>CM037855.1:206568636-206993636 GCA_021234595.1 Delia radicum
CGATGAGCTTGTGCTCATTTTCATATGCATAAAAACAAGCTTTTGCTTTCTTTCGTGAGCTCTTGCTCGAATTTTGTTGAGCATGCCTTATAGTTGACTCGCGTACACTAAAAAGGAATCATGGCTGAATATTTTGTACCACAAAGAAATACAAAATCTTATCAACAGCGTAAAACAAATTTAGCAAGTGAGGATAAAAAATTATACAGGTTTGTATTCTTAATTATTAATTTTTTTTATATAATTAATAATAAAATGATATATACATAGGTTTGATGATAGTAGCATCTGCTGGTTGGCTAATTATTTTTTTGAGGAGTTAGAAGAAACACGTGGTGGTGCCCTCAGCTACATTGATAAAATTCGACTCTATTTAAGATTTTGTGCAGATCCTGGATTCCAAAATGGTATAGCCACAGATATTGGAGTCCATCAATCAACTGTGTCGCGAACTATTGCGGAAGTTGCGAAACTTATATCTGCCAAAGCAAGCGAGTGGATAAAGTTCCCGAAAGATGCAGATGAAATGAAAGATGCTCAAATGAAATGGCAATCCCGTTAATTCCCGTTAATTCAATGCCAAATTTTTGCTTCATTTCTGTTACACATGTTTCTATTGTTTGTTTTTTTTTTTATTTTTAATGCTTGGTAATTCACTTTTTTCTAGTAAATATTTATTTTGTTTTATTTTTTCCACTAAAAATTTAGAAATGTCGTCAGTTTCTATTTTATTATTATTATTTGATTGTACTTCTACTTCACATTCACTTAACGACATGTTTGCAATTAGACGTTTGATCTCCCTTTGCTCAAGTAATTGCAATTGGTTTGAACTTATTTTTATGCATACGAAATTGAGTAAAAGCTGTTGCTGTTTGCTCGAACTCGACTTACGAGCAATTGCTCACCTGACTCAACTCAGCGCTTTTACTCGTTTTTATGCATGAGACCCATTACTTTTGGAACATTTCATATACAAAAAGTTAGAATTATAATATAAAGGGTGATATGTAAGTACAAACATTCGAGTTTAGATTACTAGACTCATTATTTGGTAACGTCTGTTTTTGTTGGGATGTTGCCCATATTTGCAACGACACAATAAAGCCAGGATAAACGTGTGCATAATCGTCAAAATATTTTTAAAATTGTAATAGCGAAACAACACGTCCAAAAAAAAAACCAAATGTTTAGCGAACAGGCCACATTAGCGAACATCCCCTTACAAGATTCAAGAGAAGCCCTGATATTAATTTAAAAGGAATTTTAGTTTTGATAACACATTGCAAACTTATTTTAATGCACTGAGAAAACTCTCCGCATGATGAATTTTTACATACACTCATAACAACTTTTTCATAAAAGTTCAACAGTTATTTAAAAAGTTAATCTGAAAAGTTGTTTCAATTGAATATGTAGTTAAATTACAAAAGAAATATATTTTTTAACTTTTCTATCTGTTATTCAATAAACAAAATAAACAAACCGACTTTCGGTATTAGTTAAAATATTCAGTTAAAATTTTCTATTAAAAACAAACCAGTTGTTACATTATATTGAGTATTGAAATGAACGAAAAAATCTCTTGTTTTTACCTATTTGACAATTCATTTTTTAACAGTTGTAAATAAACTAAAAAATACAATTGTTTTAAACGAAAAGTAAGTAGTCCATTTTTAAACTGATTTTCAAATAATTCAATGTTTATATGCTGTAGTCTTTAAGGAAAACATATTGTGGGTGTAAATGGAATCAAGTTGCCCTGGAACTCGTCCATTGAAACTTTTCATTAACCTAAAGCAAGATAATATTTTATGAAATATAATATTTTATGAAATATATCATTTTGTTTAATAAAAGTTTCATTTACTCAATGAAGAAGTTTTATCAAAAAACTAGTTTCATACGAAGTATGAAGCTTTTCATTAATATTAAGAAATTTTTCATTCACTTTATGAAGAAAAGCTTCATTATTTTAATGAAAATTTTCATTAATTTTCTTCCACTAAAGTTCTCTCTGTGTATAGAAAAAAACTCCATTTCAGAGGACCTTTCCATTAAAAAGTAGATCAGATTCTAAAAAATTATCTTCCTGATTATGTAAGACGTAGACGTTTTTATGGCGTTTTTACAGAAAAGTCGTTATAACAACTATTATTGCAATATATAACAGTCAAGTAAGAAAGACAATTTTTTTTATTTCATTTATTTATTAAATATACTCAAAATTATTCAGATATGAAATTCTGACTTCATCGGATTGCATTAACATATTTTAGCCTGGAATCCAAATGACAAACTCATTTAATAAAAATGCAAAAACGTATTTTTTTAAAATTAATTTTAAAGATTTATTAAAATGCTTAATTTTAAGATGTCGATTGCTATTTTTATGATATAACAGTTGTTATTAAAGAAAAAAAAATTGGAAAAATGACAATTCTAGTTTGTGTTTATAGCGACTACTTTACAGGACATTTTATGAAAACTGCTTATTTTGTCAAAAATATCTTTTTATCTAAAAAATCTTTAACATTTGAATCCTGTGGACAAAAAGTACAAATGAAACCTAAATTTAATTATGACTACAAAATTGTAAAGCATTTAAATGGATAAAAAAAATCTCCATTTGATAAAAATAATTATTTTATGTAATTTGATCCATATATGGTTGATTTTTACACTTTTGGCAAAAAAAAACCCACAATTTTTGAAAAAATTTCACTTACATTTTTTTAGAATATTATTTTTACTTTTATTCAAAAAATCTTTAACCCTTAGTGGCCGGGGACAAACAGGAACCACGAACTTTATTTAAAAATGGATGAAAAATTTTTTTTTCAGTTGATACAAATTATTACTTTGTGTAAATTGATCCTTACAATCATCACCATAAAAGACCCACTATTAAATATACAGAATAACATCTTTCAGATTTTTATTAAATTGGAATATGTGGTAGAGGGTACAAAACTAACGAACAAGTGCAATTCTTTGTAGTCCCATTTTTTTAAGGGCTACTTTAGACCCCACCTTTTTAACCCTCAAAAATAAGATTGAGACTATAAGGAATTGCGCTTGTTAGTGCAAAAACTTTAAAATTAATTAAAAAATTACATTTTTGCATTTTTTATCAAATTTGTGGGTCATTTTGGATTACAGGCTAAAGTGGGTTAATGATACCCAATGAAGTCAGAATTTCATATCGAAATAATTTGGATATATTAAATGAATAGATGAAATAAAAAATATTTTTTTTCGGAACTTCGAATTTTGGGAATTTTAAATAATAATACCTTTTGTTCCAAAATACAATAATTTCGGCCAACTTTCGGCTCGGGTTAACTTTTTCCAAAAACCAAAAATCGATTTCTTCCATTTGTAATAAAACGGTGTAATGAACGAAAATCGACAAAATCGCTATTTAAAGGGACATCTAAATTTAGGCGTTTTTACTAAAAACGCCTACGCCTTACATAACCAGGGGGAATAAGCTATACAGAACATTTTGTTACATTCGACTTACAATACCATCTTTCTGAAACTGGTTCCACTTGAATCAATTCCAAAATGAGCTTCGATACCTGTTCCAAGGAAAGTTAGGCGAAACTGCTCTTGGAACAAAAGATGGATAAAATTGTAGAAAATTGGCGTAATTTCTTCCCTTTGTGGAATTTGTATGAAATATGTTTTTGCTTATCTTCTTGAATATATTGGCTTATGTAAAATCTTAAAATCGTATATCCGGAAGCTTTTTAAAGAGACCTATTCAATTCATTTCGGTCAATTCTTCTTCTAATACATTTACAAAAAAACAAAAAATATGTTGGTTTCCA
This sequence comes from Delia radicum, assembly GCA_021234595.1. Classification (NCBI taxonomy): domain Eukaryota; kingdom Metazoa; phylum Arthropoda; class Insecta; order Diptera; family Anthomyiidae; genus Delia; species Delia radicum. The sequence continues at coordinate 206,572,473 of CM037855.1, forward strand.
TTTGAATAATTTACTATTTTTTATGGTTTTAAATTTCTATTTATTTTTTATTAGAGTGGGTAATATTAAACATTATTGTACAAAAGGAGCGGAGATAAAACAGGATATGATGATATGGCATTATACGAAAGAAAAAAAAAATTGCACAACCAAACAAAAAGTGTTTTTCCAATGCGTTTAGTAAATGCCTTTCAAAAGGCTCTTTGGCCCAATCTAAGTTTCAATAAAAATATAAAAAAAAACTATAGACAAATAAAAATAGGAAGTATAGTGTGTTTCATAATAATGCCTACACTTTTTGCAAATCATATTTTCGGAGAAGTCTTAACAATATATTTGAATCTTTACATTAAGATTGAGTGTATAAGAAAAAAAAAGAAAATACATCCCAAAAAAATAAATCAGTGAAAATACGAGAAAAGTGAACTACAGAAATATTGATTATATTTGCGGTTAACTCTCACAAGCGAACTACACAATGGTGAATCCGCAAAGTTGAGTGAAACTTGGATGTGTTGTAGTTGAGCAATCTTAAGTATAGGGGTTAAAAAGTGTTGTCAAAAATATTCAATTTGAGTTTTTTTTTAAATAAATTTCTTATATAAGTTATTAAACTATAGTCAAATTGGGTTTCAAACGAAAGGTATTTTAGCATGGTACATGTCCGAGCATGTCCGAATATTTTTGTTATACAAAAAAATCGAATACCAAATTTGCATGGAAAGTTGTTGTAGTTTTGAGTTCAAACTAACATATTAAAATGCTTGTTTAATTTTATCGAGGGGTGTCTGGACTTTTTTTAATTTTCTTAATCGCCTCGCCACGACTTTTCCGAAGAGCATTAATAACCCATATTTTAAATAAAATGTTTTAATTTTTGTATTAAAAATACAAAAATTTCTTTTGCGGACTTTCTATATTTTCATATATTTAGTTAGAATATTGTTCTACCTCAAGTCCAAAATCTAATCTGATATTAACATATTATATTTTATATGTGGCTTTTGAAAAAGCTTGATTACTTTCATGATACTATTGTTTCATTCGCATCACCCAAATCTTTAGTTGTCCGCACAAGAAAACGATAATTGGCTTAACTAAAACCGAGACATTACATACAACAGACAAATTCAACTTTATAAGAATTTTTATGCCTTAGTGTATAATCTTTTTGAAAAGCAACAGGTGGACTTGAGGTGGAAAAATATTCTAACTTAATATATGAACATAGTTTTTATATTTAAAATAATGCAGCAGCATATGCAATAATGGTATCAACATTTTTATTTTCTCGAGTACTTTCCCTATGGGGAATGAGGAGTCAACTGACCTAAAAGTGACTGGTTAAAGAAGGACTGGTATATCACAGGACTGGTATAATTTAATACTGAAGTGGGTTAAGCAGTGTCAATTGTCCTAAAATTACCAATAATGTGACTGGTAAAGGGATGACATACCACTTAACCAGAATGCTTATTAACACGAAAAAGCCAGTTGGCCAGAATTTTACCCATTGGAAGCTGTTTAGTTTTCGTTTATTTTATACGACATGACCCTTTTGCGACAGTCTTGTGGTATGCCCATCTTTGGTTAGTCCTGTGGCATGGCACTATGTGGTTTAAAGCAGGACAAATGAGCAGAGGACCGGTCTCTGGCACAAAGGGACCGATCCTGTGACACACGCAGAACCGGTTCCATTCCCCATAGGGTTAACACAGCGTATAATAAAATTTTAACTTTTTAAATTTAAGACATGTTTTCATACAAAAATGTTGTAATGTTTTACCTCCCTTTATAACCCCTAAACGTGCGATTACGCTTCTAAAAAAAAACTAAGTGTCTAAAACTTTTTTGCCTTCAACCACATATCCAAGTTTCATTAAAATCTGCGGATTCACCACTGTGTAGTTTCCTTGTCAATTTTACTAAAACAAACCTTTGTGTATAGTTCGTGTCTAAAAATCATCGCTTCAAATTCAAATTTTTACCCAGCAAAATTTTTAGAACATATTACCATTGAACCTGTTCTAGAACAGCTTATTTTACCACCGGTTACATGGAACCGGTTCTAGAACATGTTCCTGGGAGTCAAAATGTAAGGCTTCACTGTCCCAGAATCAGTTCTATAACTAGTTCTAGAACCGGTTTCAAAGCAACCTGTTCTAGTTTGGAGGTAAAGAACCTATTGAAAATAGGACAAACTCCATATAAAAAGAATCGGAATTAGAACCTGTTATAATACACTATACGTTATTCTGCAACATGTGATTTGGATTTTACTATTTTACTGGGTAGTAATAAATTCAAATTTATTTAATTTTAATTAGGAGTCGGTTTATAATTATGAAACGCACTGTAGCTATGAATGCACAGAAGAACAAAAACTTTGACGGGTCATGCATAATGTATGTTATATCGCTGTACTTATCAAAGCATGTTTTTAGCATTAAAAATAATAAAAATAAAAATCATTTACAGAATATGTATTATACATTACACCAGCGGTTCCCAAATGGGGGTCCGCGGAACCCCAGGGGTCCGCAAAAAAAAATTTCATTTTTAAATTAATGCAATGAAAAGTTAAATTTTAATACATATAATCAAAATATGTTATGCCTCTTTCCATAGTGGAGTGGAAGTACACACAAAAAAAGTTAGTAGAAAAGTTAGTAAAATGTCTTGTAAAACAAGTATACTATTTTTCAGAACATTTTTTGATAAAATTATGTTTTCAGCTAAAATTTTAGTTAGACTTATTCAGCACTTAACTGTTTTGAATTAATGATTTACTAATATTTTACTTATGTTTTACTAATTTATTTTGCTAAGAAATTGTACTGATAAGCACATTAATAGTGCGGGTTGACAACCAGATTAAAAGATATACGCAGACTGAACTAGATGTCGCGGCATGTCAAGATGTAGTAAAGACGAGGAAATTGATACTAAAAAGTACAACTCTTGTAATACATACAAAAATAAACCATGGACAATTTTTGTATCTGTTTTTCATACATAAAACAAAATTAAAACAACTTAAATTTTGTGTTGTCACCGGCATGTGAAAGTAATTGTATATTAATTAAATTAAAGACAAAATAAAATCTTTAAATATAAAAAAGATTAAATATGTATTTGTAAACTAAATGTTTATAGTGATTAATAAGGTAGTGTGGTCAAATTGCAAACAAATTTACGTTCAGGTAGACAAACTAAAGCGAATGACAAGGCCGAGCATCTTAGGTAATTCTTAATGTTTCTTTTTTCTTATTGCAAAAAATGCTTGTCATATTTTGTTATTATATGTATATGTCATATTTTTCCTTATTTTGTTATTTTTCGTTTCGTTTCTAGAATTATTTAAGGCATTTGTCTTCCTTTAAAAGAAGCCACACTTACACAACCATTGATGTAAGTAGTTAAAAGATAATTTTGTTTGTGTTATACATATAGGCGTTGTGGTGTATTGGTTAGCGTTTTGGACTGTTACACAGATGGTCCCGGGTCCGATCACCGGCGACAACAACATCAATTAAAAAAATAATAATATTTATGAGTTTTCTTTTCTATCCCTCATGTGTATCACAGCGCTCACCTTCGGTGTTCCCATATCACTTAACCCCACCGAACTAAAATAATCAAACAGGTCTATGAACCAAAAAGCTTCAATAAGTTCTCCGTCAGGTGGCGAGTTACAAATCTTACTTATCATCTTATCATCATCTCGCGAAATTACAGTATTGCCATGTCTGAAGCCCCTCTAAAAGGTGGGTAACCTTTTATCATTCCTCTATCCCGTTTCCAAAGAAAGCAACACATTAATAAATAGCAAGAATTTCCTGAGTGTGGCTTCTCTTTAAAAAAAATATATATATACTTATTTCTATATATTATCAGATATTACATTAATTCTATATTTTGTAATGTATTGTAAATTATTTTTAAAAGAATCACTAAAAAAACGTTTAGGACATTCAGCAAATAAATTAACTAAAGTATAATTTTTCTACAAATTTTTCGAGTTTTTTTCAGTCTACTAATATTCAGCAAACATTTTGCTAACTTTTACCAATAATTTTTTAATTTTTAATCAACTAAGTGTTAGCAAAACTTTTGCTGAATCTCCTAAGATTTTGATGACATTAGCAATGTTTTCGCAAGCACCCTCCTGACTTAAATTTTGCTGACTCAGCAAAATTTTTTCCTGACTTTACTAACTCTTTTTTTATGTGTAGTGTTTATTTAAGTTTCTGATATTTTGGCAATGCACTGCACATATTTACGTGTGTATGTAAGTAAAGCTTAAATTATATACTGATCTGGTTACTCATACGTAACGTGACCAATTGTTTTTGATCAAGAGGTGGAGCTCGGCAGACTAAAACGCGGGACTTTGATGCAAAAAGCGGGATATTTAAAAGTGTTGTCTAAAAATTAGGAATTTTATTAAAATTTCTATTTGAGGACAATCTTTAAATGACAAATAAAAATTTGTTATTTTAAAATTTTCTTAACTCAATTAAAGAGTTTGATTTTTTTTCAGAAAATATTTTTTGGAAAACAATTTTTTTCATTAAATTTGAGTATTTCTGTATTTTTTACTAAAAATATTTGCCTGCAATTTTTATAAATTTTCTCGAAAAGTTTTTGAATCGTTTAAAGGGCTTATGTTAAAGTCTCCCAAAACGAGTTGTGCATAAAATCAGGGGATATTCATCAGCTAGTTTTAAAGTTCTGTAGCTTCTTTAGAAAACTTCAGTAGAATAAGTGCGACAAACATCCAGAATATAACGATGAATAAAAATCGATACAGGCAATTAAAGATATAAAAAGTAATTTTTTTCTTTAATTTAATTAATTTTCACATTTTCAGCTTGAATCCTCTCTGGTCGAAATATGATAAAATTTTGGAAAATACTAAAATTTCTGAATTTTTTTATTGTTATCTCGCAAAAGATTTGCAATTTTAATTATTTTTATCAGAAAAATCTTATTAAGAAGTTTTTATATAAAAAAGCGGGATTTTGGTTTAAAAAGCGTGAAAAATGTTCTGTATTTAAAAAGCGGTATAATCCCGCCAAAAGCGGGTTGGTTGGTCAGATTACCCATACGTATATGTATATATATATATATGTATACACGGAATAAATACCAAAGGAATTAATTTGAAATCCGTTCTTTGTATGAGCAGACAATGTCTTTGATTATTTTATTTTGTTTAAGGGTATAAAATTTAAAAGATAAAATGTTTCTTTTTTTTTTTGTTAAAGGCTGCAGTATAGTTGGTACAATCTGACAAATATTTTAACTTTGAATATCAAATAAGATTCCAGTAAATTGTTTGGGTTTTTGTTTATGCATATCAAGATATTTACAAAGTACAATTGGAACAATAAAAAAAAAACTACACATTTTATGCTTCAATCAACACTATCGTTGTTATATATCTACATTGAAGTGTCCCATAAAATAAAATTATTTGGAATTGATTAAAAAATTTTCTTTCTTCTACTCTAAAGAAATAAAAAATGGAGTTAGGACATTTTTACATTAAGCTATCGATTTGCTGGATGTATGAAACCAAACGATTGAATTTCTTGGAATTAAGTTGAATTGATTGAATTCGATGAATTCACAACTTCTGTTTCAAATGAATCTGTTAGATAAAAAAATCTTATTCATTTTATAGAAGTTCATTTAAAATGAAATTGATTTTTTAAAACTCTGGTTCGAATGTACACATAGTCTTTAACATTTTTTTTTAGTAATTTCATAATAATCTGTTCGCTACGCATCATTTGAGTGTTATTTCTTAAAGTTTTTCAACGGGACACGCTAATGTTTATTCTCACATGGTACATAATTATTAAAAACGGTTTTATTTTCTTGTGTGGTGAAATGATTTGAGATTAAATTAAAAAAAAAAACTTCAACAAAAACGAAAATTTTAAATAAATTTAAATAATGTTTGAGCTTACAAGGATTAGACAATCCTGGGACGGACTCTTAAATCTTACCAAAACTATAATATGTGATAGAGAAAACAAAAGTTATACATTTTTGACAAAAATTGCCAAGAACTTTTTTCCTCCATTGGATATATTTATAAAATACCTTTCTTTTGATACTTACTCACTTAAGTAAGAAAGTTTTTGGAACCAACATGAAAAAAACACATCACAAAATGGGTTAATTTTTGACCTGGTTTTTACACCCGTAAATATGAATGTAAAGGCTTCATTAGTCTGTTTGTGAAGTAAAAAAACGCATCTGAAGTCAATTTTTGTGTTTTTTTATATATTTTTATTTTTTTGTGTTTTTTCTATGCATTTAATCTGTTGTGAAGTAAAATCGTAAAAAAATTCTGTTGAAATAGAAATTTTATACTTCTGTAATTGACATTCAACTCTATGTACAAGAAAAAGATAACAAAACAATTGATATACTCTTTTTATTCATTCTACTACTACACTGTGAGAATTATCTTCACTTCAGTAATGAATTTCTTCATAGCTTTAATGAAAATTGTCACTGGAACTCGTCCATTGAAACTTTTCATAGAATCTATGAAATAGGTTTCATTAAAGTCAATGTTTATGCAATGTTTGTAGAATTAATGAAAATCTTCATAAAACTAATGAATCATTCCGACATCGAAGCGTTTATATAATTAATGAAACAGTTTCATAAAATTTTTAATATTAAGAAGTTATTTGAATTAATAAAACACTTCTTGAATGTCCTGAAAAATGCATCGGAACTAAGCCAATGAACAGCGCTTTATATGATTTTTTTAATGATTTCATTTAAGTCCAAAATTAATAAAAGGTAACGTAAAGCACTTTACCAAATATGTTGAACACTTGAGAATTAAATCTTAAAACTAAAGTGTGAAATGTATAAAAATTAATGAAATAATGAAACTTTATCAAAAAATAAAAAATTAAGTCTTTGAAATAATTTCATAAAATTTACATTAAATTAAATTTTCGAAGAGAAATTTCATTTAATTTACGAAGAGAAATTTTATAAAATCAAATGAATTGTTTTATGAAACTATTAAATTTTATGAAAAAAATTTATGAAAAATTTCTTAAAAGTAATATAATTTCTTGGATACAATGAAATTCTTCATTGAATCTATGAAAAATATTCTATGGAATTGTTTCATTAATTCTCTCAGTGTAAACTAATTAAACCTTAATACAAATAAAGAAATTATTCTACCCAGTGTAGAAACGGTAATTCCATGTCATTACTTTTCTCATTACCAGTAATGATACGAGCTTACTCTCTGCATTACTTTAACCCAAATAATAATGACTTACTAACAACTAGTTATTTTTCCCATTATTTCAATACAAAATATAAGGCGTTACCCACAAGTAATTATTTTTATCATTATCTATTATATTATAAATCAAATGATGTTCGTTGGTAAGCACCTTACTTCAGAATGGCTGAACTGATTTGAAGCACTCGGATTATTTGCAAAATTTGTGACAACCTTATGTAAACGGTTTATTTTTCGAGCAATTTCCCGAAAACTTAAGCTTAAGCCACTTTTTAAATAGGCTAAATTTTACTTCTTTTAAAATCACTTAGATGTGAACTAGGAGGCATTTTATTGCAAATTGATTAAAATTGCTGAAAAAAATAAAAATACTTCTTCAAATTTTCTATATTTGCTATTCTTATTTGTTTTACCGTTATCTGTAATTATAGTTATGAAGCACTAACAAAATATTATAACACAATTTTTCTCTTAAATCAATTAAGTAACCTCTTAAATTTTACACAATAAGAGATCCGTTATTACACTCTTAATTAGAAATATAGCAAAAATCATTTGTAATTATAGTTATGGAACGCAGTGTATGGTTGATTCTTTTTGAATTGTTCATTGTACTCCTGGATGGAAATAACTTAATTAAAAAAAACACTTATTAGATCTGGAAAAAAATCTGTAAAAACACACAGCAGTCTAAATTAAAATACGATTACATCTTTTTTACTTTTATATTGTTTAGCGATCGGTCATACAAAATGTAATTATTTTATTACTTTTCTAATTTATTTTACTACAAGCGCTATCAGCCAGCTGATCATCAGATTGTGAATGACTTTCCTTGTTGGACGCATACTTTTTAACCATTACCCACTAAAACAGCGCTTTCCACCCACTTTTGCTTCATGGACACCTTGAAACATTTCTACTGTTTCAAAGACCACCAAAAAAATTGTTTTTCTTAAATTTAAAAAATGCAAAAGTAAAAAAACAAATTTTTTTTTTAATAAAACAATATTACAAAAACCAAATGAAGTAAAACCGAATTAAGATGAACTCCGAAGCACCAAAACTATTAATTCGTTACAGCGACGTTCGTACACTGATAATAATCCATGCGCAAAATTACGAAAAAATTTCAAAATAACCATAGTTTTTGTAAAATAAACGAAAATTTGTACATTTTACGAAATCTTTTGTGGTTTTGACAATAATTTAGTATTACTATGAATGTATTTACTGGAGTGAAATTTGTTTTAACTTTTTGTTATTGTCCACAAAATATTAAAAATTCGTATCAGCTTGTTTTAAATATTGTGAAATTCTTTAATTTTATTTCATAAATGAAGAGTTTTTGATACTTTTAAGAAAGAATTTCGGTATGTTTGGATTAAAATATGTTTAAATTTAAAGAAATGTTACCAAAACGTCAGGACTTTCCAATTAGTTCGTAATGACCAAGGTTTTATCTTAACCGAGTTCGTCTTAAACGAGGCTACTACACTACACTCAGGGAAAAAGCTTCATCATATAAATGAAAAACTTCATAAATATGAAGAAAAACTTCATAAATATGAAGAAAAACTTTATTGATATTTGTGCAAAGTAACACTTTATACATATGATAAAGTTGTGTCATTAAATGAAATGTTTCATAAATATTTTTATACATTAATTAAAGTTAAAAACATCAATTCAAGTTAAAAATTTCCATTTGAAATTAAAAAAATATAATTTTTTATTTAAAAAAACATCAATTAAATTTATATTAATTCTATTTAAAATTAAGAACAACTCAAATAATATTTTATTGATGTTTAAAAATTTTAAATAATTTTTCGTAGATTTTGATTATTCTATATTTCAAATCAAAAATAACAATTTAAATTTATGGTTTCTAAATTTCACTATTTTCCCTCAAAAGGAAAAATTTTTTTTCAAAAAATTTTTGAAACTTTCATCTGAAATGATGAAGGTCTGTGAAACATTTGTAATATTTATGAAAAATTCATAGATATGATGAATACTTGATGACAAGCGATTTATTTCATCAATATGTTGAAAGTTTATCCCCTGCGTTTAGACTTCCAAAAAGAAACATCTAGAAAATTAAACCAAAAGTGTGAAAGAAATTTCAATATTTTTTTTTACAATAAAAAAAATTTCAAAAAGTTTAATATTTGAGCGAAAGAATTTTTTTAAAGTTTCTGAATTAAAAAAAAACTCTTTTTAAATAAAAAGTGTTGTGACAATGACACAGGGAATTCAGTCATAACTAGAGTCATATGGGAAATACAACCACAGACTTTTGATTATGAATAAGCTTTAAAAATTATTAAGATAATCAATTATAAAAGCAATCAGGGAGAGGTACTTTCAATTTTGGTGCACAATTATTAAGTGGACCTATTGTAAATACGAGGGCGGATCAATAAGTCCGTGACTTTTTTGCAAAAAAAAATATTTTTCAACATAATCTCCTTTTAGCTTAATGCACTTAGTCCAACGTTCCTCCAATTTTTGTATCAATTCCAAAAAATAGGATTTTTCGAGGTCAATAAAAAAGGCATTTGTTTGATCAACAATTTCGTCGTTGTAGCTAAATCTCTTTCCACCGAGCCGTTTCTTTAGGTTTGGAAATAGGAAATAGTCACTGGGGGCTAAATCCGGAGAATATGGCAGATGAGGTACCAATTCGTAGCCCAATAGAGACTGCACCCGTTCATTATCTTGATGAAAAAGAACTTTTTTCTTGGCCATATGGGGTTGTTTTTTTTTAATCCTCGTTAAATCGGTCCAATAAGTTTTCATAATATTCGCCAATAAGTTTTCATAATATTCCCTTTTCAAGGTAATCGATGTGGATTATCCCGCGTGCATCCCAAAAAACAGTTGCCATCACCTCATTGGCCGACAAACTTATCTTGGTCTTCTTCGGAGTCGGTTCACCCGGAGAAACCCATTGTTTAGACTGCTGCTTGATCTCCGGAGTGCTGTAATGGTTCCATGTTTCTTAAATTTATTTTCATCGGGATAAACATTAATTGCATTTATAGTAATTAAATGTGCTAAAGTCCCAAAACTTATTTAACAAATTGTGAAAAACAATCTGATGTAGGCGTGTCCCTATCCGGATTTCATTCCTGCCCAAGGAAATCTTCAGGGGACTTTGTTATTAGACTTTCTAGAGATATTTGTTATGTTAAATTACAAACTCAATGAGAATTTCTTGTCCTCGTCTAGGAGCGAGATTCAAAATTTAAAATATCAAAGAAAAAACAAAAACAACAACAAAATATTGTCACAATTGGCTTTGTCATCTTCCAAATACTACTCTGTTTTTTTTGACAGACCTAGCAATGTAGTGACGTTTATTCAAGTAAATCAACAATAGAAAATCATATGTTTTCTATTAGTGTCAGTTACATTTAAATTTGCACAAGCACCTGCATATTTGTTATTTAAATTTATTTTCATCGGGATAAACATTAATTGCATTCATCCACGAATTGCTGTTAAACAACTCCGAACAATCCTTTGAAGTTGTCACACAATTAAGTTTATGGTCAATTGAGAGCAAACGTGGCACTCATCTTGCAGACAGCTTTCTTAAACCCAAATGATCATTTTAAATCGAAACCACACTGCCATATAAAATGCCTATGGCATCAACAAGCTCACGCACTTTTACTCTTCGATCGGCCAACACCATATCGTGGATTTTTTTCGACATTTTCAGCATCATTTGTACTTGTGCGACCACAATGAAAGTCAGTAAGCCACTTTTTTACCATATAACTACGAGGGAAGTTTAAAAAGTCACCGACTTATTGATCCGCCCTCGTTACGGAAAACGCTGCACTAAAAGTTTCACAAAAAAAAATCTGAACACATTCGTTCCTGAAGCTGTATTTTAACTCACCTGATTACCAAAAACACCGACACTGCAGGCAGAAGATACTTGATCAGGTCCAAACCAAACAGCAGCCAAACGTGCAGGCAATGATAAAATACAGACCTGAAATTTTAAATTTAAGCGACTAATTAAGAAGACTTGACATGACACAACATTTTTAAGTCTATGTATTCACATTTCAAAATAATTAGTTAATCGTGAGAAAAATTTAATTGACTCATGTGAATCGATCATTTGATTAGAAATAATTTATTCGTACATAAATTCAGTTTTATATTACACATAAAAAATTGTTTTTTTTTTTTTGTTTTACAAAATTTAACTAACCTGCGATAGCGCAACTATGCTTTGACCAGCAAAGCTAACAAAGAACAAATCAGGACCGACGGAGAAAACTTTAATCCAAGCGCCAATACATGTACCAAAAGCACCAACTAAAGCGGTAATACGTAGACCCTAAAATTATTGTAAATACAAAGTTGATAACTTTAAAAGTAAATTCAGAAATAATCTTTATAGAATACAAAACTAATTTCAATGAAACTGTTCCAATTTTTTATATTGTTATTTTGTTAAATCATTTTTTTTTTGTAAAGGAAATGTTTCAGAATTTTGTACAGCGAAAATGTCTCAGAATATGAAACTTTTCTTTTTGAACAAATATTTTAGGACAATTTAAAACTTAAATGATTCACTTGAGTTTACTTACCATTTTGTCTAAAAACCAACTGCCAGGAAATATCAGTGGTATGTATAAAATCATATATATCATTGATGTCCAATCAATCCATTTATCACTGACACCATAATATCTAAAATGTTGATGAAAATTAAACACACACACATACATTAATAACACAGTTAAACACTAACGAACGTATTCATAAAAAATCTTAATATAGATTTCAAATATAATTTAGTTAAAACACATTTTAAGCCTTAAAACTGTATTCATAAACGAATATTAGCTTAAAATACTTATTTTAAACCTACACTCAGGGAACTTCTGCTTTAAAAATATGTAGTTGTTTGGTTTATCAGTCATTTGTAGAACAAATTAAATTGTTTACTAACCTTATAGTTTATTTAAAAAACAAACCACATCAAATGACTGTTTTATGATTTTACATTTATTTTTTATAGTAGTTTTTTGTTATTTAAATAAATAAAAAATAAATGTTTGTTTTTTTTTACTAGCATGTGGTTCATTTTTACCACAATTGTGGTTCATTTTTTGAACATTAAAAAACAAATGACAAATGTTAGTTGAATTTACTGAAATGTAAGTCAGCCTTTCTTTAACCCATTAATGCCTGACCCCCGATTCCATTGTCCAATATCGATGAAATTTCACACATTCTTTACTTAAGGCTTTGGAAGTTATTTGATATAATTTTCTTTTCGATTTTCCATACTTGGGACATATGAATTAACCATTGATATAAAATAATTCCTCTGTGTTTTTTTAATTAAATTATTTTGTTATGCTCTTTCATGTAAAACTCTTCATTTTTACTTGAAAATAATCGATATTTCAAGCAAGGGTACTTCATAAAACTGTAAAATGCGTATTTTAATGGTCATGTCATGAAATCATACCTGTAGCCCAAGTGATTGGTCCTACCCAGCTACAAATTTTTTGCACTTTAAAGAATACCTAACACTATTAGCCAACAATAAAGTTTTCCGATGTGTCGCTTCTCCAATTTTTCAGAGGCGATTTCAATTCTTTCTTTCAATTTTTCAGAATATATAAATTTGCAGACAATTCAACAGATAATTACCAACTCCCAATTTTACACCAACATTTTCCTAAAGTATTTTAATCCTTTCTCCATCTACCTGTAAAAATCAATTTGATGCAACTCTTACCTGGCTTTAGCTATAATTTTTTTAAGATTGCTCCTTTTTGGGTATTTAAATACCCAATAGGCAGGAATGGGTTAAATGAAATTTCATTTGTTTTTAACTACACTTCCAGTGGTCTTTACCTAAATAGTATTCTAAGTGTAGTGTAAAAGGTAATTTTCGTTTATGAATACAGTTTTAAGGCTAAATGCTGTTTAATATTTCTATGAATGCGGGGGTAAAAATAATTTATACTTTCTTATAGATTTTAAGTCGTAGTTCACGAATTTGAGCCCCAAATTTTTATATTAGCTCTAATTACTTTTCAAAATATTCACGAATTTAACTTTTACCAAACTCAAGTTTTTTTTCTTCAAAATTGTGTATTTCTTCGTATACTTGAATTTACAAACTACTAATAATTTGTAATATGCACTGAGAGAATTCTCTGCTCAATGGATTTTTGCATTAGATCTATGAAATGTCACTGGAACTCATCCATTAAAACTTTTCATTAAATTAATGCACTTTTTCATACAATTTAATGAAAAATTTCATTATATTTATTAAAAATTGCATACTCATTAGTCGTATGAAATTTGTAATAGTTTCATTAAAAACATTCAGAATCAAGACTGCCACATCGATTAAGTATTTTAGCGCTGGAAAACAATATATCTGGGGTGAAGCACCTGAATACGCTAAGCTTTGAATATAATATGTACTGGTCACCAAATATGCCTTTAAATGAGTGGAACGAACAACAATTCTTGCTTAATAATTGTCTAAAAGCCAATTATAACCGTAAAAGAATAGGAAAATTGAATCAATCAGAATCTTTTTATAAAAACTTAGACCCATATGTGGGTCAGTTTAAGTTCCAAAACGATAATCATATGAACATAATGTGGATTTTCAAAGCTCGCTGTGATTTAATATAATTAAATGGATCCTGGCACCAGTGTTGCCATGTATTTTTTTCAAAAAACTGTAAGAAAAAACTGTTTTTTTAAGAAAAAACTGTTTTTTTTTTAAATAAAAAACAGTAGGAAAAAAAGTTAATATGTGCATTTTGGATTCAATTGCATTTTATTTAAACATAAAACAACATAAAAAACATTAAACACATAACAAGTGTATATACACAGAAAAAAATATTTTTTTTTGTAGACTAACTTTTAATTATACTAACAAAAAAAAAAATATTTTCCAATTTATGTTGTTACAGATCACAAGTTGTGCTCTGTTATAAAACTACATTTTAAGTAACAATAGAAATAATATGTTTTTTTTATGTGTACTTGTTTAAAGTAAAAAAAAAAAATATATAATATAAAAAAACATATTTATATTTATATATAGCAAAAAATAGCTACAAAACCATAAAAAAACAAAATAACTCATCACATTTTGAGATCTTACATAATTACATAAAAATATCAGTTATACATTTTTTGATTAAATTTGATTTTCATTTCGTTTGATTCCACAAAATTTTAACACAAACAAATGCTAAAAAGGGAATTAAAACTTACCACACAGTTGCATTCAATGTGTAGTATTATTTTTTATTGAAACATTTTGTGCAACTTTTATATTAAATTTTATATTAAATTCAAGTAAAAGAAAGTAAATCGAGCAGGTAAACTGTTAAAAACTGAAAAAACTGGAAAAAAAGGGTGAAATTAAACAAAAACTGTTTTTTTCATGAAAAACTGGAAAACTGAAACGCATCCTAAAAAACTCTAAAAAACAGTTAAAACTGGCAATATGGTAACACTGCCTGGCACACGAGAAGATCTTTTAAAATTTGTTCACTGTGCAACACAAATGAGATTGAAAACCTTAAACATTTTATTGGAATATGTTCCATCTTAAACAGAAAGAACGACAGCAGTGGTTAAATAAGGCTTAACGATATCAGAAGATGAAATAATTTCAATACTTAATGGTGAAAACAATTCGAACTACCTAGTACAATATATTATCAATGCTTTGGCTTATCGTAAAATATTAATCATAGAATACAATAATTAATTAATTTATTAAAAATGAAATTTAATTTATATTGATAAAACTCTTTTTTCCGGCTAACAACTATTGTTAAAGAATATTCTTAGAGAATTGTGTGTTATTTTTAATTAAAAAAAAAAAAAAAAACATTTGTTAAATAAAGAATTTCTACTACTCCTATTGCGATTTGGTGAAGGATGTAGTAGGATATACTTATTTTATTAATTTATTTAATCAAAAACCCCATCAATTGTACATCAACATTTTCAGAAATTCCAATATTCTGTAAAATTTTTCTAACTTTTTTTTAAATAAATTTTGTATGAATTTAATATGGAGAAAATATAAAAAGAACATTTTTGAACATGCATAATTTAAAATCGTTATTGTTTTTTAAAAAAACACACTCTAATTAACTAAAACATTGTTTTAGTTTAAGCAATTTTTTTCTTAAACTAACTAAAAGAGAAAGTACCTGAGTTTTTTTTTTCATATTTAAGCAACCAGTGATGTTTTCTAAAGATACGAGGGCAGTCGCAAAATTAGCCGACCTGGCGTTTATATGGCGGCAGTAGTTTGTAAAAAAGTACTTTGATAAAAAGTGACAACCTTATAAAACATATGTTTTAAGTTTCAAGGCGCCACATTGTTTAGTTTTTTTTTTTTTTTTTGGAGCCATCAAAAATAAACGATCTCATGTCAATGAATTTGAAAACAATAAAACAAAAACAGAGTCGTAAAGATATTTTAATAGAGTTTGGCGATGTTTCACCACAATGAAGACGAGTTTTCACGTCGATTCGTAAACATGTATGAGACATGGGTCTACCACTTAACACCTGAGACAAATGAACAATCAAAACAGTGGACTGGAATGGGATAATGATGTCCAAAGAAGACAGTTCTAATTTTTATTGATTATCTTCAAAAAGGAAAACAATCAACGGCGAGTATTATTATATTAAGTGATAAAATTAAGGAAAAAGGCCGCATTTGGCGAAAAAGAAAGTGCTGCTTCATCAAGACAATGCATCAGTTCACACTTCCACTATTGCGATTTCCAAAATCAATGAATTAAAGTTCGAATTGATTCATCACGCACCTTTTTCGACAGCCGTCGTACGTATTAACATTCTGGGTCTTATTTTCGTTGTTAAATTAAATAGCTTAGTTCATACTATTTGAATGTTGTACGAAAGTAGAGCTTTTGTGTTAAATTTCGTAGATTTATCCAAAAAGTTTATCAAAAAAATTTAATTTCCTACAAAGAGTTTTTTTGCAAATATTTCTTTAACTGTAGCTAACTTTAAAATTCTAAGGCCACATTCATGATCTGCGTCCCAAGGTCTTTTAAAACTGATAGGTCACAACCCCGATGCAGTAACTTTTTCTGATTTTGTTGAACTGTGTAATTAGACCGGCAGGTTGAAAAGAGCAAGAAAAAGCACTATAATTTACTAGGAATAAAACATAATATCGAGTAAGTGGGGTAGAAGGGGGATTCTTCGCCACTGGGGGACATATGCCACCCTCGATTGTCACTGTATTTAAAAGAGTTATTTAAATGTTCCTTTCCAGAATTTCTGCAGTTATTGATTATCTTTCATGTCACCAAATTTTACAATTGTGCTTCACACGATGTCGAGGACAGACATGTTTTTGTGTCTTTTTGGGTTGCAAAAAAATAATAGAGAGTTTAGTTTATTTGGGATATATTTTTCATTTCGTGAATTAAAACAAAATACCCTTTGAGATGTCAAAGAGTTGATATTAATTTATAATATTTATTAATACGTATTTTTTAACATTTATTTCTAAAAAGTGTAAAAGAAAAAATAAAATTAATTTTATAATTACATAAACCGGTTTTTCGGTTAACCGATTGTAAAAAACCCCAGTTAAACGCCATTGAACGCATATAAAAATATGAAAATACCATTGTGAATTTGGGTTGATTAGTTTATTATTCATAAAAACACTTAAATCTTTTTATAAATGCATTACACTTTATTAAATTCAGAAAATACTACTTTTTAGAAGATAACACCGATTTTTATGAAAGGCGGATATTTAAATGAAAATGTAATTTTTGCGTTGTTTCGTTTTTTTTCCGTTTGGGTTCCAAAGTAACAATAGGGAAATTAGTTATTAAAGGAAAGCTCTTAATGAAAAATGATTAAAACTCTAAATATACAGAACTTTCGAAGGCTTTGGTACTCCCAAAATTTGGCAGCTAAAGTTTAGTGCCCACTATGATATAATAATGTTTTATTAAGACCTGAGTGTTTACCGCAAAGTGTCGTTCCTCGTTAGCGATATGATATAATTATTTTTTTTATATTTGTTTTTACAATTATTTTCTGAAAAAGTACGAGTATGTACCCAGCAAAAAATAGTGCTTACCCAAAAGCGTTTCCGGAAGACATTATTTGATAACGAAGCGCTTCCAAAGCAAATAAAGAAGGCATGATTTTTGTTCGCGATGTCCCACTTGGTATGTCTCTTTTAAAGTGCTTCTTTCATGTGCTCTTAGAAGCAATAAATTCATGCTTCTTAGGCTCTAAGAAGCGCTTTTTACTATGTTGACAACATTAGTACTTAATGGTATGCATACTATATTGCTTCATTGTAAGCATTATACACTGCTTAAAAGAAGGCATTTTGGGAAGCACGACAGAATGCCTTCCCTAATTGCAAGGCGGTGAAGCGCTACAAATGTAGTTACTGCTTACCAAATCCAGGTTATTTTTTGCTGCGTAGCTTCATTTCGAATGTTAAGCTTCTTTATTTCGAATACATTTTAATGTTAAGGCATAGTAAATTGTTCGGGTTTCATGTGAAAAAAGCTAATCCGTAAAGCAAGTTTGTTTTATACAATAATGACTTAAAACTTTCTTAACATTTATTTCACTTAAATTTTATGACAATTTTTCTTTAACCCTTCTTTTTGTCCTGTTTAAAATTATACTTTATCTGATATGTTTGTTGTGTCAAATTGACCCAATTTTAAAATCGTTAAAAATCATACTACAACTTTATTGCAATTAATTCTTTCATAATTACAAATTTAGGACACTTTTAAGTGATAATAGTAAAAAATAGTAACAGAAAAAAGAAAACCTTCACGGAATTTCAAAAAGTTGAGACAAAATTGTAATAACTTTTGAAAGACTAGTGGAATTTGGATGAGATTATCGTTACCACAAAACCAAGTAACTATCACGGAATACCACAAAATTAAATATGGTCATTACAAGTGTGAAATCTTCAGCAAAATTATCCGCTTATGAAATGAGAAAATGAAGTTTTTCTCCAATTTAAAAATTTTTTACACATATCGATTATTCTTAGCAAACTTATAAAGAAATATATTCCAGCCTTATTAAAACCTCTTATAGTTTTAATCTAAGTTATAAGCGTTATATGGGAGTAAAAAATCGCTTGCTCAAAATGTGATTTTTTTTTTACAGATAAGAAATTGTAATGTGAATATAATGACATGAATTAAAATAAAAAGACTACAATTTATCAATTCTGATCAAAAAATTTCAAACCTAAGAAAGCCTAGTTGTAAAAATATGAAAACATAATAATGGGTCAAAATGACCCAAACATAACGGATGTATGTAAAAAATAACTACACTCATAGAGGAAAACCAAATAAATTTGTTCATTAAATTTTTCTACATTAATAAAATGTTCAACGAAATAAATATAATAAATCGAATTCCTACTGGAAATCGGCAGTTTAAAGAACATTTTTTTAACATTGTTTTTAAAATTGCGTAATTTTGACCCAAGCAGGACAGAAGAGTTAATAAAATTAAAATTTTGTTCACTTTCGCTTTGAGAGGAGCTTTTTTTTGCAGTGAAAACAATTTACTATGCTTAAAAATTAAGTTTTCTACTATTTTGCTTTCCAGTTCATCCACGCAGAGAAAAAATATGATTGAACATGATTGCCGAAAAAAATTATCAAAATATGATCATAATTATAAACATGATTCTGGATGAGGTATATAATGATCACTGGGAACGATTTTATCATCATCATCTAGAAGCATAATATGATTATGACAATCATATTATTATTGTTACGTGTTTAAATCATACCATGATGCTCTTAAACTCTCATAACATGATGCTCTTTTTTCTGAGTGTCTGAATAATAATTAAAATGAAAAACTGGTTAACTGATAGAAAAAAATCGGGTTGTCAAAAGTCGAAATTTGGCCTAAAAACGTTGTTTTCGGTTAACCGTTTTAGAAACGCTATGCATGATTCAGACGTAATTTGTTTTCCAACAAATTCGAAGAAAATAAACTTTTTTGACATTTTTGGTTGAAATTACAGCTTTGATATCAATTTTTTTTTAATATTTAATATAAAAAAAACAAAATTTTCCACCGTAGCCGTTATATTTATAGCTGACAAATGTGCAACATCAACTCAACGAATTTAGCCCATATGTGGGGCAGTTTAGCTGATTTGAGTTATTTTGCTTAAAAAAAAAAGTGGCGAATGCTCCTCCTTTTACCCCACATCAGGAATACTCCAATACCAGATGTTATTTATGTGGTGGTATTTTGCTTAATATTCATTTTAGTCAAATAAATTCAATTGTAAGTACCAACTATTTAACTATTTTATACATACCTGCTAACAATGTTATTAATTATACTATATTGAATCCATTGCATAGAATTTGATGCCGAGTAAAATGCAAATAATATTAAAACAGCCCATCTGCGTTTGTAAACTTTAAATTCTGCGAAAATATTTAAAATGAAATTTTAATTAGAAATAAAAAAAAAATATTTATTTTATACAACGATTAAATTATATTTTATAATATATTTAGACCAAACAAAAACTACTTAGTTTTCGTTCAAAACTAGTTTTTGCTTGTTTTTTATTTATGCGATTTGACAAAAACTAGATAGTCTTTCTTCAGTCTAAATATAGTACAAAAAACAATGCAAAATATTTAAAATGTTTATGAACAAAAAAAAAAACAAATTTAAGACGTATAGGTACGGACAAATTTTAGTTTTTAAAAATTCACAGTAGACGTTATGATAGCGATATCATAATTTGGTTTAAAATTAGTTGAAAAGCAACGTAAAAGGTCAAGTGTTATACAGATCTTATGACTGCAAAAGTAAAAAGTAGTGCAAACATTTATTGAAAATAAAATGGTACATAACAAGACAATTTTGCAAAATGTTAACTTACTTACAGGAAGCCTCCTTTGAGGGGTTTCCCCATACTTCGATAAAATTTGAATATGCGACAGACCTTCTTCTTCAATCATCAACAATAATTCAATTTCTAAAAATGCATTCAAAAATAATTTTTGATTTGCGAGTTAATTATTGTTTTTTTTATACGCGCGAATTATTTTCCTTAATTAATTTTATTTTTTAATATATAGGACGACACAACATTTATAAATAGTTTAGTGTGATATGATTAAGCAGACGCGGATCATTCGGATGAAATATTTCCTCCCCGAAAATCCCAACTTATAATACAAAAATGTAAAAAATACTAAAAAAGTTCATAACAAATACTCCAACTTCCCTCCCTAAAACATTTTCTTGGTTCCGCACCTGTATTAAGTAAGCTAACAAAGCGAGAACCAAGTAGAAAATTGTCATTAAATCGCACTAATTGGTTTTCGCTGATTACAAATCTGTTTTCCAAATTTTTCCATCAAGTCACTATTTTGAGAAAACCGCGAAAAATGGCGTTTAAACGATTTTTGAAGTTGTATACACACTAGGGTATTCAATAAGCTAACCGTTACTCGATTAATCGATGAATTTCAGTCAAGCAATTGTTCGAGTAAATTAAAATGTCCAATTTCGAGTAAGGAATAACTCGAAAAATTTTGGTCGATTAATCGAGCAAATCAAAATATGTTCTATTTAAGTTTAGATTTCATAAAAAAAAACACTTAAATTGTTTAGTATTTTTTAAAAAGAATATTTAATGAAAATGAAAATTATTCAAGTTCGAGGCCATACTCTATATTTTCTGAAAAAATAATCTATAGAGCTTTTGTTTTCAAATTTATTAATTGACCATTTTCAGGAATGTGTTGATAGATCTATTTCGGGAATTTTCTAGGTTCCCATCATCAGTTTTGAAAGAAGTGACAATCCCATGCAAACATCAAACATTCATATAACCTAGTTAACCCGCTAAATGAGAACTAATATATGAGTTCGAAGTTAAAGATTATCACCATTGATCAAAAATAAATTGAAAACTTGTTCGTTATGTGTAAGCTCTACCTTTGGTAGATATACAATAAACGCTTTTTGTTTTTATTCTCCTTTTTATTTTTACACTTGTTATGTTTTATTTAAGATGTAACACTTGTTTTGTTTTATCTAAGATCGTACTTTGCCTTTTTTTTACAAGTTTGATGTAACAAGTTTTCAATTTATTTTTGATCAATGGTGATAATCTTTAACTTCGAGCTCATATATTGGTTCTCATTTAGTGGGATAACTAGGTTATATGAATGTTTGATGCTTGCATGGCATTGTCACTTCTTTCAAAATGTGTTCTGATGATGTGAATCTAGAAAATTCCCGAAATAGATCTATCAACACATTCTTGAAAGTGGTCAATTAATAAATTGGAAAACAAAAACTCTATAGATTCTTTGTTAGGACAATATCCCAATAAAGAAATATAGATTATGGCCTCGAACTTCAATAATTTTTCATTTTCATTGCACAATTAAAGGTCGAAAAAACATAATTTTTATTTTTAATAAAAATTATATCAAACTTGTAAAGAAAAAATATTTAAAAATAAATTCAAACGATGATAAATAAAACGAAACCAAAAATTAATTATTTTTGCAACAAACAATGATTTAACGCATTCGCGGATTAAATGATTTATAACAACATAATTTATTAAACAAATTGATTAGATTTCAGAATCAATTTAATTTGATTTTGAGTTATTTGATATTTCGGGGTATGTTCATGTTTACATTTTTTTCAATAAAGAGAACGTATGTTCTTTTGAGACTACCTGTAAATTATTTTGCCATGGTTTTTTCCTTATAAACTTTAAACGTTTTGTTTTATATAATTTTGTCTAAATTTGTAAAAATCTTTAGCATTTTTCTTTTTATGTGAAAACTTTTCTTTGTTATTTTTCTTTTTGGTTTTTGTGTGGTGCAACTAATATTTTTAATTTTTAAGAATTAAAATATGTTTGTAGTTTATACAAAAGGGAAATAACTTTTGAAAATTTTTAGAGATATTGATAGCGATTCCTATTCTCACTTTCACCATTCACCTCAATTTTCGAATCTCCTTATTTCCCGCGTGTTGATTATATGTCCCAAATTGATTTGTGATTTTTTAATATTTGTTAATTGTAAAGACGTTTGAACAATAAAAAATTTCCAAATTTGTATTATTTGAGAGAAAACGAGGTTCGAAATCTGAGGTGTATGGTGAAGGTGAGAATAGGAATCGCTGCCATTATCTCTATTCAGACCGTATAGAGAAGCTGTTCCCACCAACTTTTGCTTCACGGACCCCTTGAGACACTTCTACACTGATAGAATTTTCCTTCATAGTATTAATGAAACGATTTCATTAAAATCGATTCATTGGTTTAATGAAAAATTTCATTAACTGAATGAAAATTCATTAAACGAGACCTAATTGTTATGCTAAACGATAATAAATGTTTGTTTTTTAACAACATTGTTAACAATATTTAACATTTTTATCTAATATGGTCGTAATTTAAATACAAAAAGTGGACTATAACCGTCGATCGTTCTACAGATTTCCAAGCCAGATCGATAAAAAATTACATATTTTGTACCGACATATAAGAAAATATGTCATCTTTAAACAAAACAAATTTTGTAAAAATAAAACAATAAAAACAGAAATAAATTAAAATTGATTTTTTCAGTTCAGCTTTTAATATTGTAATGCCTGTTAATTATATTTAAACGATTTTTTCAATCATTAAAGTTCTTAATATACATAATTTAAAAAAGTACAATAACTAAAATATTTTTTTTTTATGGATAAAAAAATTTTATTTTCAAAATTTGTAATTTGTATGCTAAAAAGTGCAAATTTTTAAATATCAGCGGAAATATTTCATACAAACTATGAATTTTATTCATTAAACACATGAAACTTTCATAACGATTAGGCTAGGATTAATGAAAAAAATGTTATATACTTTATGAAATTTTCATTGGGTCAATGAAACCATTCATTAAAATTGATTTAATGAAACACCTTTCATTGACTCAATGAAACGTTTCTTTGGGGACTTTTTCATGAAAAAATTCATTGGTTTAATGAAGGAATTCATTAATACTACGCACAAATTTCTATCAGTGTACTAGTTCACGGACCTCCAAAAACATTTATTTTTTTCATACATTAAAAAAAATGCAAATGTAACGAAAGAAACAAAAATGAGATTTCCATTTTAACTTAGGTTTAAATAGTTGCCAGAACTTGGATATCAAAAATATCTAAATTTGTGGACAAAAATGGTTAAAATAAAGCTAAAAAACGGTTTAACAAATTTTATAAAAAAATCTTTGCTTAATAAACTGTTAAATACAGTAAAACCCATTAACAACAGACACTCCCACAAGCGGACACCTTTCTTTAAAGAGCAGTGGCACTATAAATCAGAATTTTAGAGTAAAATTATCTACCAATAGTGGAATCTCTCTTAACCAGACGAGGTTGATTTGTATGATTTTCGACCTTTCAATAGCGAACAATTTTTTATAAATAAATTAAATTAATTAAAAAATTGTTTTGTCTGTATCAAGCCTGTATTATGATTATTTATTTGACAATAAAAATAAAATTGCTTTCAAATTTTAATTTTTAGTAAAATTCTGAAATTGATTTCAGGGTTTTCAATTGTTGGTCATTTTATAAAACATAGCAAACGTTTGAAATTTGTATCGAGAATTCGTGGAATTTTGTTATGATTTCATGCTCAAAATTTATATTTTGAAGCAAAATGGAAAAATGGCTAAAGATTTTCTAAAAATGGTCAATATAATGATTTTAAATCTTTTAAAATTCAAAGAAATTTTTAAAAAATTTCCAAAGTTTTGGGAATTTTGTATTATAAATGGAAAATTATATGAAAATTTGTTTGTGTGACTGTTAAAAACAGTTCATCTTAACCGATGGTTTATTTTAAGCAGGTTCGTATTAACAGGTGTTACACTGAAATTATTACCAAAACTTTAGGACGTACAAATTATTGATCTAAATTGATCTAAACCGAGTTCGAATCAGAATCATCAAAAATTTAATAATTTGAATTATTCATTAAATAGCTAAAATTTTTCAGAATTTTTTTTTAATTTGTGTTAAACAATCATTTTGTCGGAACTCTTCGCGGATCCCCCGTAATACTCTCACGGACCCCCTTTTGGGAACCTTTGGTATAGAGCACATAAAACTACAAAGAAAAATAAATTTTTCGCGGTCATACAAAAGTTTCCTTTTCAGGGTTTGAAATTTTGTTTGTGAACAAACATGCAAAAAATCTGTTTCAAACCGCATACACTAGAAAATTTACAGCGTAAAGAACAAATACAAAGAAAGTCAGCAAACAAGAATCAACTCCTACCAGGACACACTCCGATTTAGATGAAATTAAAATATGTTACAGAAGATCTTTAAACAGCTGCCCAATTTAAGTTTAATAAAGGCTTAAACTCACTTGTTTATATTTGGATCATACATGGAACTAATGCATTAAGTGAACTAATGAAATGATGATTTCATTAAAATTGCAATGATGTCAATGGTAATGAAATTATTTTCATTACCACTTCTTAATTAATGATAACACAGGCCAACACTCAATTTGCTTCTTTAAATTTATCATTCATTTGGGTGCGCTGAATTCAAATCTGTAATCAGTTTGTCTCTATCAGCTCTAGTTTTCATGATATAGCAGATTAATGCATCAATCATATTTGTGGGTGGGGTTTAAGGGGTTAATTTTTAATTTCAAAATAGTGCTATTTTGCTATTTCTTTATAAAAATTAACCCCGTAAACCCCACCCACAAATATGATTGATGCATTAATCTGCTATAGAATCTTCCAAAGAAGAGATTGATACCATAATCTTGGATAAGCTCCTCCTACTTCCTGAGATATGTCCATCCCACACATTGTTACTTTTACAAAATACGGCAAAAATAGCACTAATTAATTTTGTCGGGCTGTGTAATGATTTGAGGATTTAATTTCATTGATTAATGAAATTGGTTTTAAAGTTCATTGCCATTAATAATGAATCAATTAAAAACAATAAGTACCATTGAGAAATAGGAATAGATACGTATTGATATTCAGTCTAGTTTGTAACCAAGTAAAGTAGAACGAAATGGAATGGGAACACTAAAACACAAATTTAAATACTCCGATAATAGAATGCAACATTGTTCCAAAATGGAATGGAGCGGGAAACGAGTGGAATCGAGCGCTACGTGAGTCAAGTTTTGTAAAACGTTTGTCCGTTTTTCTGTATCTTGCTTAGGTTTCGATATACTAGGCATTTTATAAAATGGGGTTTTTTTAAATGGCCGATATCTCCAAAAAATTTTTGCTCCGCAAGAATATGAATACACCCTGATAATACACGGCTAGGTCTGGAAAAGATCCAGAGTGGCCACATGGTGATTTACTTATTTTTTTTTTACTTTTAATATAAATTTAAATACTCCGATAAAGCAAAGTTCGTTCCCAGTTCAATATAATTTCGTTACCTGTAACTAATGTTCCAACTCAACTCGTTCCCCGTTCCATTCCATACCGTTCCTCATATTTATTCTTTAAATTCAACTCATTTTCCGTTCCATTAAAGTTCGTTTCCAATGTTAAACACTCTAATTCCATCCATTGCTTGTTGTATTGCATATCGCTTGGAATTCAAAAAATTTTAAATTCTATCTTTAAAACAAGTATGTATTTTTTACTTTCCAATAGTGTTTAGGATTTTTTTTTGTAAACGAATGCCTTTTTTTTATCAATTGTAATTAGTTTTTGTATGCATTAGTGTGATTTCATTATAATTAATAATGCTTTTTTTAATGGAAAATATTTCATTATCATTAAATGGTAATGAAATATTTTTCATTAGTATCAACTAATAGTAATGAAATTTCAATGGTAATGAAAAAATCCCATGTATGATTTGGATATAAAGTTACTTTAATTTTGTAAATGATAAGGCGCTTGGAAAAATTGTTTCAAACACTTTCGAGTACAAATATATATAAGATGAACAAGCGTCTATTTCAAATGAAAAGATATTAATAAACATTAATAAGAACCAAATTCAACACCACTTTTTAACTAAAAAAAGTAAGAGTGGGAGATTCCAACTAAAACAAAAATCTCTTATAACATATCCAAATTCAATTGAAATCGGTGGGTGTCCTGGTAGGAAAATTTCCTTGTAAGTTTATACAAGCCTATACATACATATTTAATAGGGTATATTGAGCAACCAAAATGAACGATTTTAATATTACAAAACGCATTCAAATAAGCAGATTTTTATGGCAGGTAGGTATAATGAATTAATGTAAACATTCTATTAGGTCTACACAAGGTTGAATTTATGTTGTTTAAATGTTAACCCCTACCGAATCGCGTTTTAAAATCCTAAGTTTATAAAATGTTGCTGTGCTACTCGGAAAAATATTAAAATTTATATAAGCGGTCAAACGGTTTTGAGCTGTTACAATTTTGTTTTTATAAAAAAAACCCCAATTTTTCTTTCCAAATTCAAATTATACTGAAATGAAGGCTTAGTTTGCACATCAAAAAAAAAATACAAAAAAATCTTTGGAACAATTTTAATATTTAAAAACCTTAAAACAATTCAACATCTTGACTACAATAGTGAATAAAAAAAAAATGTGGAAAACTTTTATCCAGAGTTGCCAAACATTTATTTGAAAAAATAAATTTTTTACCTTTTCGGGAAACTTTCTTCAAAAATTAATTATGAATATAATTTTTTGCTTTTTATGATGACAAAAAAATATCAAAATGTATATTCCTGCTAGAAATTAGTTCATCGATCGTATATAACTTTAGAAAATCTGACCGATCGGACGAATTGTAATAATTTTGTATATAAACAAACAATTTTAATAAAAAATTGCACAGGAATTTTTTGATATTTTTTTTGAAGCAGACAACAAATAAAAATTTATAATAACTGTAATATACACAGAAAAAATTATGGGCCAAAAATATCTAATTAATCGATTGTTTGAATATCAATGGCAATTTAAACAATTTTTTTAATTGATTCAATTAAAAAATTTATTGAATTTTCTAATATATCCATACAGTGTTGACAACATGTAAACAAAATTTTTAAAAATTTGGCGAACTATATTTTTTTTATTTTATTTAGATTAAATAACAAAAATAAAAAAATACGAGTTTTCAATTAAAACTACCATTGTTTTCTTCTCAAGTTTCAATTAAAGTTTTAATCAATTTAACGTAACTTTTTAATTGAGGTTGTAAAGAAAAACAATAACTGGTTTAAATGATATTATTATTATTTTATTTGAAAGAGTTTTAATAAACTGTCTGCAAATTTTTTTAGTTAATACTATCATTTCAGTCGTAGGTGCAAAATCAATTAAAATATTAATTGATTCAATAAAATTTTTAATTGAAACCCGTTTTTAGTTTTTTCTGTGTAAAATAACTGTAAAAAACCACAATATACCGTTTTTGTGATTAAGTTTTTATGAAACTTTAAATAAATGAAGATATTCCATGACACTAAAATATTGGTAAATGGTAGTAAATTATTTTGAACAAGTGCGCCCAGACACGGTGGTTATTTGTTTGGTATTTCTGCTATAAAAATTTAAAAATAGCGGGATACGAACTAAATGATTCGCAACTTATATGTAAGATTATTCTCTTTTGATAATCGTTATCAAAAAAGGGAGTTTCGCTGATTTTGACGATTTACTAGGGATGTAAAATAAATGACTTTTATAATTCAGCCATGAGGAATCGATCTGGAATTTATTCAATTATTTTTCAAATTTAATTTTTTTTTAAATTTGTTTAAAATTGTGGGCTTTAAGCAAATTTGATAAAAAAAATCTAATTTATAAGAAAAATTTAAGATCAGCCCAGATTTGATAAGATCTAGTTAGCTCTCAAATTTGTCCCCATTTCTGAAATCTAATCAGATCTGTTCATATATGCTATGAGATCTATTGAGATCTGGTAGAACAACTATAATTAGATCCGACCAGATCTGTTCTCTTTTATAAAAAAGTTGAAATAAATATTCACAGAAAAAACAGTAGACACCAACATTAATTTTTAAATACAATTCATTTTTTCAATGCTTGTAAATTTCAGTTTTTCATATAATAATTCTTCAAAAACAAATATACAAAATTACAATAAAATCAACAAAAGGGTATTTGTATTTACAAATCCCCATTGTTGGTGCTAATTTAAAAAACTTTTTTTTTGTATTTACAAAAGTTTTCAATTTTATAAATTCGCTGCGCCCTAATATGTAGTTAAATTGAAAAAAAAAAATCAATTACTGCTTGTTATTTTATATAAAAACAATATATACATATCGATGGATTAATGTAGAAAGGTCTTAACTCGATTTTTTTTTAGAGAAACAGGATAAAACGTAATTAAACATTTTTTCAATCAAATTATAATAATTGTTCCATGAAGAATGTGAAGACGAAACATTGGAAATAAATAATTATAATTCATAAATAAAGGATCTTAAGCTCGTTTCAAATAAGAAGTATTAAATAAAAGAAGATCAAAGAAAACTTAACATTTGATGAAATGTAAAAAAATCTTAAACATTTTGGATATAACATTTCTTTGAATGAACTTTATTGTTAAAAATTGTAATTTAAAGAAATTTTATATTTTAAGATTTCTCAAATCTTACCAAGTTCTTACCTTTCTCTCTAAAGAAAAAAAAAACGAGTTAGGACCTTTCTACATTATACCATCCGTATAATTTGAACAAAGTTTTGTGCTATTTCTAGAATCCTTAAAGTAGGCTTTGCATTTTTTTATATTGCAAAGTCTAAAAGTATACTGCAATATATTTTATTTTGTATTTGCTAGCATGCACCAACCAACCACCTACCACCACCACCACCTCTTCTCATGTGTTGATAATATCTACATAAAAAGTAAGGTCAAGAGCTTTTGATTTCCTAGTAAAAACAAGATGAATGCTAAAACAACAACATGACACTACCATGATATCTGTTTATTTTTCTTCTTCATCTTTTTTTTTTTTTTTGCCATTCTTCAGTATTCATAGGGTCAAGTTCTATTTAAATACAACACTTTTAACAATTTTGCAAAAAAAAAGAATGAAAAATAACAGAGAAAAGGCTATAAATTCCTAAATGCCTTAATGATTATTACGTTACTTTTCTGCTTTGAATTTAATGTCATTATTACCTTCATTATTTTGTGCAACGGACGATGGTTCCTTTTCGAAGCCATCTTTCGGTTTAATTAAATCTGTTGATTTGCTTGAAGCTATATATGGATCTGAGATTTCACTTACACTTGATGTTTTTAAATCCATTGTGATGCCAATAAAAATATGTGTGTGTGTGTGTGTGTGAGCGGAAAGTACGAAGAGGAAATGCGATTTACTTAATATTCTTATTTAACTGCCTGCCACCTCTGTTTGCAACAATTGCCACTTTAATTTTACAATTCAAATATTATTGCCTGCAATTTTTATTTTTTATTTTTATCAAATTTTAAAATGTTTTTCCATTCGTTGAAGAAAAAACACCTCGAGTGATGCTGCCAATGATGATGTTGACAAAGATGACGTTACTGTTGACTTTGTTTGGGTGTCTGGGTTAATTGGGCGGCTGCGTTATTAATTGACGGTGGTTTATTTGTGTTCCTTTTGGTTGGTTGGTATTGGTGGTAAATGTTAAGAAACCATTACAGACACACACACATATTAGCTTAATGGATTTTCGGTGAAGGGATCTAAAAAAACCAGAGAAGAAAAAAATAAGAATTTCAGTTATTTTTTTTTTTTTTTGTTATTTATTCAGTAGGTACTTATAAAATAGTTTTAATGCATATGACGAATTTCAAAAGTTTTCGAGACTGAGGTAAGAATAATAATAGCTTAATATATATTTATATATTAGGCCGAATCGATTTGTATGGAGGCAAAAAAATCGCTCAACGTTCAAGGAAAATCGTATTCTAGGGATCAAAATAAGAAACTTTGCCGAAGGAACCATACCTCTAAAACGAATTCTGATGTCCCGACTTTTGACCCGTAGGGTGAAATTTTGAAAAATCCCACTTTGACCCATTTAGAGTGCCCCAATCGAATCCAACCCAATCGAATATATTTATACTCTATTTCTCCCGGAGAAGAAATGGAGACCCTAATCTTGGAAAGACTCCTCCTACTTTCTGAAATATCTCTATCCCGAGATTTGTACATTTTGCTAAAAAAACACGGCTAAAAAGGCCATCTTTTAACTTAAATTTTAACCCCTAGAATGATGATTTAATGCATTAATCTGCATTAATGCATTAGTCTGCTAGCGCGTCTCCCGGAGAAGAAATATCTCCCATAATCTTGGAGAGATTCCTCCTACTTTCTGAAATATCAAAGTGGGCTTTTTCAAAAGTCGGGACATCAGAATTCGTTTTAGAGGTATGGTTCCTTCGGTAAAGTTTCTTATTTT
The DNA here is from genome assembly GCA_021234595.1 of Delia radicum. Classification (NCBI taxonomy): domain Eukaryota; kingdom Metazoa; phylum Arthropoda; class Insecta; order Diptera; family Anthomyiidae; genus Delia; species Delia radicum. The sequence continues at coordinate 206,603,357 of CM037855.1, forward strand.
GATCCCTAGAACACGATTTTCCTTGAACGCTGAGCGATTTTTAGATCGACCCGCCCTAATATATATATACCACTAAAACATATAAAAAGACACAAACATTTTTTTTGGCATATACACTGCGTTGCATAACTATAATTACAAATGATTTTTGCAATTTTTTTAATATTACAATTTCTTAAAACTAAAAAAATAAATATTAAATATACCGCCTCCAGGCGGTATGAGTAATTAACAATAAGAATGAGTAATTAACAATAAGAAATTAAGCTAATTCGATAGAAAACCAAGTTTTAAAACAATTAATATTTTGAAATAAACACAATTTTGAAAAATATTAAACACATTTGTACTCGCAGCAAAAAACTAAGGGAATATTATTGAAGTGCTTAGTATTTATACAACAGCATAAGTTTGAAGTTAGTTTTACAAATTACTTCTAAAATATGTGCATTTTTTTATAGAAATTTTTTACCAGGCTTGTATATATTTTACAAATTTTTTTAAATATTTTACTAGAACTTTGTAAAACTAACTTAAAACTTATGTAGTTGTATAATTACTAAGCACATCGATAATGTTCTCCCAGTTTTTTTCAGCGTGTATTAATGCCATATTGTCAATCAATTTAAGTATACCAAAATTATCTTTGTATACGTTTAATTTTGAATCAATAGACATTCTTCACAAGTCATTAGATATTAAAAATTTTTCAACACTGGATTACTATTTGTGGTCATATTGGATCTTACATAGTGTCCACACTAGATATTAACTTTAATATTTTTCTGTCAGCAAACTTCAAATTCAAGCGCAGAGAGAATTATATTACGTGTGGAACACACATTACTGTTAATGTTAGTATTATATCTGATATCTAAATAGAGTTGTTATCATAAATCTCTACACAACAATATTATGATATGAGCTGTCAAAATACACACACACATACATAAAAGATTGTAAAAAAAAATAAATAAAAGTTTAATGCCTAAAACTAAAAAAATACAAGAAGAAAAAGTGTAGTAAAAATTGTTTAACCGTTATAAATCAATTTAAAGTTATTTTTTAATCGCATAGTTGAAAATTTAATGAATAAACGGACATCTTTACTCAACGGCAGACAGAAAATTATGAGAAGACATGATATAAATATGAATGCGTGCTCTCCACCCTAAACATTAATATGAACATAGATAATTTAATTCGTTATTCTGGTGGCGTTCTCGCACATATTATATTAAGGTTAATATCTAATGTGGACACTATGTTAATACGAAAGATATTACAACACTCAGTATGAATGTAGTAATTTTTTTTTCGGAATAAAGTTAGCTGGCGAATAACTATTTATAAATCAACTCTTAGTTACCAAGTTTGTATTCACTTATTATGTATAACCTAATAACTACTTATTTATAATTTTTTTGTAAGCGAGCGCATAAGCGCGCTATTCTCAAAACTCAATTTCATTTAATGGAGCAAAAACCCTATTGTTTCCCATCTTTAAAGTTCGAAAATTTAAAAATGGGAAAATTTTGGTTTTTCTTTAAGTTACCACACAACTTTTCACCAAGAAGAGATATGGAAATTCAGTTTTTAGGTACGCGAGTAAAAATAATATTCTACAATATTGTATAATGTGATCAAGTTTTGTACAATTTAATATAGTTAAGTATGACATCATGTGTAGTAAGATACAATTTTACTTGCCACTTAATTTTTCGTAAAATGGCAAATTTAATTTTATCTTACAATTTGTTAAACCACAGCAGGCAGATTTAAATTAATATATGGGACTAAACAATTCAATTTATTGCCACGTGTAAAAGATATAATTTTTTTAAATTGTGGAACGTGACATTTATCTTTTGAAATCCATAACATCTACTACTTAAAACTTTAATATCATCTCGAAAATTTTCATTGAAAATATCTATTGAAATTATCTTAAATAAACATCACTATTTAAAATATAAAACTTAAAACAATTTTTTTTTTCAATTTATAACGAGCTTTCAACCTCCGTATATTTACAAAAATAAAGCAAATCAAACATATTAGCTAGGTTGATACTAGTATTTCGATCTGGCTAAAGATCTCATCAGAACCCGAAGTTTTAGAAAAGTTAGAGCCTTCAAAATAGACAGAATTTTAACAAAAAACCTATTAATAATCAATTTTGCTCCATTCTTGTCTTCTTAGTAATCAAGCACGTGGTTAGGTCTTTTCCTAACAAGCATCATGACGTTACTAAACTTTGAAGACCAAAAATGTTCTATTTATATAAAAAAATTTTAGTTTGTACGCTGGCTCAAGTAATATTTTTTACAGTTATATTAGTTTTTTATTTTTATATACATCGAGATTATTTTTGATATTTTCAATTTATAACGAGCTTTCAACCTCCGCATATTTACAAAAATAAAGCAAATCGAACATATTAGCTAGGTTGATACTAGTATTTCGATCTGGCTAAAGATCTCAGAACCCGAAGTTTTAGAAAAGTTAGAGCCTCCATAATAGGCAGAACTTTAACAAAAAACCTATTAATAATCAATTTTGCTCCATTTTAGATTGACATACAAATTTTTGATTGTTAAGCATATGAAATTCAAATTTAACTGTACGTTAAATTTAAATTGGGCTCTTAATAATCGGACCACAATATCAAGCCGCCTGTATTCAAATTAACAAATTTATTTTCACTGGGTTAAATAGTATACAATTATATGAAACTCAAAGTAATTAATCCACGATCCACTATTTTTCGGATCGAATTGCTGTTCAATTAGGTATAAGGCTATATCAAGTTTGATACATTTCTTTGTTGCATCATATTAATTTTTTTTTTAATCGGGGAATGTATCTCTCTAATATAGTGACTCCACTTTGAATTGGTTTGGATCTGGAAGTTAAAAACTATGAGGATAAAAATAAAATTAATGAAAAAACTCCTGTAAGTTTCAAGTAATTTTTTACATTTCTCGACTTTTAAAAATTGCCATCATCAGTCGAAAAACGAAAAAAATTACTTGAAACTGACAACAGTTTTATCATTCATAGTATTTTTTCCTCATAGTTTTTAACTTTTAGATCCAAAACAAAACAAAGTGTAGTCCAATACATTCACTAAAAATTAATTTCCATATCGCTGCTTGGTGGAAAGTTGTGCGTTGGCTTACAAGTGAAACCAAAATTTTCCGATTTTTAAACTTTCAAAGTTTATTTTTTCATAGGATTTTTGAAACGTCATAGCTTTTCAGTATAGTCAACCTAACCATGTCCACCGTTCCTCTCAGTTCATAAAACCTTGAAAAATAAGAGGCATCTAAAGTCAGTTTCAACAGGTGTCGAAATTTTTTGAATTAGCTCATATAAAGAACGATACATTTCAATGCAACATAGCGTGATAATCAAATATTATTTATCTTATACAATTTGTTTAACAATTTTCCCAATTTAATTATAATAATTTGTTTATACAGTGTAAGTATTTTTTTATATTTGGTAAGGCTGAGGCCCGTTTTCTAAATGCTCCGTTTAAATTTAACAAATAGTTAAGTTCAAATTTTATATGGATACAAAAAATGTTTTAGTTAAATTCACAGTTAGTGGCAAACTGAACATTGTGAAAATTGTGCTTAACATGTAAATTATATTTATCGTTAATCTTGAAAGTTTTAATATAATTTGAATGTGTGATAGAAGGGAAGATCTAAACTTAAACACGTCAATACATTTTTTGTGGCTCAATCTCAAATCCAGGAAGTAAAAAAAATATTGCATAATGAACTTTTAAATTTGAAAAGCACTTCAAAAATGTATATTTTATAAAATTATTAGAAAGAGTTGTTCAAAAATAGAAATGAAAATAATTCGGTTCAATAGTGGGTTATGATGTAAACTAATTATAAAAATTTTATTTTTTCATTATTTTTTTGTAATAAAAAAGTATTGAAAATGCTGTTCGAAAGCGTTTTCCTTTCGAATCGAACTACACAACCAACTAAATTGTGGTTCCCGGTTTCAAAGAAAAATGCTTTCGTAGGTTTCAAGTTAACGCATTTATGACTGACCCCCGATTTAATTGCCCAATATCTATGAAACTTCGCACATTAGCCCCGATTTAATTGCCCAATATCTATGAAACTTAGCACATTCATTATTTAAAGTTTTAGAAGTAATTTTTTTGGATTTTCCATATTTGGGACTTATGAATGAATCACTGATATAAAATTTCTCATCCTTGTTTTTGAATAAAACATTTGTTCTGTAATGATCTTTCACGTAAAAATGTTTACTTTTACTTAAAAATAATCAATATTCCAAGCAAGGGTAACTCATAAAACTATTTCATAAACGAAATCATACACTCATAGAAATAACTCTGTAAAAAAAGCTGAAAAAGTTAATAAAAATTTGTTAAAAATGACGCTGCTGAAAAAACTGCTAAAATTACCAGATGTTTTTCCCCCCTTAATATTAATAAAACAACAACAGCAAAAATAAAACTGTTAACTTTACAAAATTTTAGTTATTCGTTATTCGAGTTGAATTTTAGTTAACTGAAAATAGCAAATTTACTCTGCTAAAATTATTAAAAACTTTTACTAAATATTTGTACACTAAAAACAGCAAACAAAAACACTGTAATATCAACAAAGTTTTAGCTAAATTTACCTTAAATTTAGTAGAATGAAAATAACAGTATATTTTTTAAAATTAACAGAAATTATTACTAAAAAATTGGAGATTGCTAAAGGACAAACTTTTGTTCGCATTAAAAAAAATCTAAAAAAAATTATTTTTTTTTCTGATTTTAGTAGATTAATTTCTTACTTTCAATTAACTAAAATTTAACTCAAACATAGCAAAATATTTGTAGATTAAACAGATTTTGTTTTGCTATTCTTATCTTACTAATATTTAGCAAGAAAAATTTGCTAATTTTAGCAAATTTTAACTAATTACACTGGTAGTGGTTTTAGTGAAGCTGCAGTTTTTTTCATTTAGTCCTTATACTTATTGCATTAATAGCAACTATGCAATAAGTTTGTTAAAAATTTTGTTAAACGTCTATTTCAAATATTCAAATATTACAGCAATTTTTTTCTTGTTGAAATTGAGTTTTCAGCGAAAAATTTAGTTAAACCGTTTTACTAGAAAACAAATTTTGAACTAATGTTTAACTAGTTTTTGCTGCTACCAAAAAAGTGCTGATAAACATAGCAAAAATAAAAATAATTTTTTGACTTATTTTTTAAGCAACTTTTTCTTCTTTTTTTGAAATTTATGACAATCAAAAATTCTCATGAAGTTTATGTTTATCGGGACTCCTCACATTTTGATGCGTTTATTATGAGCTTTTGTTATGCATTTTTGAAAAACTTTAACTTTTACTTTTGCTCGAAAAAATAAACGTCAAAAAATAACTTTTATTTTTACTCAAAAAAATAAAAGTAAAAAAATTTTCAATTTATAACAAGCTTTCAACCTCCGTATATTTACAAAAATAAAGCAAATCAAACATATTAGCTAGGTTGATACTAGTATTTCGATCTGGCTAAAGAACTCATCAGAACCCGAAGTTTTAGAAAAGCAGAACTTTAACAAAAAAACCTATTAATAATCAATTTTGCTCCATTCTTGTCTTCTTAGTAATCAAGCACGTGGTTAGGTCTTTTCCTAACAAGCATCATGACGTTACTAAACTTTGAAGACCAAAAATGTTCTATTTATATAAAAAATTTTTAGTGTGTACTCTGGCTCAAGTATTTTTTTTTTTGCTCGAAAAAATTAAAGTCATTAAATAACTTTTATATTTGCTCGAAAAATAAAAATCAAAATTTTAAAAAGCAGACCATTTTATGAAAGACTTCTCCACAAGAATCAATATGGTATACTCGAATCAGTCTTCCGACATTTGCCTCCATAGGCTTTTTTGCTGAAAAATTAAAAATAACTGTTATTTTCGGTCCCCCAAACACAACCATTATAAAACTTACAAAAAAAAATTCAACCGCTGTTGATTTCATTAATTTCATTTTTCCTTTTGTATATATAACTAAAAAGTCAATTCGGCAAAAATTTCATTTCATATTAAAAACAGTCTCAAAAAAAAAAATTAGATTTAAATTTCAGCAAAATAAATTAACTAAAAATTTTATACTAACAAGGATGTATCCCGACCGGGACCGGCAGATCTTAATGAACTTCGGATATGTGTTTTTTTTTAGCTACCCAATCTCGGTTTACTTCGTTCTATTAAAAGTAGCTATAGACAAATTTGGTATCAAATGAAAGATTTTTCGAGGAATCATTCACTGGCTAAAGCCATTCAAGTATTTTTGTTATTCAAAAAAAATGTGTGTTTGAGTAACATTGAATCTGGCGTTTTATTAAGGAATTTTAGTTGCATTAAGCTAAAAGCAATGCATAGCAATGCCTTTTTAATTTATTTCGAATTTTGAAACCATTCGGTTTTTCTCAACAAGTCGATTTTCATTTTCACTAAATTAGGTGTCAGAAAAACAATTAGCTGAATTTACAAATTTTTTTGCTAAAAATCATCTCATCTTTATTTTCCTGATTTAGCATTTGCTACAATCAACTGAATTTTTTTCTAACTTTACGGACTTTTTGTTAGATTTTGAATGTTTAAAATTGGAATTTCATATATTCAAATTGGAGTATCTGGAGAATTATATGAGATAACCCACACAATAACGCATGTTTTTTTTTTGGTCTCTACTGTCAGATAACAGATATATTCATATTATGAAAATCGGATAAGAAACCAAAAAATGGTGAACACTTAAACTTTTTTATACAAAAAGTGGCCTACTACTACAAAAAGTGGCCTACTACTACTGTGTCACCCACCTTTAAAATTTAAGCCCAATATTACGTCACTTATTCCTGTTCCGAATTTCATTGCAATCGGCCCCCAAAGTAAGAAAGAGCCGACTTATTTCCACAAATTTTGTGAAATATCCCACTGTGTGACAGTAGATTCACAACTATATGTAGGAAAAAAAATTTAAAATACAAAACCACTAACGATTTGTTGACCTGTGTTATTAGTAGTTTTATAAACAAATTTTACAATTTTTTTTCTATTAGTGTACCTGTAGCCCAGGTAAAGCCTATGAAAATCAATTTGATGTACCTCTTAACTGGCTCAAGCTACATATATTTTTTAAGGTGGTTCCTTTTTGGGTATTTAAATATTCAATAGGCAGGAATGGGTTAATAAAAAACTATATTTTAATAATATTTTAGCAACGTTTAGAGAAAAAAAAATATACTAAATTGAACAATGTTTAACATAGTTTTTTACTGACTTCTTATTTTGAGTGTAGCCAATGTAAAAGATATAATTCTTAACATACTCCGTATACTTATACTAAAATCCCATTTAATTACTAATGTTTAGTATTGACGTAAATGGGCATAATAATCCAAATTAAAATTCATTGTTGAGATTACCATAAAATAGCGAAATCATAAAGAGCAATGTCAAATAGAAATGTCTTGGAAAAAATTAGATTCATGTCTAGTGCACATTACATTACTATTGTACGCATTTGAGTAAATTAAATTTAATTATACAAAAGTACTACACTCAAAATACTGTGTCTTTTATTTATAAGAAATGCCTTTTTTTCATTTAATTTTTTTTTTTCAAATTTAAACGGTTTTAGTTAAATATATATAAAATCCGGATACAATATTATATGGTTTTCATATAATTATATCTATTTATATCAGTTTATATAAAAACTGATACAAAACTGATACAATATAATACAATTCTATCGGGATATAATGCGGATAAAATTGTACTGAACATTTATTTAATTGCATCAGATTAGATATAAACCCATATAAATATATACAATTATTATTTATAAAAATTTAATTTAATTTTATTATTTATATTTCGAATGAAATTTAATAAGATTAATTAAGATATAGGGTTACATAAAAATTGATATGAATACATAAAGCTGCATAAAATTATGGACTAACTAGCTTTAGATTTTTATATATATTTTTTTAACTTTTTTTGTTTCATATTTAAATAGATTAAACTTTTTTCTAAATGCTATGAAAATTTTGGGGAAAAAATCGCAGAAATTAAAAAGTTACAGCTTGTTAAACAAACTTCTTGCCCTATATTTTACATGAGCAATATTTAATTTATATTCTTTTTTCTCAAAACAAGATATCGCGTGACACTGTGCAGTCTTAACGGGCTACTTAGAGGACTAAAAAAAGAAGTCCTTAACGTAGAGACATTTTAAAATGTTTGCCTAGTATTTTTTTGAAAAATAAAAATCAACGATTTTTTTTGTGTTTTTTAAATTTTTGAAAGAATTTATTTATGTATGAAACAAAATTAAAATGTTTTTTTCTCAGATGAGTACCCAAGGTTCCACGATGGCACCCGATTTTGTCTTTACAAAAAAGGATCTGTAATGAAATGGTTACCATGGTAGTCCGAATTCTAAATGATAATTTTTAGAATAATACGTAGCAAATATTGTGTTTTTCTATCGCAAAATGAATTTTTTGAATAAACCATTTATTTATTTTTTTATAATTGCTTACATATTGTCGTTTTTATTGATTTCTAAAGTTAGTACACCGCTTAACCCTTTCACTTCCGACTTTTTGTTTGTGGATAGATTTCCATTTTGACTTCAGATTCTTGTTAGGGGTCCATAGATTAGAAATAAAAGGTTTGCATATATGCACCCTCCCACTCCTTTCCACTAAAATATGGGTCCAAAAATCGAAATTTTAAACCTACTCAGCCCATTTTTAACACAAAAACATTATTCTGATCATTAGATGAAGCTATGTGTCAAATTTCGAGATTCTACCTTTGTTAGTTTAGGCGATACACCAAACGACACATTTTTCGGAGATAAAGACTGATTAAAAAAATTGGGCATTGTTAAAAAATATCACGACTATATTGCCCTAATGAACAGTTTATACATATGATTATTTTTTTTTTCAAATGACGAAGATACTAATGAACATATTTAAATTAAAATATTAAGATTTACTGGATTGTCATATTTTTTATATTTTTTTAAAAATGTATACACTGTAGTGTACAATGGCAGTCAAAGGGTTAAAATTATAAGTTTTTTTTGTTGAGGTTTTTAAATAGAGCATTCCCTGTTAAATATTTGCGGTTAAGAAAGCCGAGTAATGAAAAATGTAGGTCAGTTATATGTATGGTATCAGATGTAATCATGAAATTGCTTTCTAAATAAAATGGATTTAAAGGGCAGCCAATTTTTGGAAAAAAAATAAAAATATTAAACTAAATATCTCATTATCATGTAATGCAAGTTGGAAATTTTATCTGCAAAACAGTAGAACACTACTTCACTATTTTAATAGTCTATTTTGAGTTATAACGGTCATGAGACTTTTTAAAAATAACATCAGTTTTAGATTCTGGGACTTAAAAATCTTACTTTCCACAACTTTAATACTATATTTAGACTAGAACCAAAAACTTGTAGTTTTTAAAAACTACTTATATTTAATTGTCAAAAATCCAAATAAATTTTTGTTTAAAAACTAGAAGTTTTCAAAACCTACTAGTTTTTGGCTGTAGTATAAATGTGGTATAAGAATAATTGTTATTTCTAAGCCAATGAATGATACATGAACATATATTACAAACATAATTGAATTTTTTCTAAGTCAATAATATATAAGTTAATATATAATCACATATAAATTGACTTAATAAAATTTATATCATAAAATGAAACAATATTTAGCGTGTATTTCAATACAAGACCCATATATGCTTTCACACATGCCATGCATCTTCATATATGCTGATATATGAAACAATATATGCTCATACATGGATTCATGCACGTTCATTTATTATCATATATTATCATTTTCAACTGGGAAGCTACAAAAATATTAATAATTTTTATTTAGTAATTTTTTTTTTACAGATTTACTCATTTTACATTAAAACAGTATTAAACTTATCAAATATAATATAAAAAATTAGAAGTATTTCTGTTAAAGTAGAGTTGCGTTATTTCGAGTGCACACTAATAGAAAAAATTAGTAAAATTGCAGAAACGATGATGCCGTATCATTATTTTTCCTACTACCAATAATGACATCAGCATATCTCCGTATTACTTTTAACAAATAATAATAACTTACTAATAACTAGGGCAACCAAAAATAAGTTAAAGCTTGTTTTTTATTTGAAAGGATAGAACTATTTAGACAAAGTACAAATTCTGATCATGGAGTTATGAAAGTTTTGAGCTATATTTCTTAGAGATTTATTTATTATGATATTTGCTTATTTTACTTTATTTCGTAAATATTAGCTACTTTTTGATTTTTTGTTCTTTAAAAATTTAGCTTATTTTAAACTTTTTTTTAATAGAATTTTTGGTTCTATTTTTTAGCAATCTTTATTTTAAAGGTTTTTATTTTAATTGAAAGTTGAAAATTTAATATTAAATGTTAGTTCATCAAAAATATTTTAATAAACCAATTTAAACTTTGAAGCTTACGAAAAGAATTTGACTATGTACCTTTGGTTGAATGACGATGTTCCAAAGAACGAATTTTACACAAATTTTATTTGTAGTAACGATTTTAATACAAATATATGAAATTTAACGGTTTATTTTTTAAAATAAATAGCTTATTTTTATATATATTTTACTGTGCTTAAAACATTGTTTTTATAGCTGTTTTTGGTTGCCCTACTAATAACTATATAGTTAAATTTCCTATTATGTAATTCAAAATAATACCTTACCCATAAGTACTTATTGTTATCATTATTTTAAATAAAAAGTAATGAGATTTGTAATGACAACTGTAAGTACTTCCCATTGCCAAATATAACTTATATAACCACTTATGACTATGGTAATGCTTTTCTACACTGGGTAGTTATATTTGAGATAAATTTTAGTTAATTGAAAGTTACCAATTAATCAGCAAACAAAATTTGCTGAATATTAGTACACATTTAGGACGTTTTGAATCGTTGTTTTTATTTAAACTAAATGATCACCTCTACTTTATTTCAAAACTTTAAATATTAAAAAGTAAAAAGCATATGATAGTATAAAAAAAAATTATAATTTCTCCAGGGTTGCCAAGTATTGATTAAAAAATGTCAGTGTTGGATTTTTTTTTAAAAAGCTTTAAAAAGAACACAAATGCAAACTAAAAAAAATTCCAAAAATTGTAAAAAATCATTTCCTTAGAAAATTCATTCTATTTCTTAATTCAGCAGAATAAGGGTTAATATTGAGGATTGTTACAAAAAAGTGGGCACGTCTCTGGCAAATACAAGTATTTTGAATAAAAGTTAATACGAATTTAAGTTAAACACGTTTAAGACGATAATTGAAGAGATTTGACAGTCCCACAAAATTTCATATAAATTTTGAATACAAAACTCTTAAAATTGTACTATTTTTATATATAATCCTATATAAACATAGGATGGAAAATTTAATATTTTTAAGGAATTTCTTCTTTTAATAAATTTGTTTATCCCTTTTTTAAGTGGATGGTTTTGTGATTTCAAGTTTCAGATTTCTACCTTAATGTAATTGCGTAGGTCATTAAGCGTGGGACTTCTTTATTTTAAGATCCATTTATACCAAGATTTCATAAAAACGCAAAAGTATATTCAATGAATTAACCCATCCTAAATAAAATATATTTTATATATCAGACTTTCAACCCAAATCCTTTGCGCAGGCCGTTAAGAAAAATCTTTCTCTGTCTTTGTATTAGAAAAATCTAAGAAAATTGTCTAAAAAATTGTTTTAACACATCTCGCTTTTATATAAAAAAAGCTTTCAGATTACTATGCACAGTTTATATGTAGGTAAATATTTAGTCTTGAGGTAAAATACTGTGACAGGGACTCAATTTTTTAGTATTCTACAAAAGAAACAGATAGAAAATCATTCCAATCGTTAAGGCTGCACAGTGGCATCCGACTAGGGTTGCCATATTTGAAAAGTGAAAAAAAAGTACATTGATGAAAAAAAAAACAGTACTTTTCAAAAAAAACAGTACATTTTTGTATTTATTGTTAACATAACTTTTACTTCAATACATCACATATTTACTAAAAAAAAGTTGATACACCGAACCAAATAGCGTAGGTAAAATAAACAAAAAAAATTAGTAGATCTTTGACGAAATTTTGTCATTTTTTTTTAAGATTTAACAAATTTTTTTCAAATCAACAAAATTTCGTCAAGTTTACATCCTCTAAAGAAGTAAAATTGACTAAATTTTATCAAATTGACTAAATTTCGTCAAATTGGCTAAAATTATTAGTTTGGACGCCATTACTTTTTGCATTGGGCAGTGTCATAAAAAAAAATTGTGTTTACAAACATCCATTGCTTGAAAAGTAAACAAACCAAACTTATATATGTACAAAGAAACGAAGTGTAATTAATACAGGTAGATTCAAAAATTTATATAAAAAACTATTGTACACACAAAAAAAAAAACATGGTTAAAAAAATATATATTCTTTGTACACGCAAAAAAACTTGTTTATATAAAAATATGTAAAATATACAAAAAAAACAGTACAAAAACAGTACAAAAACAGTACAAATCCAAAAAAAATCAGTACTTTTGCGTACTGTTTTAGGTGTTGTGAATAAAACAGTACATTTTTCAAAAAACAGTACATGTACTGTTTAAAACAGTACGAATGGCAACCCTACATCCTACTTTCAAAATGCTGTTTCGAGAAAAAAGGCATTTAAAGTACATATCGCACTAGTAAAATATAGCGCACGCTAGCGAAATGGGAAATATAAATATATAAAAAAAATCTAAAGGGGGGTAACCCCCAAATATTTCCGAACAATATCTTCTACATAAGTGTTTTCTTTACGATTTTAATATATACATCTTAAATACTAAACGTCATACTTAATTACGACTAATAAAGTTAAATGATTCAGTTTACACTAGCGATGGGCACATGAGCAGAATTTTGCCTGGAGCACACGTGATTGAAACCTAATTTTACTCACGTGAATTTGAGCAAGTTTGGATAGGAAAAAAATATAAGTGAGTGTGTGTGAGTCCAATTTTTGAGTAAGTGATTGTGCGTGAGTAGAGTTTTACCACCATTTTTTTTTAAATAAAAAATAAATGGCAAATTTTATATTCAGAGCAATTTTGAGTTTCATCTTGACTTTAACATTTTATTTTTTTCCGTTAAGATTTTATTTCGAAAATTTGCGTGAATCAAGCGTGATATCACTTGAGTGTGAGGGAAATCTGAATTTAATCAGGTGAGCGTGAGTGAGTGTGGAATATTTGGAATATTTCGCTCGTGAGCGTGAGTGAATGTGAGTCAAAATTCACTCATGTGTCCATCTCAAGTTTAAACCCCCTTTTTACTGGGAAATTAAACTTTTTTTGAAATTGTGCATATTTAACAAAATGGGATTTTTTAAAAAATTCATTTTAAAAGTGTTTTAGCGTGTTATTTTGAGTCACTAACTCGTTGTATAGGGTTAATCTAGATATGAGAAATAAAAGCGGTGAACTCAAAGTATTTAATCACAAAGAAATAACAGGTGCTTTAAAGCAATTGTTTAATAATTTATTTGATAATGACATTTTAAACTTTTGTTTTTAAACAAGATAAAGGCTTATGATAGATCAATTCATACCGTTTTAATTTAAATTAGCCGATTTAATTGTTATCAGATTCAAAACTTGTGTCTAGTTAATTTAAAACATTATTTTAACTTTTTAATTTAGTTCTTTTAAATTTTTATTAAATGTTTATAAAGAAAGCACGATTAAAACAGGTGTATTTATTTATTATGATTTTATGGTCTTGTTTTGTTTTGTTTGACGTTCGAAACGTTACTGAATTAGAAAATAAAAACAAAACTCTACATTTGACAAAAGGAGGCAAACAAAAAATAATAATATTGTGAATTACAACAAAATTACAATAATAACACAATATTATTATCGCTCAGCAAAAAGAACAGTGATGTCAATTGAGCGTTTTTGAAGGCAAGTAATATTGTTTTTAATATCACAAAAATTGTAAAGAAAATATTATATATAATAACACAGTAGGTACATCTAAATGATACATCAAAACCCCGAGACACGTAAACTTTTTTTGTAGTAGAATCCAGTGTTGTATGTACTCCGCCTTTTTAGGTAAGATCAAAATAAAAAGATATTTAATTTTTAGATTTTTATTGACTGGCAAGCGATTTTTGCTAATATTTTAAGGAAAAGACATCGAAATCTCTTTTAAAACGACTTTATTTATTGTTTATTTGTCATTTATTTGCATACCAAATTTCAACAATTTCTATGAAGAAATAAAGAAGTTACGGATTTATAACCTTATTTTACCAGTGTGCACTGATTTAATTCGAAAAAAACAACAAAAAAATGCATAAAGTTGGTCAAAGAGTGCCACAAATTTAAATTAAATTAATTCTATTCCCGGAAAATGGGCGGTCATCATAGCTGCTTGATTTGACGATTTATCCTCATTTTGACGATTTTTTTGTCAAAAATTTGTCAAATGACTATTTTTGGTCCAAAAATTACGTTTTTTTTTTTTTAATTTAAAAAAATCTTGCATTTCACGACTTTTGTGGAATATTTTTTTTACCAACTAATTAAAAATTGTTCGTTCAGAAAGTTAAAGGAACGTCAAGGAATTATTAACTCATAAATAGGGTCCGACAACTTTAGTTTTTCCTATTAAAGTGCTCTGTCCAAATAGCACCCTGTGTATTTCTTCATAAATTTTAATAATTTTTCATAATAGATTATGAGTCTAAAATGTTATCGTTCACTTTGAAACAGATTTTTTTAATTACTGATTTTTATTTTATTTGTTTATTTGTTTATTTTCTATTTTTTTTGAAGCCATTTTTTTATTACTTTAATATAAATTTATTTAAATTTAAACGAAATATATTATTTTTCAATACTCAGTGTGCCATATAAGCAACTCGTTTCTTCAGACCCATTTTTTCAAATTGATTTGACAATTTTTCCAAAATGCCAACATTGTTTATAAAGCCGGATTTTTTTTTTAAAGAACTTTTTCTATGTAATGCCGTGTGAGAACAGGTAAGAACGTTGAATTACCCTTAGTTATAACAGTCACTGTATATATTTGTTTTATTCTAACACGAAATTTTGAAGAGTTGCCATGACAGTATTTTTGGGAAAATTTGTCAGTGCTGCTACTGAGAGAATCCTCTGCATGATATCACTGAATTTTTGCATTACATCTATGAAATGTCAATGGAACTCGTCCATTGAAACTTTTCATTAAATTATTGCAGTTTTTCATAAAATTTAATTTTATTTATTAAAAATTTCATACACCTAATGAAAAAGTTTCATTAAAAAGAGTTTCATTAAAACTATGAAGCTTTTTCATAAGCTTAAGAAATTTTCCATTAACATTGTAAAGAAAATTTTATTAATTTAATGAAAAATTTTCATTAAAACTCGTGTGTACCAGTTTTTGGCTGTAGTATAAATGTGGTATTACTTTTTTTACACACTTAGAATACTATGTAGGTAAACACCACTGGAAATGTAGTTGAAAACAAATAAAATTTCACTTGAAAAAAGGACGACTTACATTTCAGTAAATTTAACTAACAATGTCATTTGTTTTTTACTGTTGAAAAAATTAACAATAATTACAGTAAAATTGAACCACATATGTAGTAAAAAATAAACAAACATTTAATTGTTTTATTAAAAAAAAAATACTGCATAAAATGAATGTAAAATTATAATACAGTAATTTGATGTGGTTTGTTTTTTAAATGAACTACAATTGTAGTCAAAATGAAATTTCTTCTACAACTGACTGTTTTTTCATATAAACATAAAGATACTGTATTACAATTCAAACAACTACAAATATTTTCAGCAGAAGCTACCTGAGTGTATATATAATATGCATTAAAAATCTTAAAATATGGACTAAAAATTAAAAAAATATGAAGTTATTTTTTTTTCTCAATTTTACTAAAAACAATATAGATTATAATAATAGATTTAATTCAGTCTTACTTGACTAAAGTGAGTGTTAAGTGTCCTCTTACATTTTATATGTAAATTGGGTTAAAAAAACATTTTCCGTGTTTTTAAAATGCGTATTTTTCACATGTATATAATTAATGTGTTAATTCTGCAAAACGTATGCAGAGAATATATTAAGCAACACAAAAATTTTTTAAACTAAATTAAAATTGCTCAAAAACATGAAAAATAATTAATTTTAAGTGCTCCTCGCATGTTTTTTGTTATTTTGCTTGAAATTCTCAAAATCCCAGATAATCTTCTAAAAAGCTGAGTACGTGGATACCCAGCAAAACCACACATTACCAAATCATGGGTAAAGTAATGTATCGCCATAGGGCCTCATGCATTACTTTACACGTTACTTCATTGATGAATTTTACAGGCGATGAGCCCCAAGGTAACTCATTACCTTGTAATGGGTAAAGTAACTGGTTACTTATATGGTTACATGGTGGGAAAAAGTAATGTGTCTATAAATAGATTTTCATAAAAAAAATGCATAAAAATTTTTTTTACAGATATTTTTTTTTTAATTAAATAAATAACTTTTTTTTTATTAAATAAATAACTTCGTCATGCTGGGATTCGAACCTGGGGTCTCTGGTATTTAACAATTAGTTAGGCGAGAACTCTACCAACTGACCTATCGATACATACAATATTTTATTGCTTAACATGTAGATGAGTTGTTGTGCTTCGTGTTTTCGTTCGTGATATTAAAAATATACACCTTACCATTATGCTCACAAAAAATCACAAAGTAATGTGTCTATAAATAGATTTTCAAAAATATATATTAATAATTACTTTACGTTTATAATTCACGCATTATGTAATTGATGATCGGTAAGTCATTATTTTATGTTTTGAAGTAATGTAAAATGTAATGAGGTCTCATTACAAGGTAATCTATGAGTGTCCAATTATCGGAAACTCATTACTTCTTGTTGGAAAATAATGATACGGGTAAGGAGTACACATTACAAGGTAATGCATTACTTTATCGCACCCATTACCAAAGTTTTGCTGGGTAGTGCTCGGCGAAATATAAAATAAAATTAAAAGCACTTTTTACGAAAATGCTATTAAAATATGTATTTATAGCAAAATAAGTCAAAATATGCATTTAGAGGAAAATAAGTAAAAATATGCAATAAAAATATGCATTTAAAGCGAAATATGTAAAAATATGCATTTATGTCAAAATATGCTAAAATATGCACTAACAAATCTATGCCATTTTAACGCAAATTCTTTGATTCGCAAAGATATTTTGTTTGACCTGCTTTCGGACTTACGAAAAAAAAACATCGTTACATATGGCCACATATGTACACTTAGGAAATTATGTTAGTAAAGACGACAGCAATTGTAGTCAAAAACAAATGAAATTTCATTTAAAAAAAGGACGACTTACATTTCATTAAATTCAACTAACATTGTCATTTGTTTTTTAATGTTCAAAAAATGACTAACAATTGTAGTAAAAATGAACCACATGGTAGTAAAAAATAAACAAACATTTATTTATTTTTATTTTTTTAAATAACAAAAAACAACTGTAAAAAATGAATGTAAAATCATAAAACAGTCATTTCATGTGAGTTGTTTTTTTAAATTAACTACAAGGTTAGTTAAAAATTTTATTTGTTCTACAAATGACTTACATTTACATTAAAAATAATGAATCTGTATTACAACCCAAACAACTACATATTTTTAAAGCAGAAGTTCCCTGAGTGTAATTATATATAATTATATCAAACTATATCAATTACATAAATTCGTAGGGTAATGAACGTTTACTCGGCATGTTGTTTTAGTATAAAAGTACTTTTTATAATGTCGGTACTAAAATTGGTTGTATATAATGCTTAGGAAATATCTAAAAAGATCAATGGTACATAATACTAATTTGTACAAATAAAATTGATTAAAATCCATATTATTTTTAAGTACGTTTTTGTTAGATGTCCCATTTAACGTGTGTGGTAAAAGTATAAAACTTAAATAAATTTTCCATTCTAGCGTTTTTTTTTCTTGTTCGGATGTCGCTAAATGATCCGTAAAGGTAGGTATCACTTTTAAAGAACAATGAAAGAACAGACATTTTCGCAAAATACTCAACTTTTTTAATCTGTGATT
Source organism: Delia radicum (assembly GCA_021234595.1). Classification (NCBI taxonomy): domain Eukaryota; kingdom Metazoa; phylum Arthropoda; class Insecta; order Diptera; family Anthomyiidae; genus Delia; species Delia radicum. The sequence continues at coordinate 206,621,663 of CM037855.1, forward strand.
CAACTTGAGAGTGAGTGTAGTTTATTGAATGTTCTCTGTATAATTACAAATGAATCACATCCCAGCAACATTTTTTTTTTTGCTTTTTCTAAAGATAAAAATCTGTTTTTTTTTTCTTCTTTAAACAAGCCTTTTTCAGCTAATCTAAGGTTAAATAGATTTTAGCCACGTCGTAGTAATTAATGGAAACCTAAATATACAAGTAGAACTCATGTTAAACCATCACGAAAAATTCCATTTGTGTAAATTCGAAATATTTTTTTAATTTGTCCTTAAAAATGTAACGAAAACTATTTTATGTCAAGTAAATTTTTTATTTTTTAATTCGGGTGGAGCCGAATTGCATGTTGGTTTGTTGTGGATTCTCCCTACTGAATAATATTTTATATGCGAGTTTTTTTGTACAATTTGTTCCGGAGAAAAGATTAATGTTTTAGTACCAGAACCTGTTCTTTGTTTGTACCAATCAAAAAACAAAACACATCGATAATAAGTTGTGCCACAACCAGGTTATTGCTATACAATTTTGTTTCGCTGGATCGTTGTATCGTTTAATCAGCCATCGCACAGTGGAATGCACTGTAGACAAATATTAAGAAAAATATTAAATATAAATCTTTAGTAAGATTGCAAAAAATAAACTATCAGTGAGTCATTGATTTAATAAATATTTCAAATACAAAAAAAAATTACTTCTACACTCAACAAAAAAGTTTGTTAAACGCCTATTCAAAATATTTAACTAACTTTTATCAATATTTTTGCTAAAAACTTTAGTTCAAATTTAAAATTGCGTCATACATACATATACATTAGAGCTGCATTTTTTCCAACTTTCGGTTTTTATCAATTATTGTTGCGATTATTGTAGAATTAGGTCTAAAAGTTAGGAGGTGCGAATTTGAGAAAAATCGTATATCATTAAACCGTGCCGCCCTGCGAACAAAGTTTTCGATTTTTAAATTTTTTTCTTAAACTGCTTTAATAAAAATATGTCTTGTGGCACATGATTTCTTTAAAATTAATTTTGGCATGCGAAAAATGATCATTGAAACATTTTTCAAAACGTCCTATTGACTTTTTAGATATTGCGACTCGATTTTTACTAAAAATGAAAATTTTTAAAAATGATCTTAATTTTTATTTTTGCAGCCATGAACATTGCAGAATATAGGCTTAAAATATTATAAGAAAAAATGCTTCTTAAAATTCTGTGAGGGACATCTGAACTCAGAATTTAGATCAAAAGAACTATTACACTACTTTTTGAGTTTTATTTAATACAGTGGTGGCGAAAAAAAAAATAAAACTTTAAACGGCCATAAAATTTGACTGTACCCACAGAGGACCAGATCCTTTAGTGGTTTTACTATACTAACCTAATACATTCATCTGGCATAGAAGTTATTCCCCCCAAATCCCCTCACCCACACCCCAGACTGTTTAATGTTGTTGTAAGTCTTTTACTATTCAAAATTTTGCAAAACTTAAAGCAGGAATACAAAAATTTTTAAACGCATAAGAATTTTGAAAACTTTTAAATCAATAAAAAATCTCTAAATCCTGTAACCTTCTTCCAAAAATATGTATGTTTTCTTTAAAAATATTTTTTTAAATTTGTGAAATCATTTGGGTGGGAGCCTTGGTATAAACTACGGCCCTGGTATAAAGTAACATACATATAGCTATATCAAAAAAATTTTAATTTTGAGTTATTCTGTATTAAATCACCAAATCGGCAAAGCTGGGATATCTTAGGTTTTACTCAAACTAACTGGAAATGATATTTAGGGTCTGCAAACCCAAAATCCCAGAGGATTTAATTTTTGCACACGTCACTACCGGTCAGTGTTGCCAGGAGATTTGTTTTTAAATCCCTACGTTAATTAAAAAAATCCCTTTTTTCCCTACATACAGAAAAAATATTCCCTACATTTTTCCCTACACATTTTTTTATAATAAATTCAAAAATTTTGTTTTTTAGCAGTAAATTGTATTTACTTTTATTATAAATTTGTACAGTAATTCATTCAGGTACAATAGATTTTCATTAAACAAAAATAACAGAAAGTAAAAAATAACTTAAAAACTAAAAATAAACGGTAAACAAATAAAAAATGCCATTTTTAAAAAATACTCGTATAAACACTTATGGCCTGTTTCTCGATTTCGAAAGAATAATTTGGCTTTCTCTAACTAAATTTCTATGCAAACGATGACTAGAAGTACAAGTCGAATGAAAACGTAAAAGTTTCCATACAAAATTTGGTTTCTCTATTTCGAACGAGTTGTCAACAGTGCGAACATAAATGTCAAAACCATTTTCATTTATGCGGTGCCAAATGTTTAAACTTATTTCTCATTTTTCCAGTGCCACCAGATTTGTTGGTTTTATTCTGTTACACCAACAAAAAATAAATGGTTATATTTTTTTTCTTTTTAATTTATAACGAGCTTCCAACCTCCGTAGATTTACAAAAATAAAGCAAATCAAGCATATTAGCTAGGTTGATACTAGTATTTCGATCTGGCTAAAGATCTCATCAGAACCCAAAGTTTTTGTTTATTATAAATTATAAATAGAATAAAATTTTTAATAAAAAAAATCCCTACAATTTGACTGAAAAACAAAATCTGTCCTTTTTTCCCTACAGATGAATATTTTGGAAAAATTCCCTACGAAAAGGGAAAAATCCCTACACTTGGCAACACTGCTACCGGTTCACGCAAAATAAAAAAACTAAAAAGTCTTGTTTTTGTGCGTAGTGGTTTGAGCTGTTAAAATTTTTCTGCTAGAGATATCTACATGATGAAGGCATCGTTTTAAAGCTGAAGGATTATAGTTTCTATCAAAAATATAAAATTTGACTTAATTTATACACCCGAAAAATAACGTGGTATTGAAAATAAGCATATTTCATTGGTTTTTTGTGTTTTTCAATGAACTCCAGTGTCGCCGCTAATGAATATAAAAACATAATAATTCTCAGATACAAATTAGACATGTCGGAGAAAAATACAAAATTAAAATTGGCTCAATCTGGCAACTCGTGATGAAAAAATCGTTACTTGAAGTTTTGAAATTTTGAAAATTTGCATATTTCAGGCTACAATTTGGTCATGTTTGTTAGCAGATACAAACTTGAAAATTACAGAGTACTTAGTAAGTACTACTTACTCCCTACTTTTAACTTTATAACACTTCAAGACCTGTTTAGTTATTTTCACTCCTCTCGGATTTACGGGGTTTTAAAGAAAAGCCTTTTTGATTTTTTGTATGTATTTTTATACTTTCCTCAATTGTTATATACAGAGAAATTAAAATAAAAACAAGTAGTATTATGATGTAACAAAGAATAGTTATGGACTAAAAAATACATTTAATAAATTCAGTAGATTTTTAATGTTAAAAAATTTTACAGTGGTGGCAGAAAATAGACACACGGTATATTTTTATTATTTAAAGTAGAAAAGTTATAGCTTAAATGTGGGTAATTAAGAATCGTGGAAAAAATTTTTTTTTATTTTAACAAAGTACTTGTTCTTATAAATTTCGGAGTTTCAAAGTTATCAGAAGCTGAAAACTTTCGTACTTTTAACTGACTGTTAGAAATCGGAGAGAAACTGTGGTAGTTTCTTGTATTCTTAATTGTGCAAACATCAATAAATCTTTTTGACAAAAAGTTTTCGATAGCATCAACATCAGAAATGGATACAAAAAAAAAAATTATATCAGCAATTTGGGTGGAACAAAAATCAAACATTGCTGTAGGTGTTAGGATATGATGATCCGCAGTTCGCTGTAGTCTTGCTTTCCTTACAGTCCGCTTAATTGTACCTCCTGCGCCGTCACAAGGACTTTTGCCATGAGAAGTGGCAAAAAAGTGCCACTCTGCTTCTAAGCCGAAATCGTCTTTGTGATGATAAATGTTGATAAAAATTTTTTTATTTTTGTATTGAGCTGCCGATCCATCGCTAAAGTAATGGATTTTTTTAAACTGGGATACTTATTTTTTGTATAATCGATGAAAGTTTTTTGAAATGAATAAAATGATATGGTATTGTGGTTCAAACAATCACTAATTACGCACAATGTTTCGGGTTTGATTGATACATTTTCTCTATATTAAATTACAAAAGGATGTAGAGTAGCTTGATCGTTTGTCCCACATTTAACTATACCCACATTTAAACTATAACTTTTCTACTTTAAATAATAAAAATATACCGTGTGTCTATTTCCTGCCACCACTGTAAAATTTTTTAACATAAAAAATCTACTGAATTTATTAAATATATTTCTTAGTCCATAATTATTCTTTGTTACATCATAATACTACTTGTTTTTATTTTAATTTCTCTGTATATAACAATTGAGGAAAGTATAAAAATACATACAAAAAATCAAAAAGGCTTTTCTTTAAAACCCCGTAAATCCGAGGGGAGTGAAAATAACTAAACGGGTCTTGAAGTGTTATAAAGTTAAAAGTAGGGAGTAAGTACTCTGTAATTTTCAAGTTTGTATCTGCTAACAAACATGACCAAATTGTAGCCTGAAATATGCAAATTTTCAAAATTTCAAAATTTCAAGTAATGATTTTTTCATAACGAGTTGCCAGATTGAGCCAATTTTAATTTTGTATTTTTCTCCGACATGTCTAATTTTTTTTTTTTTTTTTTTTTAATTTTAATGTTTTATTTCAATATTTCATTTAACAAATTTTAAATTTTTGCCTCAGCGCCAATTATGGCTTTATAGAGGCTAAAAAAAAGTAGGCAACAATAAATATATTACAATTTTAATGTATAATTTAAATTAAAAATTTAACAATATATAATATATAAAAAATAAAAAAAAAAAAGAATTAAAAATATACATATTTACATTTTTAATAATGTTAAGTCGTAAGAAGTATTTCGACGTTATTAAGCAAAAGTTGACAATATAGAAATATTTTTAAGACTGTCAGGTAATTGGTTATACTCGTTAGCAACAGCGAAAGTAACTCGTTGTTTAGTCAACTCGAGGCGACATCTCGCTACGTTCAGATCCGTCGCATGTCTTGTTATTCTATGAGTGTGTATCAGATTTTGATGAAACTGTATAATGTGAGATCCATATCCTTTAATACATTTAAAAACATAAATCAAAATTTGTTGTTTATATAACCCTCGTATTGGAAGTATAGTTTTTGCAAAATTTTTATATAAATCAACTGTACTAAATCGTAACGGCAGATTAAACACGATCTTCAAAGCTTTATTCTGTTTTGATTGCAGCGACTTTATTACTGAGCTTGATTTAGAGGCATAGATCATTGGGAGATATGTTAAGTGTGAGTGAACTAAAGAATTGTAGAGTAAAATTTTCGTTTCTGGATTCAATTTGTTTCTAAATTTATGCAAAACACCAATTCCAGATGATAATTTAGATTTCAGTTGATTAATGTGACTTTCCCATGTAAGATTGTGACATAGATTAATTCCTAAATATTTAACACTCTCTGACTCATTTATCAAATTATCACCAATATGTACGCTCATAACTTCATCGTTTCTTGAAATATGTGGTTTAAACTTTATAAATTTAGTTTTCCCTGAATTTAAAATAAGTTTGTTAATCCTCAGAAATTCAGACAAAATAGCAGCGTCGTATTCGATTTGTGTTTGCAATACTTTTTCATGTTTATAATTGTATAAAAGACAGACATCATCAGCGAACATAAATAGTTTTCCATAAAATTTTATATTTTTCATATCATTTATGTAAATTTTAACCAACAGTGGGCCCAGAACGCTACCTTGTGGGACACCACATAACACATCAAGCATGCTACTTTTTGATTCACCAACTTGAACAAATTGTCTGCGATTCCTTAAATAATCTTTAAACACTTCAATAGCATTTTGTGAAAAACCAATGAAATATAGTTTCTTTACCAGTATATCGTGATCAACTAAGTCAAACGCTTTCGATAGATCAAAGAAAACACCTGCAACTCCTTTAAAACCTGCATCAAGTCCACTACAAACATACTCAACCACATTTACAACAGCTTCTTCAGTTCCAGTGCCTTTTTTAAAACCAAATTGTCGGTCAAACAAAATGTTATTTATCTCAAGATAACTTGATAATTGTTCAAACAAAACTTTCTCCAATATCTTATCAACGATTGAAAGAACTGAAATCGGACGATAATTCTCCACTTTATTGCTTCTAATACCTTTAGGTATTGGTATAATTTTGTGCACTTTTAGTACATTTGGATATCTCATTTCCTCTATCATATAATTAAATATTTTCGTTATTTCTTCAGACACAGCTGCTTTTCGTACTAATAACATTTTAGGTGTAATGTTGTCCCAACCGGGACTTTTATTTATTTCTAAACAATCCAAGATGTGATCAATTTTTTCTTTTTCTGTGGCTTCTAGAACAAATCTTGTACTTACAGGAGACATTGTGCGAAACATATTGATGTCGTCATTATCATTTTGATGTATACATTCGCGCATATCTCGAACGGAATCATAAAAAAAAGTATTGAATATTGAAGCTTTTTGGCTATCTAAGGTAACCATGGTATCATCATTGGTCAATAACTCCATAGAAGACTCAACTTTTTTCCCAATTTGTTTGTTTAAAAATTTCCAGGTTTTCTTAGGATCACCCTTACACAATTCTATACTATAAGAGTAATAATTATTCATTAATTGTTTGTTGCAATATTTGATAATTTTACTTATTCGTTTTAGGCTATTTGCAATAAATTTGTTATGTTTATATTTTCTTCTTGCTTTTAACAATTTATTTTTGTACGATATTAGCGAGAGAATCTGAGAATTATTATGCTTTTATATTCATTAGCGGCGACACTGGAGTTCATTGAAAAACACAAAAAACCGATGAAATATGCTTATTTTCAATACCACGTTATTTTTCGGGTGTATAAATTAAGTAAAATTTTATATTTTTGATAGAAACTATAATCCTTCAGCTTTAAAACGATGCCTTCATCATGTAGATTAACAGCTCAAACCACTACGCACAAAAACAAGACTTTTTAGTTTTTTTATTTTGCGCGAACCGGTAGTGCCGTGTGCAAAAATTAAATCCTCTTGGATTTTGGTTCTGGGAACCCTTAGGAACATTTCCACAAAATTTTAACAAAATCCAAAATGGTCCAGCAACAATTTTTAATTTTTTTCGGTGTTTTCATATAGAATGACTCTTTTACTATTTTAAATCGAGTCCTTTCAATGAATCAAAAAATGGTCAACAAATTAATTCTAAAAATAAAAAATAGTTCGTGTGAAATATCTTTTAATCGTGAATTTAAAAAAAAAAAACTTTTCTAAATCGTCTTTAAAACAAGCTCTTTTTGAATCAATTTTTAAAAGCTCTGATCATAAAGTAGAAAAACTTAAGAACACCATACATGAAAGAGACATCTCCTACATATTGTTTATACTGGGTGTGTAATTTAAAAATGCAATATTCAGAACAGATGGCGAATCTTTTACACATAGTTTGTGGCTTTAATAACTTATATGACATTTTGGAGAGTAAACATCTGTTGAAAATGTTAAATTTTGTGCCAATAAAGCTTCATTTGCGGAAGGTATGAAATTTGAACAAAAGTGCAGCTGAAGTACATCGATTGCTTTGAAACGGGTTCACCCGGAGCAACGTTCGAGAGATGTTTTGTGCGGTTCATAAGTTTTAATTTTGACACGGAGATAAAGACCACCAAGGTCAGCCAAAATGAATCCCATCTATTATGAGTTGCTGAAATCGGGCCAGATGAGCTCAGGGGAACTGTGCCGAACACAATTGATTCGTTTAAAGCGAGCATTGGCCAAAAAATGTCCGGAATATGCGGAAAATTCACAAATTTCCCAAAAATCTCTCATTTTTAAGTTATATACCTACTACGGTATTCTTATGCAAAATTTAGGCACTGAATATCCACTGAATAAGGATTTCTTATTCATAACACCCACTACTAAAACGAAGTACCAACCCAGCTCATCTCATGAATAACGGCTGACTTTTTACAACAGCAGTTAAAATTAAGATTTTTTTTTATTTTATCAAATTTTTTTTATCCCGATTTCAGTAATATTTAATTTTTTTCCATTTATTTTTAATTATTCTATATATTTTTACTTTTTTAATGTTGTATAATAACTCGAAAATTATACATTTTTTAAAAAAAGAAAGGGTTGTTAAAATTTCTGTTCGACAGTGGATGTTTAAAAGGCTTATGAATAGACTCACGAACAGCCAGTGAATTAGACTAAAAAACATTATAGTTATGAACTAGATGTATGTAGCGCACATCGAATGAATATCTAACTTAAACTTATGAATATCGATACTAATATTTAAATCATTTTTATTAAATGTCACCCTTAAGATCAAAAAATTAAAAATCTATAATAAAATTTTCGTAAATTTTTAAAGGAGAGTAACCAAAAAAAAAAAAATTTAGGAACTATTGCTCTATTATATGGCCACATATGTAATTATATATAATTATATCAAGCTTTATATAACTATATATACACTTTTTTCTTCGGGAGTTTCGAGTTAAAAAAATTAAATTTTTAAAAATCCTTAGCCCTCGAAGAATTGTATACGGGCTTGTTCTGCAGTGGCATACCCAGGGAGAAAGCAACCCGAAATGATTTCTATTTATTTTTTGTTTTGCTTTATGATGGTTAAGATATATGAAATAAACTTTATTAATCACACAAAAAAATTTACAAAGCTTTAAGTGTGTAATATGTTTAATAGTGTCCGACCGAACAGTTCGGCCAGAAAATGCATTTGGTCTGTATTCGGTATTTTAAAGCATTATGGACAAATTTGGCGGATGGAAAAATGTTTATTGGGCTGATTAGATGCTATTTTGAGTGCCAAATTTGAAGAAAAGTCTGTAGTTAAACAATGAATTCACTGTTCGGCCTCAGAAAGTTCGGCCAAATTGAAAATAGTTCGGCGGCCGAACTTTTAACTTTATAGCTAAACTTCGGCTTTTCTCTTAAATTTTATACACAAAATCGAATAAAATCGGCTCAACAAACATGTTTCCAATACCAAAATTTGTCATCATTGCCTCTAGATGTCAAAAAACCCGACAAAATATGGTTTTTTGGCCGAACTGTTCGGTCGGACACTAATGTTTAATGTTACGTTTCTAATAACTGTATTTTGGGTAAAACATGTGTTTTGGGGGACAAAATTTATGGGAAAACACCAGCTGAACACGTTCTGTGAAAACAAAGCATAAATAAATCTTCTATTTTTTATACAACACTTCCTATTAGACTTTGCTCTTCTGTTTAATCCAAATCTCTGGTTTTCAAGCCTCAAAACCAAAACCGACAATGAGTTTTTAATAATGACTTTCAAACCCATCAAACAATACATTGCTCACTAGTTTTTAAACAATAATTTTGTTTCGAGCTCTTTTTATTTTGTTTTGTCCAAATTTCATATTAAATATAAATCCATTATAAATAAATTATTAAACATATAAATATAAATCCATAATAATGCATGTTATTGAATCGTGACTTTCGAAAAGAGCTCAGCTCCAATTTTTTTTTTTTTAACTGGCAATGAGAATATTGTTAGTGTAAATAACCATTACCTGTATACAATATTTGTTTAAATCGGTCTTTAACGTTAACAAATTAATAAAATATGTATGGAAATTATTCTGAAGGCTGCAAAAAACGCTTATTTAGTTAAGTTGTTTGCTTTTAAGTGCAAAAGCTTTAAATATTTATTCTTGATAAAGTTTCTGGATGAAAATTGCCGAAAAAAATGGATTTAATATCATTATTCGCATGAGAAATTCAACTGAATTTCAACAAACTTCTAATACAAATTTATATTTTACGCATTTTCAATTATTTTTAGACATTTTTTTAAATATTTCAAAAAACCAAAAATTAGCCGAAAACGCTGTTTTTAAAATATCCAAAAACCCAAACCGTGATTTTTAAATTTGTCGGTTTTAAAAAAACTCTATCCCCTATTATTCAAAATATGAATTATTATTTATTGCTGCTGTGGCAGAAAGTGTGCGTGAAGCGCCATCAACATCAATTCACCGTAGTTCTCAACAATTGAACATTTCGGAGACATCATTGAGACGAATTTTGCATAAAGACCTTGGTATGACGCCATACAAAGTCCAATTGGTTCAGGAGTTGAAGCCAACTGACCATCCAATGCGTTTTCGCTTCGCTAAGTGGGCCTGCGATCTACTTACAGAAGATCTAATGTGCTTAAAAAACATCTAATCATTTAATGTGCTTAAAAATTGGACCGATCGTGTAGGCTACTGCATGGCCAGCCGAGGAGCCATTTGAATGAAATTATTTTCCATTATTAACCGGAAGGATTGTACTTTCAAATAAAAAAGAAATTTGAGAAAATATTCAGTAGTTTTTTTTTTATAGCATTTTCAAAAAAAAAAAGTTATTTGGCGGACCCTTTAGAAATAAATATTGAAAAACACCAGAAAAAGCTAAAATTGATGAATATTTGTTGACAAAACACAGCAAACAAAAACTGTACTATATTCAAAAAAGTTTAAATATTTAACTTAAGTTTAGTTAAATGCAAATAGTAAATACAAATAAAATGCTAAATTCAATGGGAATATTTGCTAAAAATTTATCGACTACTGATTTTAGGATGGCAGACATTGTTTCGCATAAAAAAAAATCAAAAAGTTTTTTAAATTTCTTGTGACTTTTTTTTGTCAACTAGCATTTTTAGCAGATGAATTTGTAACTTTCAATTAACTAAAATAACACTCACTATTTAGCAAAAAAATCTGTCAGTTTTATCAGTTTTTTTCCTGCAACGTCATTTAGAACTCATATTTAGTAGTTTTATCAAAAATATGTACTAACTTTTTACTATTGGTGTAAGTACTAAAAAAAGTGTTAAAATGCTATAAAATGCAATAAATTCAAAAAAGAAATATATAGTTTTTTTTCGACAATATATATATTGAGCCCCCTCCCTCCTGGGTACGACACTGATGTAAAAGTACAAACTTTATAAAATGTATTTCTCAACTTAAAGCTCGTTATAAATTGAAAAAAAAAAAAAATTAAATTAGTTTTATTAAAAATTTAAGTGAATTATTTTACAATTAATAGAAAAAAGTTGAAATCTAATAAAATTAAAATTGCACATAACGAACAAGTTTTCAATTCATTTTTGATCAATGGTTTTAATCGTTAACTTTGAGCTCATATATTAGTTCTCATTTAGTGGGATAACTAGGTTATATGAATGTTTGATGTTTGCTTGGGATTGTCACTTCTTTCAAAACGTGTTATGATGATGGGAACCTAGAAAATTCCCGAAATAGATCTATCAACACATTCCTGAAAGTGGTCAATTAATAAATTTGAAAACAGAAACTCTATAGATTATTTGTTAGGACAATAACATAATAAAGAAATATAGGGTATGACCTCGAACTTGAATAATTTGCATTAAATTATTTTTTTTAAAAATTAAAGTGAATTATTGTACAATTAATAGAACAAAAGTTGAAATTTAGTAAAATTAAAATTTCAAACACACTCTAATATTTACATATTTTTCACTGTGAAATGCAGAACACAACGGATAGTGTCTAAATTTTAAGTTTAATTAAATATAGTAGAAATAAAATCGGTTAACTGTATCGTACAATGTTCTTGGCAAACACAAGCAAGCAAACTTAAGAAATTTTTCGCGAAAAAAACAAAAAGTCAGATAAAAAGGTTTTGTTTCGTCTGCCAGTGCCAGCCGATATTAAAAACACAAGTTTTTAACATTGTAGTCAAATAATTTTCGCATTTTGGGATAAGATTAAAAGTAACTTGTATTTCAGTCCTTATCACTACCGACACTTATCTATGAAAGTAACACGAGATATATTTCTATAAAAATATACACGTCACAATTATTAACATTGCACAGTGTCGTGGATTTATACAACTTGTTCGCAAGCCAATTTTGATCCTAAGAATTGCTGTACAACTCAAAATCCATGATTACTCTCCTTTAAAAACTTACGAAAACTTTATATATTATATATATGTATAATATAAAAATTTTCCCCTAAGTATACGGTGTATCGAACTAATTGCCTTCATCTTATACGCTAGATGTATGAAAATGTGTGAAAACTTTGCGGACTGTCCCCAAAGTAAGCAAATGTCCCTAAACTATGCGGGGGAACGAATAAATGTCCCGACAGTATGCGCTGTGCATACAAATAAGTTATATATATATATATATATATATAAGTTTATCTATATACTTAATATAGCTAAATATGGGAACATATATACTTCCACGTATAAATATATATAATTATATATAATACAATAAACAACTTTTATATATATTAATATATGGCATTAAAATATATAAAAAAATATAATTTTTATTAAGTAATATATATTTTGTGCAAAAATATTGAGCATCTTATTGCACTGTGTAGGGCAAAATGACAATAATACTGGCAATAACATTTGCAATAATAAAAAATGTATGAGTACCTTAACATCGATTGTTTGATAATTTTTAAGCGAATTATTTATATTAGACACTTCTTTTTAATATTAAAAAAAAAATGAGCTAGCAACATTGAGAAAAAAATAACAAAATGAAACTCAGTCATTAGATTAAGTCTGCATTAAATTAGCGGATGAAGAAATTTGTTAATTAATAAATAAACATTGCACGGTCTTTATTTAACAAAAAACAAATGACCTTGAACTTGAATAATCTTGCTCACATCATAATTTATGATAAAAGATCGAAAAATAAACTTTAGGTTTTAATTTTTTAAAATTTAAAAGTAAAACATTTTTATTTTTCAAAAAATTTTATATTGCCCCATATCTAATATTAAAATCATATTCAAATCAAATTTGATCCAATTCCATATAAAATTTTAAATTATATTTTTATTCAAAATCAATTACATTGCATTTTTAATTGGGAAATGTTGTTTGAAAATATTTTAGGGCGATTTAAACTATTATAAAACTTGTATAGAGTTCAGCGGTTTGTTAGAAAATAAATTTTCATATAAAGTTTACTTTATTTTATTTAAAACATGCGGAAATATACAGTTTTTAAGTATCTGGCCCATATTCTTACTTCAAATAAATATTTTATAATATCTTAATGAATTAAAATAAGAAATTCATGTTTTAATAAAATAATTGGAAGTCCCGACGTTTTGTCATACGAAGCCTCTGCTAGGACGAACTGTTTCTGGCAGTCCCACAAACAAAATTTCATATATTTGCAATTACTATTCATGCATTATTTCATTCATCTTTATTAATTTCAAATCAATTGTGGTGTAATGGTTAGCGCGTTGGACTGTTACACAGATGGTCCCGGGTTCGATTCCCGTTGACGACAACATCAATTTAGAAAAATAATATGTATGACCTTTCTATCACTTATATGTATCGCAGCGCCCACCTTCGGTGTTCCCACAGCACTTAACCCCACCGAAGTAACATTATAAATCAGGGCTATGAAACAAAAAGCTTCAATAAATTCGCCAACTGTACATCAGGTGGCGAACAACAACTGTTCTAAGATTTATCATCTCGCGCAATTACAGTGTTGCGATGTTTGAAGCCCTTCCTCTTTCACCACCTTTCATCTCTCCACTATCCCCTTTCCAAAGAAAGCAACACATAAATAAATAGGAAACATTTCCTGAGTGTTGCTTCTCTTTTTTAAAAAAAAAATTTGTAATCTTAATTTTATTTAAAAATAAATATAAATTAAGAAAAACAAAATAATGTTTTATGTTAAGCCACCTTATTTGACTTTGCTAATTATTTATTCAATATTTCAATTTAAAAAATAATGAAAATTTCGACTTATGTCATCCTCAGCGAGTACATTTAAACTAAAAACTCAAAACAATATTCGTATAAATTTGTTAAAAATAGTTTGACAAACAAAAGACAAAAAATGAAAATAATATATAAATTAAAGTTTTTACGATTTATTTTGAAATAGTTCGATTGTTTTGAATAGAGGTGAGCGTATCGGTGCTTCCATAGTGTTCATTGAAATGCTTCTATTCAAATATATGTAAATGCTCTCGTAGGCATCTAGTATTTTAGGTTTATTTACTATTTCAAAATAAATCGTAAAAACTTTAATTTATATATTATTTTCATTTTTTGTCTTTTTGTTTGTCAAACTATTTTTAACAAATTTATACGAATATTGTTTTGAGTTTTTAGTTTAAATGTACTCGCTGAGGATGACATAAGTCGAAATGCATCCGAAATAATTTTCATTATTTTTTAAATTGAAATATTGAATAAATAATTAGCAAAGTCAAATAAGGTGGCTTAACATAAAACATTATTTTGTTTTTCTTAATTTAAATCTATAGACTTTGCGGTAATCAAATTTTATCGTTTTTTTACAAAAAAATAAATAAATATAAAAATAAATAGTTTAAAAATTACAATTTTATTTGAACTTTTCTCAATTCTTCTCAAATTTAACAATGTTTTATGCAAAATTATTCTTTTAAATTTACATAAAATATTTAATAAACGTACAAAGTGAACAATTTATACGAAACTGCGCATAATTGTATTGAATTTTATGTATTATGATATTATTTAGTACAATAATATCTGGAAAATTTTCTGATACAAATGTATATAATTTGAATAAATTTAATCCAATACGATCCACGTAGATACAATTGTATTAAACATTTTTCGGATTAAATAGTATCCGATTTGTTATTTATATATGCTACCATATAATTTTATTTTACTCGGACAAGTAAAAAAGTTTTTATATAGTTATATATTACATTATACAGTTATTTATAACCAGGGGCAGGGACTTCATGCACTAAAAACACCCTAATTTTTACACTTAAATTTATTTCCAATCAATTTTTTGTTTGAAATGCTTGTAAATTGTAGTTTTTCATATAAAAAACTGTTTAAAAAGAAAAATTACAAAAAAAATCAACAAAAAGGATGTTTGTATTAACAAATCATCATTATTGGTGCCAATTTAAAATTATTGTTTAATATTACAAACAGAATTTTGTAATTTATTTCTGTGCACTTGTAAATTAAAATTAAATTATATAAATATTTTGTTTTTAAATTTTATAAAAAAAACACAGCTGAATTAAAAATGAATCTTTTATTATTTTTAATCAACTGAAAAAAAAAATACATTTATTTTCATTTATTTTGAATCGTTTTCATAATATTGTTTACACTTGATGATTTTGATGGACAACTTCAATTAAAAAGTTGAAAGTTTTTGTTTATTCTTTAAAGACAACAAAATGTTCAGTTGATCATATAAATAAATATACAGATATACTTTATTTGTTAGTTTCTTTACCACATTTTGTAATATATAGGTCTGATTCACGTCGTTAACGCGGATAACCGGTGAAAACAAAAAAAAAATGCAGAAGAAATTTTTACTTCTTAAACTTAAAACACATTCTAAATACTAAATACTAAATAAAAATAACTCACACTAATGCATTTTGCAAATACATATGTATGTATTAGAGTTGGTTGAAATTTAAAAATTTGGAACACGAATTTGTCTATTATAAAAATTTTGTAAAATAACACGTAGAAAAAAAGACGCTTTTGAATATGTTTGCAGGTAAATAAATATATGTTTACATTGATTCGAATTTTCAAACCCAAACAAGAATATGTTTGTAACTTTAAAATTTTTTAGATATTATGCTTGGGACATGCAAACATACTTATAATAAACATATATGTATTTGCAACCAAACATATGTTTGTTTGCCACTAGACGTTTTTCACTAGTTCCAAACATAAATATGTTTATAGGCAAACATAATTATATTTGCAAGCAAACATATTATATTAGAAACATGTGAAACGGCAATGTTCTATAAACAAAAGTATATTACCAGCATTTTTATTTCCAGCAGGCCGTTTTTTTTTCCAGCCTGAAATATTTTAAGATTAGATTAGATTAGATTAGATCAGAAGGCACTATGCACCGCGACCAATGTAGGTCTTTTGTGCTGCCTAAGGTTACCTACAGATTCAAGCTACCTATAAAGCCAATTATCCTATTAGGCAAAATCTTCGCGATGTCGGAAGGCGAAATGAAGCGATCACCTAGAAACCTAAGTCTCCTATCACAAAGCCTGGGACATTCGCAGAGAACATGCTCCGAGGTCTCAGACACCATCTCGCAAAACCTACACAAATCCGTGTCCGATTGACCCTTCTTGTGCAGATGGTATCTGAGATTACAGTGTCCAGTTAAGTACGACACCAGGGTCCTCAAACCCCCCCTTTCAAGCGACAAGAGTCGCCTCGACCCCCTACTGGAAAAAGAGATCAATCTTTTAGCCTGGCGCTGACCAGGAGAGTTTTCCCAGTAACCAGAGAATTCAGACTCTCTCCATGCCCTGAGCCTTTCCCTAACATACCCCGCAGGTATTCCACAGAATGGTTCAGGACCAATAAAGGGCTTTCGGGCCCCGTGGTTGGCAAGACAATCTGCCCTCTCGTTGCCCTCATGCCCCTCATGACCAGGAATCCACCCCAAGGTTAGAGAGTTGCCTCTACCGAGCCTATTGAGAGTCTGAATGCATTCCATGACCAACCCGGACGACACCTTATAGGCCATTAAGGCCCTCAGTGCAGCCTGACTGTCAGAAAGAATGTATATGCGAGATCTGCGAGTTCCCCTTCGCAGGCATTCCAATGCACAGACACAAATGGCCCAAATCTCCGCCTGAAAAATGGATGGATATTTACCCATAGGTAAGGCACGCTGGAAGCCTGGTCCGAAGACGCCCGCACCCGTGTTCCCATTCGACTGCTTAGAGCCATCAGTGAACCACACCTGAGAACCATCTTCCGGTTCCCAGGATTGATTGGTCCACATGTCTCTGTCAAACAATAACACATCAAAATATCTATCAAAGATCCACTCCGGTGACACTTTGTCCGCAACCTTAGAAATTGGGTCATCTATTAGGATTCGCGCGATCCTCATGTGACCCCTTAGGTCGCCTCCCCTCATGCCACCGAATTCACTAAGTCTAGAGGAACCCATACTGGCAACCTCCATTACGGAAATATGCAATGGCGGGATCCCCAGCATAACCCCCAAGGCATCCGTCGGGCAAGTTCCGCTGGCCCCTGTAATGCCAACACACGCAAGACGGTAGATTCTCTTAAGAGCATCCCTTGCCTTACTCTGTTCAACTTTTGGCCACCATGCAAGGGCAGCATAGGTGATCATCGGTTTAACAATAGTATTGAACGACCAGTAGACCATTTGTGGCCTTAGGCCCCATGTTCTCCCGAAAAGCCTCTGGCAGGCATAATATGCCCTGGTGGCCCTCTTGGAGACGTGGTCAAGATGCTCGTTCCAGGTGAGGGAGCTATCAAGAGTCACTCCAAGATACTTAACACTGCTAGAGAAGCCAACCGTTACGCCCTCAACGACCGGCATAGACAGGTTAAGTTTTCTCCTTCTCGTGAATGGTACCAGGATTGTCTTCGACGGATTGACAGACAACCCCTTTTCCCGGCACCACGAAAGAGTGAAGTTCAGAGCCTGTTGCATACGCTCGGAGATGGTCCTGTCATCCCAGCCCACAACGGAAATGACAAGATCATCGGCGTATCCATAGGTCCTGAAACCCAAGTCGTTCAGACCCTCGAGTAATTCATCAATGACCAGTGTCCATAGTAAAGGCGACAAAACGCCACCCTGAGGACACCCTCTGGTCGCATTCACGGTCCTACAAGTAGTCCCTATTCCGAACGTGATTATCCTAGAGCGGAGCATCTCCAATGTCCAATTAATTATGATTGGAGGAATGCTCTTCCTAGCCATGGATACCCTAATCGCATCGTAGGACGTGTTGTCAAAAGCGCCCTGTATATCAATAAATGCACAAAGGGCAATGTTCTTTGCCTCCAGTGCCCGTTCTATTGTTGTGACAACATGATGGATAGCAGTTTCGGTAGACTTACCCCGTTGATACGCGAACTGTAGCTCATGTATCGGCTTTCGTCTGAGGTAAGTGTCCCTAATATACTGATCCAAGACTTTCTCCATTGTCTTGAGGAGAAACGAGCTCAGGCTAATTGGTCTGAAGGACTTGGGTAGCTGCTCAGACTTTTTCCCCGCCTTCGGTATAAAGACCACTCTAACCTCCCTCCAGGGGCTCGGTACATGTCCGAATAATAGACTCGATCTAAATATTTTAAGACATGGCCAAATATAATATTTTTAAAGAAAATATTTATTACATCATAAAAATAATATTAGAAACTAAATATGAATGTGTCCAAACAACAAGTTTACAGTTTTCAATTTTCCCACAATATGATTTCTATTTTCATATCAAATCAAAAAATTTAAAAATGTTGGCCCAATCTAATGTATGTATTAGAGTGTCCTAAAATAAACTTTTATGTCAAAAATTTCAGCCAAATTGTAGGACAGTGAATTCTGTCACAGGAGCTTAAAGTTCCAATAGTTTGGTTTTTTTTTTTTTTAACTGAAAAAATCAAAAAACTTAATAGTTTCAATATATGTATAAACAAAAAGTAATACGAATAACTTGAGCTTAAGTGACTTTTGAATTTGGCTGAAATTTCCAATATATTAGCTCAATACCCTCAAGTATGATAACACTAATCAATGGCCGAAAAAGCCAATTTAATAAGATTAATATACCAAGGTACGCTGAATCCAAATCTGAAAAAAATTATTTTTAATTTTTGAATCGTAAATCGTTATATTGTTCGTAAATTTTTCTTACTGATTCGGAATTGGATTTTAAAATAATAATTTTTTACGATTATATATTTAAACAAAACTATCTTTCTTACAGTTTTATTAGTTTTTTTGTTTTTATACACATCGAGATTATTTTTATGTTATTTTTAATTTATAATTTTAAATAAAGTAATTTCAAACAAGATTTTGATGTCTTTTACTTAAAATACACTCAAAAAATCGCATGACTCAATGCAAACTTAAAATTGAAATATATATTTTTTTTTTTACCTAACCTATTAAAACGGAATATACCACTGGATTCTACGCCCCAAAATTAAGTTTACATGCCCCGGAGTTTTGGTGTGAAATTTTCACATACTTACTATGTTATAGGTAATTCCTTATGAAATAACGTCCAATCAAATAAATTTTAACGGTTTTGACGAATTTCAACCAATCTATTCTCTGGGCGTAAGTTTATTAAACTAAAAATTATTTCAAAGACATATTGTACAGAAGTTCAAACTTCTTGAATAGAGTAATTAGTATTAGTCCTTGCAGTATCTCTTAAAAATTGTTTTAAGAAACACCATAAATATAAAAAAATGTGAGCTTTCACGTGAGAAACGGTTCAAAGTTCTTCGATTTGGCTCAAATTTAAGGCCAAGTACTGGATAATTGGATATCGTAAGGCAAAAGTTTTTCTTTACACACAGAGAAATAAAGTGCCAACCGAATTGAAAAATGTATTTTAATGGTAACAACTTATAAATTCAGTTAGTACAACTACATTTACATTATATTTCGGAATATTTTTGGGTGTTGCAACTAAAATGCAGTTGAATTAACCGAACTTTGTTCTGACATCTAATGTTTAGTTGCACCAACCGACTGAAACTCGTAATAACCGAATTTAAGTTGTAGTAACGAAATTTCAGTTGGCAAACAGTTACATTTTTCTCTGTGTGTATACAAATGAAACAAAAAACTGCCACCGTAATGTGTTTGCATAAATATAATAACTACTAAAGTTACATTTTACCATAGAACCGCAAAATTTTGCTTTAAATCCTTTAACTCACATTTATAATTTCCGCTTTTTGAATTGAGTAGTATGTAGATTTTTGTGAAACGAAAAAATATTAAAAGCGTTCAAATGATGAATGTTTACGTTCGCCGTTCATCATAATTTATATAATGTATCATAAGAAGAAAAAACAAAATGTGAGATAATTAATCCCTTTGAATTTAATTGTTTGTTGTTTTTTTTTTCAATTAAAATTATTAAATATTTCCATACATTTTTATGTAGGTACATTAGGTTCGAGCGTTGAAAACGAATTAACAATTTCGACATCGGTTCTTTGAGGAATCAACGCAAATTATATTTTGGAAAACGCTAAGCCGTGCCGAATATTGCCCGAAAATGTCCCACTTCTTAAATTTTAAATTTTGAAAAATTATATTTTTTATTTAATTTATTTCTTTGTTATACTCAAAATTATTTTGATATGGAATTCTGACTTCATCGGATATCATTAAAAGATTTTTTAAAATGGCTTATTTGGAGATGTAAATTGCTATTTTTATAATATAATTGTTGTAATTAAAAAAGAAAATATAAAATAAATTGAAAAAATTATAATTTGAGTTTGTGTGTGGAGCGGCTCCTTCCCTGAACATTTTCAGAAAGTCAATTATTTTGTCAAAAATTTAATAAATTTTAAACGCTTTTATCAAAGTTTGCATAATTTTCGGTAAAATAAGGTGTGCTTTCGAAAAAGTTTAATAAAAAGTGAAACATTAAATTTTTATTAAAAAAATATATATTCTAGTTTACAAGCAAAAAAAAAATCAGTTTTATTCTTCCTATATAAATTTATTCACATTTTCCGGAAACCCTCCCATTAAGGACTTTAAAGTACTTTCTGTAACCTTCTCTGAGCAGGTTTTCCATCTCCGCTTAAAATCGTATATGCCATGTGACACGCTCTTTTAGCAAGAGCCCAATATCTTTCAACTGGTCTTAGCTACGGGCAATTTTTGGGATTTGACTCGCTTGGCACAAAATCAATGTAATTTGCTTCATACTACGCAAGGGCTCTCTTGCTGTAGTGACAGGATGTGAAGTCAGGCCAGCAGTATGTGGGACATACTGTGTTGGCGTATAAATTCAAAATGTATTTGGTTCTAATCCCTTAAACCCTCTACTAAAATATTTATGTATTAGCTCGTGCACTCATAGAAATAAACATATTAAAATAGCAGAAAAGGCTCACTCAGGGAACTTCTGCTTTAAAAATATGTAGTTGTTTGGGTTGTAATACAGTTTCTTTATTTTTACTGTAAATGTAAGTCATTTGTAGAACAAATAAAATTTTTAACTAACCTTGTAGTTAATTTAAAAAAACAACTCACATGAAATGACTGTTTTATGATTTTACATTCATTTTTTACAGTTGTTTTTTGTTATTTAAAAAAATAAAAATAAATAAATGTTTGTTTATTTTTTACTACCATGTGGTTCATTTTTACTACAATTGTTAGTCATTTTTTGAACATTAAAAAACAAATGACATGTGTTAGTTGAATTTAATGAAATGTAAGTCGTCCTTATTTTAAATGAAATTTTATTTGTTTTTGACTACAATTGCTGTCGTCTTTACCAACATAATTTCCTAAGTGCTACTAAAAATGTGTTAAACATGACGTTTGCGAAAAACGGCGCTACGAAATAACCCCCAATGAAATAACCCCCAACGGCCAAAAATGAAATAACCCCCAAAAAAATTGTGTAAAATTGTTTGGGGGTTTTTTTCATTTTTTTTGGGGATTATTTCATCTTACGGTTTGGAGATTATTTCATTATGAAGCAACCCCCAATGAAATAAAGCCCAAAATTTAAATTCTTTGGAGATTATTTCATATGCAATTATTTTGGGGGTTATTTCATATTTTTTGGGGGATATTTCATTTTGCTAAAAGTGAAATTTTTTTAATATTTGTTAGTTTTTCTGCGTGGCGGCCTGCGGCCGCTCTTATTGGTTTTCTCCTCCATGGGACGCGGCAGGTGGCTTCGCTGAATAAAGTTTCCCTGCGCGCGTCACACTAGGGAAGAAAATGAGACGCGCGCAGGAAAACTGTATTCAGCGAAGCCACCTGCCGCGTCCTATGGAGGAGAAACCCCCTAAGATCGGCCGCCACGCAGAAAAACTGAACAGTCTAACAAAAGAATCAAAAATATGAAAACAAAAATAAAAAAAATTTGGGACATATTTCATTTCTTTGGAGCTTATTTCATTGGGGGTTGTTTCATTTCTTCCTTTGTTAGTTATTTCATTACGAAACAACCCCCAAATTTTGGGTGTTATTTCATTTTCATTTCTTTTGGGTATTATTTAATTTTTTTTTGTTGGGACTTATTTCATTTTTTTTGGGATTTATTTCATTGGGGGTTATTTCATTTTGTCGTTTGGGTGTTATTTCATTGGGGGTTATTTCGTAGCGCCGCGAAAAACTGCACAAATTAGCAGAATTTTATTGCTAAATATTAGTAAGATAAGAGCATAAAAAATGAAATTGTTAATTTAACAAAAATTTAGTTATATTCAAGTTTAATTTTGGTAAAAATTTGTAGACAAAAACCAGCAAACAACAACTGTAAATAAATTTTGTTAAAATCAACAGAAATAGTTTCTTTAGAATTATAGACTGCTTATTTCAGAAAGGCAGATCTGCCTTCGCATAAGAACTAAAATCTTAAAAAAAACTTTGAAAATTTCAGTTTTTGTGTTTATTTTTTGTCTACTAATATTTAACAATTTTTTTTTCTGCTGATTTTAGCAAATGAATTTGTTAATTCCAATTAACTAAAATTTGGCACAAATATAACTAATATTTTGTAGATATAACATATATATTTTTGCTATTCTTATCTTACAAATATTTAGCAAACTATTAATTTCAGCAGTTTTTCCTGCAACATCATTTTAAACTAATTTTCAGTAGTTTTAGCAGAAAATCTTACTAATTTTTTCCAATTAGTGTCTTGTATGTTCAATGCATTTTTAAAAAGATTTGAATACGCAATTTTAATATAAATTTGACTATGTATTTTAAAAAGTTGTCCGTTAATTCGCAGTATAACTGTAATTAATATCACATTAATGAGAAATTGTTAAAGACCATTTATCATAAATTACAATTGAAATCTATAGATTAATTAAATATTTATTATGTTGAATTGTACAAACAGCCCTTTTTGTAATAGATTTATTTTTAAACTGTGGAAAAAATACAATGAAACCTATTGTTATTTAAACAAAAATGATTTGTACGTATGAATGGCAAAGTTTTATTAAAAATAATTATTTTTTTTTTTTTTTTGCTTTGCTAAATTTGAATGTATAATTATAATTTGTTTGTTAAAAGTGCTGCAATAATTTATTGTGCAATTAAAATATTGTTATTTCTATTTATTTTCAAACCCAGCAAAATGTTTTGTTCTTAAGTAACGCTTGTAGCACAACTTATTTTAGTTTTTAAACTGTTCTAGTTACTTCAGATTCTCACAACACACAGTGGGGTGTATCACAAATATTTTGGAAATAATTCAGCAATTTCTTACTGACTGATCGGATTGCGATGTAACTTCACATATAAATAATCAACGTAATTTAAGCTTAATCAACGTAATTTTGAAGAAGGGCCCACTAGATTCATCAGGCGATGATCAATTATACTCCAAAGTAGGACACCTCGGGTATTCAGAAACTTTTGAGAGCTTCCCAATTATATATTTAACAACCGATTTCCAAAAATGAAACATTTCTGGAATCTGTTTGTAATTTCCAACAATAAATATGCTTACTCATGTGGGTTATCTCTTAAAGTACATAAGTTATTCTCATTTGAAAATCAAAATTTTACATTTTTGCAATAACCTTGTCCGCAAGACTCTTTTGCCTCCAAATTAAAAGTCTCTTCAGGAACACCTATAGTGTTTATATTTTTCTGAAAGAGTAGGGTAAATGGGTAAGCTTTCGCCAGTGGGCATAAGCACAACCGCCTATTATCGCCAAGTTTAAAAGAGATAATAAAAAAGCTTAAATGAGAATTTGTTAAGTTGTTGATAATGTTTTATACCTCTAAGGGGTTTACTATACAGGTAGTCTCAGACAGAGACATTCTTGTGTTTTTAGAGGTGTTCAAACTTTATAGCTAAACTTTGAATTTTTCGTTAAATTTTTTACACAAAATCGAATTAAATTGACTCAACAAATTTGTTGCCAATATCAAAATGTATCCTCATTGCCTCTAGATACCAAAAAACCGACCAAATATATTTTTTTGGCCGAACTGTTCGGTCGCACACTAGTTATTGCTGACTTCAATTTAAAGGGCAACATTTAGTTAAAAGCAGTTTCTGTCTAAGAAACAAGAAAACTAAAAAATAAAATATGATTCGTTTGTTATAATAATTATTAATTATCTAATGCTAATTGCCGTTATTAAATATAGAAAATGCTATCTTGTCATTAGAAGTTTTTAAAAGGAAATGGACAATTATCGCTTGAGTACAAGTACAAAAAAATATATTTATTAAATGCTGGCAAAAGAAAACTAATTTACATTCATAAGTTTTTCTGTTACAAAAAAACAAAAACTTGTATCAGCATTTATAAACATCATCATCAATTTTGTAAAAATCTGACAAAACAAAAAAAATAAACGAACGGAAACGGAAAATGTGTGGTATGACAGTGATGAACAATTTTAAACTTTGTTTTAAAAATCAAATACAAAAACAAAATATAAAGAAAAAAAAAAAACTAACAAGGAAACTACACAGTGGTGAATTCGCCGATTTTAATGAAACTTGGATATGTTGTAGAGGACAAAAAAAATCTATACACGTATTGTTTTTTAGGTGCGCAATTGCACGTTTGTGGATTAAAAAGGAGGGCTCAAAAATTACAAAATTTTTGTATGAACACACACATTTTGGTATGAACACGCACTTTATTTTTCTGTGTGCACATCTATTAAAATTTAAGAAATTCTGATTTGTTTATACTCAGTAGTAAAGCACTCGAGATACTCATATTGCTTATGCTGCGGGTCCAGGGTTGTCATTTATTTGAAATATTTAAATTATGGCTTATAAAAGCTCTTCGGGAAATCTCGTGTTAAAGCCGAACGATTACGAAAATTTGAAAAAGCAAAGACACGCCCTCGATTAAATTAAATAAGCATTATTATATGTTAATTTAAGCTTAAACCAACAACAAATTCTTATAAAAATGTGGTATTCAAAAAATTGTTTTTTGAATAACAAAAATGTTCGGATATGTACGGACATGTTATATATACCAGTTGATGTGTCTTCAAAGTACCTTTCATTTGATATACGAAATATATTAAAAAAGCTTCAAATTGGGTCATTTTTGACCCTATTTTTTAACAACTAAACTTGAGCACCAAAAAAAAAAAAAAAAAAAAATAAGTGCAATATTTTTTTGTCCTTTACAACATGTCCTAGTTTGATTCAAATCTGAGGATTCACCACTGCGTAGTTTCTTTGTAAGTATTAAAACAATGGCTATGCAATGCTCTTACCCTCTGTAAACACCTTCTATCAGCATACAGGAAACATGCCGTTTTTAAGGAAAACCAAAACTAAATGCAAAACATTTTTGATCAAATCATAAGAAATAAAAAAAGAGTCAATTTAACAATTAAAAAATATTAATTTTCCTATTTGCAGCCATATTTTTTCTCAGGAAGTGAGAGTGTTGCAATCTCTTTTTTCTAAACTCTTTGAAAGAACAATCGCATTAATTTAGCCCAGAGCAATTAATTTACTTTCTTTTGCATAATAAATCAAATTTAATTGTCATGTAAAACCAATTAACGGCTAAACGAATAAATTTTTTTTTTAATCCGCTTAGTACACTAATAAAGGGTCCGCCAAATAACTTTTTTTTTTTGAAAATGCTATAAAAAAAACTACTGAATATTTTCTCAAATTTCTTTTTTTATTAGAAAGTACAATCCTTCCGGTTAATAATGGAAAACAATTTCATTCAAATGGCTGCCTCGGCTGGCCATGTAGTAGCCTACACAAAAAAATATTCAGTAGTTTTTTTTTTATAGCATTTTCAAAAAAAAAAGTTATTTGGCGGACCCTATAGAACAAAATTAGTATCATTTTTGATTTTTAATTAGTTTTAAATGACGTTGTAGAAAAACTGCTACAATAAGTAGATTTTTTTTTTGCTAAATATAAGTAAGATAAGAGTAGCAAAATTTAAGTTTCATTTCAGCTAAATTTTAGGTAATTGAATCACAAAAAACGTTTTTCCATACTTTTTTATGCGAATAAAAAGTTGCTCTTCTGAAATCAGTAGTCTATTCGGCATTCAGACTAGATAGCAAAACACGTGTTTTGCTAAAAACGAGTGAAAAAGAATAAAGAACTGATGACATAGAATAAAGAGCATACATACGAAAATTGCTATAACTCAAATGTAACGAAAATTTTGATACCCAGAAAATAGACTCGGTCGTGGCTACCGTATTTGTTGCCAATCGAACGTATCAGTTGATACAGAATGCTGCGTTTAGTTTATAATATTAACTTTTTTAATTGTGATCTAAAATCGGTATTTGTATCAACGGCCCTGTTTAGTGAACAAGACAAGGTACCACATCATTAAACATTATGAAAATATAAATTTTTAAAAGTTTTTCATATTTATAATAAAAGCAGGAAAAACATTGTCGTCGAAAGTTCTTTGAAACAGAGATAGCGGAAATTAAACTTGATGACAGTTGACAATTTAGACGAAAAAAATTTACACTTTCGCAAACACTCCCTTAAAACTATAAAACCAAATTTCAGCTATTTTATGATTAAAAACGATTATAATTTTGTGTAAATTTATTCAATAATATCGATGTTTCAGTATAGCGATACCGAATAACATACACTTTCCGATACCAAAACCGATACAATCAACAAATCCTTAATAAAACTATTATTCGGCATCAGCACCAACTTTTAACTGCATTACTTCATTTTTATAGCATATTTCTTGCTTTATTTTGTTAATAAATCCTTCTACATTACAACACTACGCAACAGTAGTTGGGAGTGTCATAATTCCTAGTTTTTTGATTCCTTCTTTTTTTAGCATTTTTAGAATTTGCAGTACGCGAAAACTGATTTAAGAAGGCGTAATTGCTTAAAATCTCTGGCGAGGCAATTTTTTTTTAGCTAAAAACTTTAAGACCCATAACGTTTGATTTAGTTGTGCGATTTTTCAGGAAATTTTTTTTGAAAGGGTAACTTTCTTTAAAATCTTTCATGTATTTTTTGTAAAATATTTATATATTTTAGTAGATTTTGCGAATTTTAAAATGGCGCCCAATTTTTTTTAAACAAAAAACTAAATTGTCATAACTTTTAAATTCGTCCACAGATTTTTTAAAAATGCGTTTTTTTAATCATAAATATAGTGTTTTCAAACTCTATACTCACTTTTTGTGGGGTATTTTTTTTTGTCAATACCTACTTCTAGAGCACCTGTGAATTTACTATTATTATTGCTCATACGCCACGTTGCATATTATTTAGAAATTGTCGTGACTTTTTTCACGAGCATAACTTTAGTATTTTTCCATAGATTTTCTTAAAAAAATACGTTTTCTATAAAAAAACATGTACACGAAAAATAGTAGGCAGTTTATGTCAATCATAATTATATAGATTTCAAAAATACAGTCTAACCTCCCAATTACGACCATTTCCAATTGAATGTTTGCAATTGAACCATTGTACCTAAATTCAGTTGCATTTTTGGGTTTGTTCTTTATTTAGACGTTCCACTGTACATGTAAATGCGGTACTAAACAAAGAGAACACAACATATTAAGAATGGCAAATTTTTATCTAACTAATATGTATATTGTAACAAACAAATGCCACGTTTTGACAGTCTCTCTGTCTAAATTTAAATGTTCACATTAATATAACAAGTAATTGTAAAATAATTTTAACCATAGATTACATAGATATAAAACTCTTCTTCTTT
Organism: Delia radicum; assembly: GCA_021234595.1. Classification (NCBI taxonomy): domain Eukaryota; kingdom Metazoa; phylum Arthropoda; class Insecta; order Diptera; family Anthomyiidae; genus Delia; species Delia radicum. The sequence goes on from CM037855.1 coordinate 206,649,608, forward strand.
TATCAACATACACATTTCCTCATACACATTTAAATATTTTTTGTATAGGTATACCACCTATGTCCAACACAAGCTCATGACTTACGTGCACTGACAGTTAATGTCAAAGAGTTTGAGATCTATGTAATCTATGATTTGAACACCCCCTAAATAAAACACAATCATGTTAGTATGAATGTTTAAATAATTTCTTTTTCCTCGATGTCAAAAACTCAAAAATAGTATGTTTCAATTAAATCGAAAAAAATATACTAATAGAATAATGGTCGCAGTTGTTAATTTATATTTTTCTCTATAAAATTATCACTTCCATTTGTATAACACATTTCCTTGATTGCTTGAATATTAAATTTATGATAGACTAAAATAGTAATAAAAAGGAAATATTAAATTGCATTTGTGTTAAACTATGTATGCATGAATATTTTGACATGCCGCACAGTGGTTTATCGTCATAGTAGAAATGGAAAAAAATAGAAGGAGTCATCGTGGAACATCCAAATTTTTTACAGATGCTTTTTTTATCATCATTAGGAAAAAATTGAAGAATAAAATATGTCCGCCCACTTTTACGCCCACTCCCCATACAAGTGAAATATATAAATGGCAATATTTTCATTTGAATTTATGCTATTTCAACCGAATTCGGTATATATATGTTTTGTAGCAATTAAAATCAATGGCTAAAAAATTTACGAAATTCGCCCACAACCACGCCTACTTCCCATATAACAAAATTTTTTAATATGATGTATATCCCTTGTTATCAATGCTACAATCCCTAAACTTCATAGGATTATTAAAAATAATATCATATCCAAATCTTCCATACACACCCCTCCTCTAATACCCCAACTTTCCCCATCAATTTTCTAAATAATTAGAAAATTAACATGTAACCTGGTTTTAAATCAAACACGCTTTTAATCCTAGTAATAATAAAAAAACATTAAAATGAAACATGTATATATAAAATTAATATTTTATTTTAACAACAATTCCTTAACATCTTCAGGTAGATCTAATTCCTGCTTTTTTTGAACTTTTCGAAACTTATTTATAAAAGGATCCGAAGAAGCTAAAAGTAAGTGCATCACATCTTCATTTGTTGATATCCTACTACATTTTCTGGCATGATACCTTCGATATTCACGATAATCGCGATTCCTCGCTTCCTGGGCTTCTTCTGATAGCATTCCGATAGGTAAAATTGCTGCTGCTATTATTTTTCCTCCATGTATCAAGACTTTATGTACGGTCATTGGCATGTAGTACCAGCTATACAACCTAACATATAATTGGGCAGTGTTCGAACAATATTGCTGAAACTTATTCGGACATATATCAGCGTTGCAGTTAATAGTTATTAAAATTACTTTCAAACGATGAATAAGATTTTCATCTACACCCACAGCTTCAGCAGTAATTCTGGGATTTTCAAAAAACCTCCTTGATGTATTTCCATCATTGGTTGTACCCATTCCTTGTTTAACCATGTCAACATTTATTCCCAGGCTCAACTTTAATTTGCCTTGAATGATTTTTTTTGTTTGCTCCGTTATTTCCTTGGTTGCAAAGTTAGTTCTCCAAGCAGCAAAATCTTTATTATAAGCGATGTGCAGTATACACTCCATAAATTTTATGCGAGCATGTAATGGAGATACACCGAACTTAAGAGCTTCCTCACTTTCTGGCTTCATTATTAAAATTTCCAAATTATTCATTTCGGAAGGCTTTGCTTTACATATATAGCATACCGCATTTGATGATGTTTGTGTTATTGTGTTAGCCACCTTTCCGTCAATCATTGCCAAAACCAAACTATGACTTACTTCGAAGAGCAAGCAGCAAACGTAATATAACGAGAGAATGCGTAATAAGCAATAAAAAGTAGCTTGTTTTCTATTTAAACGTTTACTAGACAAAGGCTAGCAAAAACTAGCAGCTGAATTTAACTTTATTGTTTAAATTAGACTTCAAGCTTTCATTTGGTATAAGGTAGAGCACCGCGCTCGACCGCGCACAAAAGTTCTAGTCCATCAAAGTTGAAGAAAATAATAATTTTTAGACTCCTAAGATGAAGCAAATTTTTGTCAAAAAAATTTTTTTTCTTTAATTTTTTTTTTTTTAATTTTCATCTTAAATACCTAAATTATGGGAAAATACACAACAACAATACATATTTAAAGTCATTCCAAGAGTTTTTAGTTTCTTACTATTTTTTAGGATTTTCTTTCAAATGTTGTGTGTTAGACTTGGCACACTTTGAGGAAACGCCTACAAAAAAGTAATGAAAATATCGCCCTAGCATTTCAGATACATGATATTCAATATGTTTTTAATGAAATTAATAAATTTCATCATGAGCGGAAAACATGAAATTCAGTATTAATTTCAACTTTTCAACCACTGTGTGCCGTCTGTATTGGTTATATCGGAATTTACGTGTGTGTGTAATTATTTCTGGCGATGTGTTGGTGTAAATTTATAGGACTAATACACAGTGGGATATATCACAACATTTCTTACTTAGTGGTTCGGTTGCAATGAAATTTGGAACAGGCATAAGTGACATAGTATCGAGCTCAAGTATATGAACTTTCCAACTATTTCCAGTATTTGAACCTTACAACCCCCCGGGGTCGGCAATATGACCACCCAAAATAGGGAACTTTTTGCATAGTCAATTTTGTAATCTGCTAGTAGAGACTAACAAAAAATATGCTTAAATTTGTGGGTTATCTCTAATAGTTCCCGAGATATTCCCATTTGACAATGTGAAATTGCAAATTTGGTCCGACTTACGTCCAGTTTTATGCGAATAGAAGGACGAAATCGGGGCCAATTTATTTTTTTTAAATATTGGTTATTTAACTAAATAAATTCTTAATTAAGTAAGTAATTTTACGGGGAGAGACGAAAAGAGAAAGATTTTTCTTAGCGGCATGCGCAAACGATTTATGTTGAAAGTCTGACATTTAAAATTTGTTTGGTATGGGTTAATTCAGTGAATATACATACATTCAGGGTTTTTATAAAATCTGGATATAAATGGAGCTTAAAGCTATATATAATTATATATAAAAATTATAGAATTTTTTTTTAATAGCACCCCGAGTAAAAGAGTTTATATAAAATATATGTAAGAAGTTTTCAGCACATATAAGAGGATATAATTTGATTCGAATGTTTGAAGCCCTTCATCTTTTCCCACCTTCCACCTCTCTACTAACCCCTTTCCAAAGAAAGCAAGACATTAATTAATAGTTAGCTGCAAATTACTAAAAAATAATCCAATTATATACGAGCTTTGTCCCGATATAACTACATCTAATTATATTAAATTTGATACAATTAGATACATAATAATCCAAATATATTTAAATGAAAAGCAACAAATAAAATATAATATAACAATATCATATTAGATACATGTTTCTATCAAACTGAAATGCATTTTTTTATTATACGTCGAGCAGACTAGATTGTAAAACACGTGCTTTACCAGAACGAGTGGAAAAGAACTGTTGGAATTGAATAAAAAGCTTTTGGGCGAAACAAGTGTTTTGGTAACTAGTGTGGATGTGGCTTTAAACTATCAGCCCGATTATGAATATTCCCTCGGATTTTTTCCTCTGCGGATTTTATTTTCTCGAGAAAAAAATCCTCCTATTCTAAACAGGCGAGGAAAAGAATAATAAGGGAGAGACAATTAAATAATATTAATTGAATAATTGAAAAATTCATACAAATTCTATCACAATTCTCCCTATTATTGACATTCATAATACCCTCCTTTTTTTCGGGGGGAAGAGTTTCAAATTTTCGAAATTCGTTTAGAATAAGGGAAAAGTGAAAAAATCCCCTGGCAGATTTTATTTAGAATGGGGAAACAAGGAATAGGGAAAAAATTCTCACGGAATTGTTATTGAGAATTGGGCTGTATATGTTATTGTATATAATTTTGATTTGTTTTATATCGAATTATACTTGTGTTCGTACATAATTATTTTAATCATATATGTCATATACGATTATATATTGATCGATGTGTATTAAGATGTAGAAAAAAAAAATTGTGTATATAAACATACATAAACAAATGTATTCACAAAATAAAATAATGCAAACGTATGTAAACGTTTTTATTACATATTGATACATGTTATACATGTTATGCTATTTTATATGATCATATATTTTTATATTAAAAAATATATTGATATATATAAATATTTTTACTCGGAACATAAATTTATACTGAATTATATGTGATGCCATATATAACAATATATACTTATATATTTATAAATCGCCATATATATATAATAATATATACTTATATATGTATACATCGAAGCATACATGATCTCACCAATTTAGATATAATACGAAATATAACGATATCTGATTATATGTAGCGCTGTATTAAACAATTTCGTAAAAATAAATTTAGATGTAAATATATATCGTTGCATACGGCCACATATGTAATTACATAACATATGTCTATAGAATCTTCCAAAGAAGAGATTGATACCATAATCTTGGATAAGCTCCTTCTACTTCCGGAGATATGTCCATCCCGGACAGGGTTACCTTCACAAAATACGGCAAAAAAGGCCTATTTTGAAATTAAAAATTAACCCCTTAAACGCGAGCTACAACTATGTATTAATCTGCTAGAGAATCTTCCAAAAAAGAGATTGATACCATAATCTTGGATAAGCTCCTTCTACTTCCTGAGATATGTCCATACCGGACAGGGTTACCTTCACAAAATACGGCAAAAAAGGCATATTTTGAAATTAAAAATTAACCCCTTAAACGCGAGCTACAATTATGAATTAATCTGCTAGAGAATCTTCCAAAGAATACATTGATACCATAATCTTGGATAAGCTCCTCCTACTTCCTGAGATATGTAAATCCCGGACAGGGTTACTTTCACAAAATACGGCAAAAAACAATATATAAACTTTTTTCGTCGGGTAGTTTTAACTTGCCAGAGATAACTTTAATTATTTAATTGTTTAATCATATAATTCTACTTTTGCTTTGTAATTGAGCTCATTGACAATTCATTTCTTTGGTTATAAAAAATTATACAAAAATTTCCGCTCTAACTATGATTGTACTTTGGATATAAACATATATCTACATATTGTGGCTTGCTTTTCAAAATTTTATGCTGTTTGACTGACGACAAAAGGAAGCAAATTTATTGAAAAAAGGAAGCAATCATCATTGCAACAGGCGCTCAGCTGAAAATGTATAATAATGTAGACTACAAGTCAAGTATTAGAACACAATAGTTAGGTTATGTTAACAAACTACATACGTTTCCCAGCAAAAAAAAGAGAAGCTAAGCGAAACTATAAGCAGAAGAAAAACTGTTTTTTTTCGAATTTGATAAAAAAAAAAATGCTAATAAAATTATTTTGAAATAGTTTTTTTTAAATTCTTGACATTAAGGGATAACTCTAGACCCCGCACTTTAGACAACCTTTTACTGAATGCATAATATCCTGATACGTATGGTGTTATTTGCGATATGATGAACTTATTTGCGACACCTTTTTTTGCTGGATCTTTTTATGTCAAATGGCTTTCTGCCAAAAATAAATAGTACAGTGGGAAAAAACACAGCAATACAAAATTCGGTTGTAATTGCTTTGTTCTTACACATAGAAAACATAATCGGTAGTAGCAATCGAATGGTTCGGTTGTAGCCATCGAATTTTTAGGGTAGTGGCAATCGAATTTCTGTTGAGACAATTGATATTCTATTGTCGTGACAAAATTTCTGTTAGGGCAATCGAATGACTGTAATCACAACCGAAAAATTCAGTCGCAACAACCGAAGCATTCGATTGGCATAACAAACAGTTTTCTGGGTGCAAAAATAGAGGTAAGAGCTGATAGAGTTGTCAAAGAGGGACTTAATTTTAAAGTACGCATTTAAAAGCTAACATAAGGATTTTCATATTCATGACATTTTTCAACTCCCGGGAATCGTGAATTTTTCTGAACATTTGCATGATTTCCCGTAATTTCCAAAATAGATACTTATTAAGGTTTTGATGGTGAAAGCTACACTAAGAGAAAAATATTAGTTAACATTTTTGCTAAAACTACTAAACAATTTTTAAAAATTACGTTGCATAAAAAACTGCTAATATTAGCAGATATTTTGCTATATATTAATAAGATAGAAATAGCAAAAAAAAAATCTGTTGAATCTACAATTATTTATTTATATTTTAGCAATATTTTACTTTAATAAAAACGACATGTTAGTAAACTAAATGCTAAATGTTAGTAAACAAAAAAAAAGAAATCATAAAAAATTAATTTATTTTTTAATTTTTTTAATGTGAATAAAAATTTGCCATTCTAAAATCAGCAATATACAATTTTTTAGCACAATTTTTGTTGATATTACAGTTTTTGTTTGCTGGTTTTTAGTCTTCAAATATTTTGTAAATGCTTTTGCTAAATTAGCAGAGCAAATTGCTATTTGCAATTAACTAACATTTAACCTAAATATAACTAACATTTTGTAAAGTTAAAAGTTTTAATTCAATAAATAAATATTCAAGCTCAAGGTCAGTTTTCTTATTATATTTTATTCTTTATTTGTCACTTTTCGATGTTTCGCTGCCCTCTGGATTATTGAATTACAACAAAATTATTATTGAATTACAACAGTATGAGTTTAAATAGAAAATTTTAACTCATACTGAAAGTCCGTCTTTTAGTTATTTTGTTTATTGAATAACAGACAGAAAAGTTAAAAAATATATATTTTTTTGGAAGTTTAACTACATATTCCATTGAAACAACTTCACGGATTAACTTTTTGAATGACTGTTGAACTTTTATAAAAAAGTTCTTGTGAATGTATTAATATTAAGTAAACATTTTTAGTAGCTTTTCTTACTTTTTATACAGGTTTATTTCTATGAGTGTAATTTTTAATAGGAAAAGCTGAATATATTTAAATGTAACGATCACTGTTAATTCAGAAATATTTTTTTACATTTATATTTTATCTAAATGTTATTTTTTTCAAAACTTTTTAAAAGTTCAATTTTATAAAGTGGATTAAAATATTTTATCCGTTGATGTTTTTTTTTATATTTAAGACGATGAGAAAAGTTTAGATTGATAATTGAATTTTAACAAAATTTGTCCCAGTTAGCTGAAAATTTAAAAATTTTCAAGATTTCTGATTTCTGTTTTTACGTTGTTTTTAGTAAAAAGCAACCAAGCCTGTTAAAGGCTTGGTTGCTTTACACTCAAAGAAATAAACCAGTAGAAGTGCCAGAATAAGCAACTTAAAATTAGTTTAAAAGGACGTTGTTGAAAAAACTGCTATAATTAGTGGAATTTTTTTGATAAATTTTAGTACAGCATAAAGCTGTTAAATTTACTAAATTTTAGTTATACACTAATAGGAAAAAAAAATAAGTAAAACTTTTTCCTAAATAAAAACTTGTTAAAAATTACGTTGCAAAAAAAAAAAAATCTGATGCAGTTAGTAAATTTTTTTGCTAAATATTAGTAAGATAAGAAGAGCAAAAACAAATCTGTTAAATCTACAAATATTTAACTATATTTGAGGTACGTTTTAGTTAATTGAAAGAAACAAACTAATCTGATAAAGTAAATATTAGTAGACAAAAAAAAAGATCATAAAAAATGTGAAACTTTTAAAGTATTTGTTTAGATTTTTCTAATGCGAATAACAATCTGTCCTTCTGAAATCAGCAATCTACAATTATTTAGCGAAAATTTCTGTTGATTTTGGCAGAATACACTATTATTTGCATTATATTACATTTAAATTAAATATAGCAAAATTATTACAGTTTTTGTTTGCTGTCTTTAGTCTACAGATGTTAAGCAAAAGTTTTAGCAGAGTAAATAATTATTTTCAATTAACTAAAATTCAACTCAAATATGACTTAATAAAATAAGTTAACAGTTTTATTTTTGATATTATTATTGTTTTTAATATTTAGGGAAAAATCTGCTAATTTTAGCAGTTTTTTCTGTAACGTAATTTTAAACTAATTTGCATGCGCTTTTTTGCCATTTTTACAGTCTTATTTCTATGATTGTAGTCGAGTTGAATTTAAGTTAATTTAAAATAGCAATTTACTCTGCTTAATTTTGCTTAATATTTGTAGACAAAAAACAGCAAACAAAATTTAACTTTATTCACCCTAAATTTTAGTTAATTTCAAATAACATAAAGTTCTGCTAAAGTCAACAGAAATATTTGCTAAGAAATTATGATGATATCAGAATGGCAGATTTTTATTCGCATAAAAAATCAAAAAAAAACTGAAAATTTCCAATTTTTCTGTAATTTTCTTAGACCTGGTTCACACACGGCAATTTTACTTGCGCAATTCTTGAGTTTATAAAAGAGGGAGGGAAAGAGAATGATAGGGGGTACAGACTTGCCCGTACTCCAATTCCGGTTTGTTTTGTCATCCGCAATTTTCAACTCTGCAGGTTGATATACGAAAATTGCTGAAACAAACTTTTCCTGTGTGAACACAAAAGCAATTTCAAAGAGAATTGAAGAAAAATTGCGCAATTATAATTGCCGTGTGTGAACCAGGACTTAGTCTACTACTATTAAACAATGTTTTTTGGTGATTTTTGCAGATTAATTTGTTTCTTTCAATTAACTATAATTTTTTTTCAAATATAACTAAATTTAACAGATTTTTGTTATTCTTATCCATTTAATATTTAACAAAAAATCAGCTTATTGTAGCAGCTTTTTTTAAACTAATAATTTTTACTAAATTATTTCTATTCGTGTAGTATTTTTTTTTTTTTTTTGATTACCCGCCAATAGAGCAGTGAATAATCGACAAAATTCTCGGCAATTTTGTCCCAAGAATTTCCGGGTTTAATATCCCAATTAACACCAAACTTGACATACATTTAATAAGAATAATATTTTTAAAATTTAAACTCAAAAACAGGCATATTTTATTTATTTTCAGTTTCAATTCCTAAAGTTTAGGTTGCCCCGATAAGAAAAATGTTATACATGAACACTTCGGCATTATTGGCTCACCCCCACAGAAAAGACCATTCAAAAGGAAAATATTTTCAGAAAACGGCTCTTGTTTTCAAGATATCAATGTAAGGCTTCAAAATTATTGTTTTAAATTTTGTTAAGTCTTGTAATCAAAATTGGACCAGAAAAAGTAAATCTAGTTATAAACTTTGGATGAACATTTATGCACTTATAGAAAGAAAAAAACAATTTTTCGCTCTTCGTTCGCGATTAAAAAAAAAAAAAAAAATTTTTAATTTCTTACACCAAAGAAAAAAGTTGTAGTTTGTCGAACTGTGTAACCATAGAAACAAAAATAACAATATACATTTTTTTTCGGAAAATTGTTAATTTGTTAATCTTAACTTACCCACTGTATTTATTTCATTCAAACAAGTTCATATACCTTAAACATTGTAATGACGACGATAATGCCAACAGCGTTTTAACGGATTGTTTTAAATAAAGTTTAATTTTAAAAATAAACTTTTGCAGTTCATAAAAAAAAAAAAAAACAGAAGAAATACTATATTAATCACGTGATTTGAATTAAAGAAGAACCAATTAAAACTGGTTTTAAAAACAAACAAAAACTTGTAAATAATACAATAAGGTTAAATGAATTGTTAAAATTTAATGTAACTACACTCGACACAAAATCTGTTGAAATAGTAAAAAATAAATATTGATTAGTTAGCAGGCAGTAGTATAATTATAAGATTTTTTAGTTTTCGTATATTTAGTAAAAATATTGTTCTACCTCAAGTCCAAAATCTTATATGTGTTGTCATGTTGACATATTTGTTGTTTTTCAAATAGTTTGATCATAGGCAATACAATTATTTCGTAGACATCACCATAATCTTCAGTTGTCCGCAAAATAAAACGATAATTGGCTTAACTCAAACCGAGACATTACACACAACAGACAAAATTAACTTTATGATAATTTGTCTGCCTTTAATGTATACACTGGCTGATTTGGTAAATCTAATTACAAAATCAAAACTATTTGAAAAGCAACAATTTGGGTGATGCCAATTAAACAATTGTATTGTCTATCATGAAAATTAACTTTTTGAAAAGCAACAATATGACAATATCATATTGGATTTTGGACTTAAGGTAGAACCGTATTCTAAGTTAATATGTGAAAATATTGAAAGTCCGGAAAAAACTAAAATTAAAAAATTTTTGTAATTTTGCAAAAATGCTTGGGTTAATCAGAAAAACTTTTTGTCAAAATGTTTGGTTCTTATAATTTTGTTAGAGTAAGGATCCACTTTTTGTGGAGGATAAACAAAAATTTATGCAGGTTTTTTATTTCATATTTGAAGTATGATATTTCATAATTATCTCTAATTTTGAATCTAGGAATTATTTTGTTGTTTGTAGAGAATTTTGTAGTTAAAACCGAAAATTTTGGGTGTCAGAATGAGTCTGTTTCCGCTGTAGAGTTAATTTTGGTGCCTGAACTTTGTCCTCAAGCACATTAATCTCTTTTCAAGTTTGGGGATTATGTCTAAAATTACAAATGTACTTTTCAAAATTTGGATTTTTTATTTTGAGCAAAAACAAAATTATTTTTTTTTGACTTATGTTTTTTTGAGCAATTATAAGATTTTTTAATTTTTATAGCAAAAATAAAAAAATACTTTTTGACTTTTAATTTTTTAAAACCAAATTAGAAGTTAATTTTTTGTGCACAAAATTAAGTTTATTTTTTTTTTACAAAAAAATTATACCCCATTTATACTACATCCAAAAACCAGTACTTTTTCAAAACTACTACTATCCAAAACTACTAGTTTTTGGTTAAATTTATACTAGAAGGAAAAACTAGTAGTTTTTGAAAATTTCGGGTTTATGATTTAAAATTTGTATGGAATTTGACAAGGAAATTCAAGTTGTTTTTAAAACCAAAAAGATTGCAGTATAAATAACCTAACCAACCTTTCCACTTTTGGCTGGATTATCCCACCTTCTTAAAGGCCTATCCCGCCTTGAATTGTTTTTCCGCTTTTTAAACCAAAATCCCGCTTTTTACATGTTAGAACTACTGAATAAAATTTTTATAAACTGTAATAAAAACTTTTGAAAACGTTTAATTTAGTATAATTTTTTTTTAGTGCTTTCAGAGTCAGTAAAAATTTCTAAATTTCCTCGATGCTCGTCCCGAAAACGTTGTCTGAATTGGCTCAAATTTTCAGCACTGAAGTTTTAGACCTAATGTCACAATATTCCGTTCCGCACCCAGCACAATTCGAAATTTTTTTCCACACAATCGATTGTCACCATAGTATACATATAATATTTATGAGAGTGGCTCTTTTGAAGCTTTGTAACAAAAAAAAAAATGCAAACAAAGATTAGCATGTTTAATGATGACTTCTTAAATACTTCGGCGCTAGCGATAACATCCCGTGAGATAAATTGTTGTTAAAAGGCTTCCAAAAACACGTTTTCGGTGAATTAAAAATTAGTTACGGCACCTTTTGTCAAAAATTTGGCTTAATATAAAAATATATTTAAAAACTCAACGATTCTGCATCAAAAAATAATTAAAAATAGCTTCTCGAGTCAAGTTAATATGATTCAAAAAATATCACATTTATCATCCATTTTTTATTTTGAAAGCATATTTGCAAATGTGTTGAAATCCGCTAAAAAGTAATATAATAATGTTTCTTAATGTTCAATGATGTTCTAAGGAACTAGAAAATTCTCTTTTCAACCAATAAATTTTTACTAAGTAACGCGTAAACTAGAGACTTCGACGAACAATATCTTGTATTAAACTTGCGAAACAGAAATATTTGCAAAATAAATCGAAATTATAAAAAAAAATTATATTTAATATATGAAGCTATTAAGATTTGATTATTTTTACTAAAAACGGATATATTTGTTTTGTGTCCAGGAATTCCGCGGAATGTTATAATGACACTATCTAAGAGCATATAATTAATTATGTACACCTCTTGATGTATTATGGAGTTATAGCAGTTTCCACCTCTAACTAACTTTGTCTTAAATGTTGATATTAATTGTATATATTATCTGATCCAAATTGATTTTATTACATGTCTACAAAAAGTTCGCCAAAATTATTCATGTTTTTGCCAGATAACTTTCTTCGTTGTTCCCAAACAAAACAAAAAATATCCTTAACTAGAAAAACGGTTGAGGAACGCAGTAGAGTTAAAATTCTTCATTTAATTTGCCCACATTTACCAGGCTTGCCACACTTTTTATCGATATCAAATTAAAAAAAATATCCCCAGCAAATTCGTAAATTCAATAATGTTTATTTTTCTTTTAAATCAGAGCTCATATTCTTTTTAAAATTGGAGTTTAATTAATAAAACTATCACTGCAAAACTAGTTCTGAAAATCAGTAAAATTCAGAACTTTTTTGTGCACTCTTTATTAATTTTCAAAATTTTATAATTTTGCTAGGAAACTCTTTAACATTAATTACTTCTATCAAAAAAAAAAACATTTAATTTAAAGGACTTTCAATTACAGACGTTTTATATTCAAAAAAAAAATCAGATTAATAAAAATTTAAGGTGCATACTTCAGATTATAACCATTTTTCCCTACAATTAATACGACGATTGAAATAATAAAATAATTTTTATTTAATACATACAAAAACAATCTAAATTGAATTGTTGATAGGTAAAAGCCAAGAGAATTTTGGAAAATTTTCTAAGGGTTCTTATTCTAAGAGTTGTAAACAAGCCTTGTAAACATGACATGAACGTTTTTAATCGTATTAAGCCATATAAAGTTATATATGAAAACATGCTAATTTATATATACCGTATATAATAACATATGTCGATATATATTAAGATATTAATATGTATAAGACCATATGAAAAACTTATGAAAAACCAAATCCAAGATAAATATATCGCTCATTTACTTCAATAACGTCTTAACTCAAAGAGGTGAGTATACAAGATATCAATACGGTTTTTTTACACAATATAATACGTGATATAACGAATAATTCTGCGTCATTAACTCAAAAATCATGTTTTTTGAGTTGTGACGTTCTTGAAGTAAATGAGCGATATGATCATTAGAGGTGTTCAACTTTGTATGGCCGTTTTTCAAATTGAGTTCTAAAGTCAACGCATGGGCTAGCTTGGTTCCTTTGTACATAAAAACATTTAATATGAAGTTTGGTGCCGATCAGACAAAGAAAAGTCGAGAAATCGAAATTTACCCTGTTATGCACTTTGGGCCAAAAATTACTCCGTATTTTGTAACATTAATTTAAGTTTAATTTTTAATTTAAAAACATAGTTATATAAATTCTTTTATATTTCCTAAAATATATTTATATTTTATTTACATATACAAAAAAGTTAATAAGTGTTTATGAAATAATAAACAATTTAAAAAACTTTATATTTCTTCTATCAGAGTGTACCACACGAAGAGTTCAATTGTACGTAAAGTAAGTAAATCTGTATTTTTTTCTTTATAATTCAAAAATTTTACCTTTATTATGCAGATATTTAAAAGAAACTACGTTTTTTTAATGTTAAAAAATATTGGGACATTATTGGCCCCAAGTGCACAAAAAGGTTAATTTAGGTTTTTTCTTTTCAAATAAGAAATACCAACTACGAAAAATAATTTAGTCAAATTTCATCAAAATACGAAGATACCACACGATTTTTCGTTATCAATTTCATGAAATCTTCAAAATTTCCAAAAAATTGACCTTTGACCTTGTGTTTTGACCTTTGGAGTAAGTCGATTTTGACAAAATTTTCAGAATATACTTCTTGCAGCTTGTGTTATCAAACCCCAAATAGCAATAATTGGTACTTGTTAAAAGTAGAAAAATTTTACCCTTATATTAAATTTTGTGCAAAAAAAGCCATTTTCCTCGAAATCCGCCGAATTTAAATAGGTGCCCTAACTAAATTAACCGAGGGATATGTCTAATTTTTGGTTGTTTAATTTAGAATTTTATTCTTAATAAAACCTTAGTGTGCAAAATTTTTTTTTTTCCATTTTTGTTGAACAAAATTTTTTAAAATTTGATTTTGGAGATTTGAAAAATACCCTAAAAATATTTTTGGTTTTTGACGTCACCTTAGGACAGGTTAACGACATCCAAAAAATAATATATTTCATATCTCATGGTTATTGAGTCCACTAAGTAAAAAAAAAATATTTCGGTAATTAATTTCGAAAACGTTTAGAATGTGGGCTCGAAATTTGTGATCAAGTGGTATTTGGCACATTAGTGGTCTGGGGCATTATTTATTACTGGGCTAATTCTTCATCGATTTTGGATTTTTATATCTTTTTGAAAACGTTTTTGTGTCTTCATCTCGATTAATTTATAATATGGCACAAAAACTGCTTCGATATTACTTCTTTTTTGAAAAAATGCAAAAAAGTCATTTTTTTCCCATACAAAACACACTGTCAATTTTCAATCGATTTCCGCCTCGACTTTTCTTTGTCTGATCGGCACCAAACTTCATATTAAATGTTTTTATGTACAAAGGAACCAAGCTAGCCCATGCGTTGACTTTAGAACTCACTTTAATTTTTTTGAACACCTCTAATGATCATATCCGCCATCACATATAAGCTACATAAATAGCTATATAAATTTATATAATATTACATTAAATAAGATATGATTGTATATGAACATTTTTACTTGGCTGGCTGTGTTTTTATAAATATGTATTCGTAAAAATTATTTTTAAAACGTTTTGGTAGTAATTTATTTTTTGGACGAATTTTCAGGATATCTGTTTCGACCAAATGTGTTTATAAACAATTTAAAGAATAATGTTTTTATGTTAGTGTTTCGTCACATTAATGTTTTCACAAATATAAACAATAAATTTAATTTTACTGCAATTAATCAAAATTTAACAAGAAGTTTAACCAATTTTTTAACATGTTTAATTTTTGAGTGAATGTTTGTTGCTTAAATGTATATGTATGTGTAAATACTGACAAGACAATGAAAACAAAAACCGCACGTGTATGTTGCAAAAAAAATAAAAAATCAATTTATAGATTTTTTATTTTTTATTTTTTATTTTTTTTTTTTTTTTAATTACGTAAAATATGAAACAACCTTAATAACAAAATTTGCAAAATATTATTTCGATTTTAAACACGTCTTAATTTTTATTATTTTTTTATATTTATTATTATTTTAAACCGTTTTGAGTGTGTGTGTGTTGGCCCGCTGGTTATTTTAAAAACACTAAACAGCTGTTTTATGAAAGAATTGTTTAACTTATTTAAATAAAAATTTATTAGTAAATAAATTCGTTGATTTATAACATTTACTTTATTAAAGCTCAAGAGATTTTGCCACTCAATCACAGAAATAAACTGAGTTTAAATATTTCACACATTTTATCCGCCTATTCGTTCGTTCGTCCGTTCGTCCGTCCGTCAGTCAGTCGTCTGGACGTATAGTTTAAGTTTCATTCACGGTTTAACAATTTGTGTTAATATAAATGTGTGTGTGTGTGAGTGTTGATTGTTAAAGGCTATGATGACGGTGGCGATGGTGATGATGATGATGACGATGATGACGATGATTATTATAATGATAGGGGTTTTATTTAGTTGATAGTATAATTTTTTAACAACAAAACTGTCTCTAAATCGTATCAAATTGAATAATTGCCACACTTAAGGTGAATTAAATAAAATCGTATTAAATTTATGTACTTTTCAAATTACTTTAATCAAAAAAAAAAAAAAAAAACACAAACCCAAACACAAACACAAACACAAACACACACGCACACAACAAATACAAACACAACACACTTTATATGCAATTACTTTTTAGATTTGATTTTATGCGATTTTTTTGGTGCTTTCAGATATTTCTGGTTGTTCTTTAGCAGACGGTTCGATTACAACTGAGCTTTTGCAAAGAGCGTCGTTATCCTTTTTATTTTGACATTTAAAATATTTGGCGCCATCTTTGGGTTTTCTCCACCTCTTTGCATATTAAATGTTTTTGGTCCATTCATTTAAAATTCATGTTGTTTTTGGTTGAGAGAAATAGAAAAACTTCCATTAGGGGTAAGTCTTGATTGTCATCCTTAAATCTCTTGGGCTTCTTCAAACGCATGCAGTTAGAGGGTGATTTTTTCAAAAAAAAAAAACCAAAAATAAATATTTTTGCAAAACTCAAACTTTAAAGAGAGCGCATAAAAATGTATTTGTTTAATTTGAGTATTGCGCAAGTACAAACAAATATTATTAAAATTTATTATTCATATAACAAGTGTAACAAGTGCAATCACAATAAAAACAAATAAAATAAAAATTATAATTTTATTTCATCAATTAACACGTTTTTAAACGTAATGCGATGTTTTTAAAAACATTGGAGGGTTTATTAAAAATCGTGACAAATTTCAATACATTTTTTGTTTTCGAGTTAACAAAAATATTTTTAAAAAAACCGGCCGGCTTTTCTGCTTATCTGCAATTTTATGCACTCATGTGTACTGGAGAGACGTTTGAGAGTATTGCCAGCTTTGAAATACAAAAAGTTTAGATTTCCATTTCTGGTTTTTCACGGTTGGCAAACACTAGCCCTTATATACTAGTCCCGCTTAAAAAAAAAATTACCTTTAACCTTAAAATACCCTAACGAAATCACTTAAAATACCGTTTACCTTAAAATATACTAACGAAACAGCTTTATTTATTTAAATTTCTTAAAAGCATCAACCTGATAGATTATTCTAATCAAATGTTCACATAGTGGAAAGAGTTATTTATAAGGAGTTATATTAGTAAGAAAAAACTTATTTTATAAGAGCGTTTTTATATAAAATTGCCGATTTGTCTAAAATTTTACATGACACTATAGTTTTCCAGGATAACCCCAAGATCCAGCAAATCAAACATATTAGCTAGGTTGATACTAGTATTTCGATCTGGCTAAAGATCTCATCAGAACCCGAAGTTTTAGAAAAGTTAGAGCCTCCATAATAGGCAGAACTTTAACAAAAAACCTATTAATCATTAATTTTGCTCCATTCTTGTCTTCTTAGTAATCAAGCACGTGGTTAGGGTCTTTTCCTAATAAGCATCATGCCGTTATTAAACTTTGAAGACCAAAAATGTTCTATTTATATAAACAAAATTTAGTGTTTACTCTGGCTCAAGTATTAGTTTATATTTGCAATAGTTTTTGAGTTTAATACTGTCAATATTGTTTCGGTACATATTTGTCCCAAAAGTAGTGTTTTTTTTTAGAAAAACTTCTTCAAATATAAACGTTTTTAGCTGATTTTTTGCACATATATTTGTCTTATTATGCTAAAAGTATGACTCTGGGTTCATTTTGGAAAGCTATGCTGCCATATACAATTTTTGACAAATCGCGCATTTTGTATATGAGGAGCCATATTAAAACAATTGTTTTCTAGCTGAAACACCTCTTCATAATAGGTTTTATCTACACGCAGAAAATAACTGGTGTGTTTTTATAAAAGCCTTTTATTGCTAAATTTACTTAGTGCTGAAATAACGGCGAAAATGCTTGGGTAATACGCTAAGCTGTGTTTTTGGTAGATTTCTCAAGTATTTTTTTTTTAAATTTATTTAAGTTTATGCTATGTAAAATTTACATTGATGATCATTAATACAAAACAGGCATAATTTACATTGATGAAATTTGGAAAATATAATAAGCTACAAGTATATTTTTGTAATAAATAAGATAAATCACAAAAACCTCTTAGAATTTAGTTTGATAAACACAAATAAATGTGGCAATATTTATTAGATATGGCAATATCGAACATAAAACCATAATGGAGGCGGAGTTTCTTAAGCATTTTATTTCTGATGCAATTTAATTAAATAAAAAGTACGTAAAATTGGCTGTGAAAAACGAAAAATTAAAAAGAATGTAAGTAATATGCTATGAATAAATACAACGATCTAAATATTAATTGCATTGGTTTTTTTCAGGCACAATATGTAGGATTTATTACTACGCAGAATTTTGAAACTTCTCAAGACGTTAGACATCGTAAGCACATCATGGTTAACTGAGTTTAGGTATTTATATTCGTTTTTAAGTATATTTATTTAAAAAAGTGTTATTTGTTGTTAAATAAATTATTAATGAATTTGATATAATTTTTATTAAAAATTATGTTTTTTCGACCTTTAATTGTGCAATGAAAATGCAAATTATTCAAGTTCGAGGCCATACTCTATATTTTTTTATTATGATATTGTCCTAACAAATAATCTATACAGTTTTTTTGTTTTCAAATTTATTATTTGACCCTTTCAGGAATGTGTTGATAGATCTATTTCGGGAATTTTCTAGGTTCCCATCATCAGAACACGTTTTGAAAGAGGTAACAATCCCATGCCAAACATCAAACATTCATATAAACTAGTTTACTCACTACATGAGAACTAATATATATATGAGCTCGAAGTAAAAGATTATCACCATTGATCAAAGGGTGAAATAATAAATTTGAAAACTAAAAAACTATATAGATTATTTGTTAGGACAATATTCTAATAAAGAAATATAGAGTATGACCTCGAACTTGAATAATTTTCATTTTCATTGCATAAATTATTAATTTTAATAAAAAATATTATTTGCAATATAATGGAATAGTTTTTTTTTTACAAAAATAAATAGTTTATTGAGCCTGGAAAACGTTAAAATATTATACAAAAAACTTCGGCTTATTTACATATAAAGGGTCCGCCATCTAACGTTTTTTTTTTCAACTAGTGCTTATTTCGTGAATGGTAACACTTAGCTAATGTCTGATTTGACAGATAATTAGTTTTATCCTTCCGCTGAACGAATATGGTCCGTATGTTCGTTATCTTGTAAAAAAAGTGAAAGAAACTGGAATCCTCATCGATAAACCAAAGCGTGAAAAGCCAAAAACAGTGCGTACACCCGAGAATATTGCTGCTGTGGCAGAAAGTGTGCGTGAAGCGCCATCAACATCAATTCACCGTCGTTATCAACAATTGAACATTTCGGAGACATCATTGAGACGAATTTTGCATAAAGACCTTGGTATGACCCCATACAAAGTCCAATTGGTTCAGGAGTTCAAAAAAAAAGTTATTTGGCGGACCCTTTATATCACTTCGAACATTTACCTAAGTGTTTTGACAAAATTGTTGTTAATTTTATGTAGTTGTATAATTACCACGAAACTTTGTAAGCTATTACTCTAATTTTTGCAAATGATACACCTTTTTTCTGCATGTAGAGTTTTATGAATCATATGTATACCTTTAAAAAGAATACAGGGGTTGTCTTTACATTTCAACAGAAAGGAGACACGTGTAAAAGACTGCAATTACATGCGCCAAATTTTAAAGTAATTTTGTGGAAAAACTGTACCATATATCGAAAAATTAAGTACGCAATTGCAATCAGAATGCCTGAAATATAAAAAATTGGTTGTCATAAAGTTGTTATGATTTTGTCCTCCTGTGTAATTTCTCTTGAAACACAATTTTGTATTTTTTTCGTTTTTTAATGTGAAATGACAAAATTATTCGTAAAATAAACACATATGATCTAATTTAAAAACAGCTGTTGAAGCTGACTTTAGATGGCTCATATTGTTTTAATTTTTCGCTTTCCCGGGAATTTTGTTGTTTGCAAAACTTTTAAATTTTAAATATTTTTATTTTATTTTATTTCTTCTTCCTTTTTCTTTTCTTTCCTTTTTATTTTATGTTTAAGGGGGAGGGGGAGGAAATATCATATCCCCTAGCCCCCTGCATACGTACCTGTAAATATTTCAATGTATAATTATATACATGTATATATCAGACATAAGCAAATGCATGTGGCTATAGACCAAATTTCGTTCGGCCCCTACTGCTCCACAAAGAAACATAATGAATCTGAAGTAAAAAACTAAAAACTATTTCCAAATTGCTAAATTTTCTCATAAAATAAAAGAAAGTTATGTATCGTAGAAACAAGAAAAGAAATTCGATTACTTTGACATACAATTACATATAAGAATTTTATGAAGTTTTATCAAATTGTATCAAAATATATATAGCTTGATCAAATTAGATATACCCATTTTTCGGATCAAATTATATCAGATCAGATCCCATGGGATCATAGGAAATAAGGTTATGCATGCCGTTTTTCGTATCAGCTAAGATATGATTTGATATGAAATTATATATACCAATATCGGAACTTTTTTATTCGGGACAAATTCAAAACAATGTTTGCTTTTATTTTCCCGCTATTGTTGTTATTTACATAACGGCACAGTGGCGTTAAAATAACACTAACAAAATTAATTAAAAAACTGTCAACATTAAAATAACCTAACGAAATAATTCAAATGACTTAAATATATCGTTGGATAATGTGGGGCTAAATTTCGTTTCTGAAATGAAATGTTTAGGCGTTTTTATAGATAATAATTTGAGTTTTGCAAAACATATTGATCATATATGTTCCCGTGTTAATAGTACCATTAGACGGTTATATTCATTAGATTTATATTTGCCTCTCCGCGTTAGGAAGCATGTTGCCAGTTCACTGCTCATGTCGCAGATTATTTATGCTATGGAAGTATTTTCAGGTACAAACAGTGTTGTTCTAAGAAGGCTGCATCTTACTTTTTACCGTATTATTAGATATATTTATAAACTGAGATTAAGGGATCATGTGTCTCCCTTTGTAATGGACTTTGTTGGATTTTCTTTTGAGAATTTTATTAAATTGAGAATTTTGTTACTTTTTCGAAAGGTCGTTATGCGAAATTGTCCTGAGTACATTAGAGATGATTTTAGATTTTCTAGATCAAGTAGAAACCCTCAGATAATATGTCACCGTATATCCTCATCTATATATGAAAGATCTTTTCATGTACGTATAACTAGGGTGTGGAATATCCTTCCCATATATTTAAAATTATTTGCATTCACAGATACCACCTTTAAGCGTAAACTTAAACAACATTTTGATGCTCTTTAATTGATTAATTTACCCCCTGTTCTTTTACGAGGGTTTCCATCACTGACTATAATTTCTTATATATAAATTTCTGTTATAAGCTAGTTAGGGCCTTTAGTTTTTAGTATTTAGGTTAATTATATAACTTTTTAGTTTTAAGAAATTGTTTTTTTTATATATATACTTTTTTTTCTTTTGATTTGTAATTTTTGATAATGGAGTAGTATTTGAACCATATTTGGCCTTATAGGCTTGGTTCTTAAATTTGAAATAAATAAAAAAAAAAAAAAAAAAAATTGTTGTTAAGCCTAAAATACCCAAACGAAATAGCTTAACATACCGATAACCAAAAATTAACATTACGAAATAATTTTGAAATACTGCTATCCAATAACACAACCCGTATGAATCGGTTACCCAACACTACCCGAAAAACATCAAGTCCGAAATAAAAATTTAAAATAAACTTTATTTCGCTTTTTTCAGGTTTGAACGGGTATAATTTTGGAATAAACCCAGTAATATTCGAAGACACATGCCAATATTGGAATCACAGTTTTAAAATCGCGTATCGACGTTGATGTAGGGGCGGCTGGCGAAAAGGTATTGCTTGCCAACCATGTTTTTTATAAAACTTAATCTTAACTAATTAGCAAAAATAACAACTGAAATGAATATCGGTTACGATATTTATACCGCGGTATAATTTTGTTTTTTAATTCGGTTATGATTAAAGTTTTTGAAATATTACGGTATTTCCATCCTTGCTAAAAAGATAACCTAAAATCAGGTTTTAATTTTAGCTAACAACACTGGCTAAACAAAAAAAAAACGAAATTAAAAAATAATTTTTGCTAAACGCCTCAAAGTATGTTTTGATTTGTTTAGGTTAGACATGAATTTGCATTTAAGCCAGAGTTGCCACTTCTGTAATAGTTTTAATATATCGTCTTCTCAAATCCAAAAGGCCATAACTAACAAAAACTTCAACTTTGACTTTTTGATTGATTGTCAAATAAAATACATACAGTTACGGACAAAAAAATAGGTTCCCGTAATACAATTTAAAGTTAAAAAAAGACAACAAATTTGGCGTGGAAATTTACAATATTATTTTTAGATTAAAATACAATAACAACTTTTTATTTTCTGATACAATCCAAACTTATTTGTTGCAATTAAAAAAAAAACAACAACAACAAAATATAGAATTAATTCCATTTTTTAAATGACAATAAATAGGGTCGGTATGCAAATTGTACGAAACATTCAATAATACTTGCATTTTAAGTTTGATTTTTATTTAAGATATTGTGATGATGGTTGAATTTAGTAGACAGACTAATTTATGTACCGTTATCGCGCCAACATTTGAACCAAGTTGTGAAAAAGTCTGGGATCTTTAAATACGCAATAAATTGAACGCTAACCGGAATTTTAAAATATTTATTTCTGCTAGATCATTAATAACAAGACAAATAAAATAAGAATGAATAGCGTTTTAGCGATAAAAGAGGTAATTTTTTATCCAAAGTTGTAAATTATTTAGACATTTTGAAAAGCATCACTCTTTTAATATTATTTATTGGAATGTTCCCATCAATATCGCGATTTTTAGTTGATGGTGCCTTAAAGTGTACATATTCAGTAAACTAACGCCATTCATATTTTAATTATATCGGTTCTGGGTTTTCGTTGATATACCTCGGAAAAAATACTTTAATGTATTCAATTGAACTAAATTTTGGAATAAGTCAGAAAAAAACGAAAAACTGTATGAAAATAAAATAGAAAAGCATAAAATAGTTTGATATAATTTTTATTAAAAATAAAAATTATGTTTTCTCGACCTGTAGTTGTGCAATGAAAATGAAAATTATTCAAGTTCGAGGCCATACTCTATATTTCTTTATTATGATATTGTCGTAACAAATAAAAACTCCATAGTTTTTGTTTTCAAATTTATTAATTGACCACTTTCAGGAATGTGTTGATAAGATATATTTCGGTAATTTTCTAGGTTCCCATCATCAGAACACGTTTTGAAAGAAGTAACAAGCCCATGCAAAACATCAAACATTCATATATCCTAGTTTTTCCACTAAATGAGAACTAATATGAGTTAATCTATGATGAGTTAATCTTCCGAAGACACCTAAACGATCGGTTTAGTTATTTAAGAATTAATTGGAAAACAAAATTGACATTATATCTATGAAACAATGTGTATAAGTCAAATTTAAACAACTTCTAATTTTTCAATCCATTGATTTATATTTAAATTTTCAATATTATTTGGAACATGAAACAAATTGTTTAAAATTATATATAACTTCTTCAAATAGAAATAGATAGACCCATTTCTGGGATCAAATTATATCAGAGCATCACATGAGATAAGGTTATGTATGTCATTATTCGGATCAGCTGAGATGTGATATAGAATTATATATACGACGATATATGATTATATAAACCTATATCGGAACTTTTTTCATCGGGTATATAGAGATTTTTTTTTTTTCAATTTTGTTGACTTAAATTTTGGCGATTTTTTTTTTCAATTTGAGCGTTTTTTTTATTTTTTCAATTTTGGCATTTTTAATTTTGGTATTTTTTTTTTTTTAATTCAGTTTGATTCATTTGAAGATTTTTTTTAAATGTGGTGATTTTTTTTTTAAATTTTGGCATTTTTTTCTTCAAATATTAGCGAACTTAAAAAAAAAATTAACCTTTTCTTCAATTTTAACGATTTTTTTTTAAATTGTTATTTTTTTTTCCAATTTTGTTAATTGTTTTTTGTTTTTAATTTTGGTAATTTTTTCTTATGTTCAAGAGTTTTTTTTAAATTTTGGTGTTTTTTAAAATTGGTGTTTTTTTAATTTTTGGCATTTTTTCCAAATATAGGCGATTTTTCATTTGTGACGATTTTTTTTTTTCAATTTTATTTATTTATTTAAATTTTGAAAACATTTTTATTTCTATTTTAGCGATTTTTTTTTTAAATTTTGCCGTTGTTTTTTTTTCATTTTGATGTGTTTTTTTTAAATTTTGGTGATTTTTTTAAATATTGTAATTTTTTAAAATACTTACTTTGAAGTTTTAGAAAATTAAAACCAAAAGTTTATTTGTTTCATAAAAACCAAATGATCTTGAACTTGAATATTCTTGATCACATCATAATTTATGATAAAAGATTGAAAAATAAACTTTTGGTTTTCATTTTTTTAAATTTAAAAGTAAAATATTAAAAAATTGCAGAGTACGGCAAAACAGATTTATGGCCCTAATGGTATAGTCAGAAAGTGTTATTGTTTATTTAATAAACACTAACTACACAGTGTATTATGACTAGAGATTCTAGCCTGTACACGAACAATGTTTATTAGTTAAAAATGTTTTTTTACAGTTTTATTAGTTTTTGTTTTTATATACGTCGAGATTATTTGTATGTTATTTTTTATTTATAACGAGCTTTTAACTTCCGTATATTTACAAAAATAAAGCAAATCAAACATATTAGCTAGGTTGAGACTCTAGTATTTCGATCTGACTAAAGATCTCATCAGAACCCGAAGTTTAAGAAAAGCTAGAGCCTCCAGAATAGGCAGTGCTTTATTAAAAAACCGATTAATTATTAATTTTGCTCCATTCGTGTCTTCTTATTAATCAAACACGAGGGTCTTTTCCTAACAAGCATCATGGCGTTACTAAACTTTGAAGACCAAAAATGTTCTATTTATATAAAAAAATTTAAATTTTTACTCTGGCTTAAGTAATATTATTTACAGTTTTATTAGTTGTTGATTTTTGATTTGAATAAGTTCAATTCTTCCAATTTCGTTTTTTACTTCTCATCAAGTAAATAAAACAATACAGGTAAAGCGTTGATCTTTTTCCTTCAAAAATTATAATTTGGGTAAACCTTCTTGTACCCCTTTTTTGGAGATTTTTTTAATAGTGTCTACTTAATATTATTAAAACTTTAATTTAATTGCCTCTAATTTCGTATTTTTTCCGCGAATTCCCGTCCCGGGAAATTCAATTGTTTTAATATCCCGCTTTCCCGGGATAATAAATTTCAAAATCTTTTTCTTTTTCCCACTTCTTTTTTGCTTTCTTTTTTTCTTTTCCTTCGGTTTTCCCTTTCATCTTTTTAATTTGTGGGGTGGGGGTGTCCTCTTTATCCCCTCCCACCCCCTGGATCCACACCTGGTACCATAAGTTGAAAGCAAATGAAAAAATTTCATTACTATTTAATAGTAATGAAATTATGTGCATTAGAAAACACAATAGTAATGAAATTATATCAATGCATAAACAATCTAATAAAGGAAAACGAAAGACAGGCTTGCCTAGAGAACTTAAAATATATTTATTAAGGATGTCATGAAATAGATGGAATGAAACATTTTTCGAAATCATTTCGATATGGAATGAACGTTTGTATTGTTCCAATTGCACTCGTTCCCCGTTCCAAATCTATACTTAGAATACTATGTAGGTAAAGATTACTGCAATTGGAGTTAAAAACAAATGAAATTTCACTTGATATAGGACGACTTACATTTCAGTAAATGTAACTAACATTGTCATTTGTTTTTTACTGTTCAAAAAATGAACCACAATTGTAGTAAAAGAGAACCACATATGCAGTAAAAAATAAGCAAACATTTATTTGTTTTATTTTTTTAAATAAAAAAAAACTACTGTATAAAATGAATGTAAAATCATAAAACAGTCATTTGATGTGGTTTGTTTTTTAAATGAATTAGAATTGTAGTCAAACTGAAATTTCTTCTACAAACGACTGTTTTTTCACTTAAAAATAAAGATACTGTATTACAACTTAAACAACCACAAATATTTATAGCAGAAGTTTCCTGAGTGTAATATCAGTAGTTGAAGTACCACCAATATTCTCGAAATGCCTTCCTGTTAATTCTCATACACGTAAAAATGAATACTTTCTGTAAAATATTTTTTTTTTTGTTAAAAAATTAAGAAAACATTTATGCAAATTATAAATCAATATAATTTAAAAACAAATGTTTGATAAAAACAAACATTAATCACATTTTTTATGATTTCTTTTAAACATGATTTTATATATTTATCATAATCTACTATTACACTCACAATATTATGTAGGTTGTAAATGTGGTTGTTTACGTAGTTCTTCAGTATCAGTTGTATTTACTGACAAAACAAAAATTTATGGTTTATTTGTAACAGTTTTTGCGTTTTTTGAAATTAAATTTTTTTTTTGCTCCTGTTTAAAAATTTTTATAGTTCTGTTTTTCTGTTTTATCAAAACTGTTTAAATTTAAAATTATTACAATGCAATTTACAAAACCTTCAAGTGTATCAGGATAAGACAGATGCTAATGAAATGTTTAGTAAACACACAAAAGTTGCAAGTAACTAAAATATTTATTTGTTTCTTAGCGAATCTGTATGAAAAATTTAAACATATAGTCGATTTTTAATCCAATATTGATTTGTTTTTTTTTAATATTTTTGTCAGTTATTTAAAAAAAAAAAAAAAATAAAAACACTTTTATGTATTTTTGTTGTTTTTATGTAGATACTATTTTGAGTGTAACAATGCTAATGTATTTTTTATTAAGCAATATTATTGTTGAGATGTCAGAGTTTTTAAAGAATAAAAATATTATTTCAAAGTTTACTTGATGGGAATGAATTAGTAAAAATCGAATCATATCCCAATCAGAATATAATATCAGAACAAACTTAACTTGGTCCTTAATTATCAGGTTAATGAGAAAATCGTGATTAAACAAAACCTAAAACATTATGCCGGTACATTTTTAACGTCTACGGTGAGATATTCTGAATATAGATGCGGGTCAACAGAAAGTATTACAAAAATGTATCGTCCATTCAAAAAACGGTAATTTTTTGTCCTCCAGTTCTTTGATTTTGTTAAAATTTGGCAAACGTATTCTCTACGATAACTTTTACTTACTTCAGTTTTCAGTTCCTTAAAATTGTGTAATCTCGCGTTTTTATTCCCGGTTTTAATTGTTTTTTAAATAAAAAAATAAAAAATGCTAAAAGTAGTGAATTTTAAATGAATGAACATATATGAATGAACATATATGGTATTTTATGTAAGGGTGAGTTTTTAAGAGCTTTCGGATTTGATTAAAAAAAAAAAACACATAAAATTTAGAGCAATGTATGAAATCTTTATTTGAGTCGATAGAACGATCTATATAATTCAATGTTTAAAGATGATTTTATATAAATGTTGACCGCGGTTACGCCTCAAATGGTTCAAATATGTTGGGACCAATTTTGGCATACTCTCTTCAACATATAGGCCGGTATCTCACGAATAAATTCTTCAATATTGGCTTCCCATGCGTCAATCGTTGCGGGCTTGTGCCTATAGACATGAACTTTAACATAGCCCCACAAAAAATAGTCTAAAGGGTTAAATCGCACCATCTAGGCGGCTAATTGACCACCTAGATCGGTCAATTGGCCGTGAAATAAAATGTTAACCGAACTCGCCTCTCCATTGGGCCATTGTTTCGCATGTTGTG
This sequence comes from Delia radicum, assembly GCA_021234595.1. Taxonomy (NCBI): domain Eukaryota; kingdom Metazoa; phylum Arthropoda; class Insecta; order Diptera; family Anthomyiidae; genus Delia; species Delia radicum. The sequence continues at coordinate 206,677,287 of CM037855.1, forward strand.
TGGCATGTGGTACCGTCTTGTTGAAACTTCATGTCACCCAAGTCCAGCTCTTCCATTTAGAAAACAGAAAAATTTTAACTGATTTAGTGTTAATGGCGGTTTGAATATCATGTTTTTATTATTTGGGAATAAAATAAGCGGAAATATTTACGTCACATTAATACCGCTTAGATACAAGCAATATAAAAACATTCGCTTCCATCAATTTGAAAAAGTGACGCTAAAGTTACAGCTGCTTTTATGATTTTTGACGGGTAGTCAAATTTATTTACATCCATTTCCGGAAAATTAACATTGTTTTAAATCACTTAAGAGCTAAGTTCGTACTTCATTTTAAGCTTTTAATAACGTCTTTGACAAATCAACATCTCCTATAATGACATTTTGAATAATCGATGTATTTTTTTTTAATCGCGATTTCCGCGAAATTTGTAACAGGTAAACAATTTTTAAAGTTAAAATCAAATTCAGCACACACACCCAAGCGGAGTTGAATCCACCAAGAAAGCACTAAAATATCTTAAAACTGGTGGATTTTGTTTAGGAATGCTAAATCAGATCCATAAAATATTAAATCCCCATATTCTCTATAATCTTAATTTGTTTGCGGACTCCTGGATGTTAGTAAATCACAATGAAGTCTTACGATTTCTATATGTATTGCTGTATTTCCATCAACAATTTGAGTGTGCCGTGACAAAATATGTTAAATATAAAGTGCGAGTAATTCGATCAAGATAACTTATGATCATAATTTTTGCACGTTAAAATGCGTAGTCAGGATCAACACGAATGCTTACTGATAAAAACACTCCAAATAACACCTTCTTCAGCTAAAAATGCAAAATTAAAAACAGAAACATGTAATATGTAATATGTAATATGGTAAAATATTAAAATCACACCATATTCGGGCCACCTGGAAATAAAACTGTGGTTGTACATCGCAAAAATTATATAAGGAGAAAAAAAAAACAAAAAACGTGTATTGTATGTCTACCAAAGGTTGACCTTGCACATAACAAACAAATTCTAAATTTATTTTTGATCAATGGTGATAATCTTTAACTTCGAGCTCATATATTAACTCTCATCAAGTGAGAAAACTAGTTTATATGAATGTTTGATGTTTTGCATGGGATTGACACTTCTTTCAAAACGTGTTCTGATGATGAGAACCTAGAAAATTCCCGAAATAGATCTATCAACACATTCCTGAAAGTGGTCAATTAATAAATTTTAAAACAGAAACGCTATAGATTATTTGTTAGGACAATATCCTAATAAAGAAAAAGAGAGTCTGGCTCGGAACTTAAATAATTTTCATTTTCATTGAAAATTTTTGTTTTTTTAAATCACTTTTATTTTCTCCATTATTGTGGAGCTTTTACTTCGTTTGTGTTTATGTCACATTAACGCGACACAATTTTATGGTGTTTTGTTATCAATTTCTTTAGCGGCGCATTTGCTGGCTAAAAACACTGAAAAAAAAGTTAAAATCGAAAAAATTTGGTTTCAAAACATTAACATCATATAACTTTTTACATATTTGCGGCACACCATCAGTACATATAGTGTAAATTAATTCAAGTCTAGTGAGCTCATAATACGCGATTTGGATTTCTAAGTTGTAAGCTACAAATAATATATCCTTAAGATTGAAAAATTATGAGTCTGACTCAAACGACTTTTTAGGAATTTTTAACTTTGAGCGTTAATAACTATGAGACTGTTGCTTTAATTATCCTGGAATTTTGCATCTTTTAATCGTTGACACACACAGAGAACAATTTTCCTATTTGCGGTTACTATGACTCAAATTCGGTTATTACGAATTTCAGTCGGTTGGCACAATTTAATATAAGTTTTCAAAACAAAGTTCTGTTAATTCAACAGAATTTTAGTTGCAACTCTCAAAATATTCAGAAATCTAATGTAAATATCGTTGTACTAACTAAATTTATAGGTTGTTAACATTATAATACACTTTTCACTTAGGTTGGCACTTTATTTCTCTGTGTGCATAAATCTATAAGCCACTATGCTCTGGGCATCAATTATGTATCTTTTTTACGACATACGACAATGAATTGACACCTAAATTATTGTCGTTTCTGCAACGTAAATGAAACAATTTTTGACGTTTTTGTTTCATATAATATTTATAGCTCACGAGATGGGTAGATAAAATGAGTTCCATCACCGAAACGATTATTATTTAGGTGTCATTTCATTTTCGTGCGTCGTAAAAAAGATACACAATTCATATCCTGACTAAAAAAATATAAAATTTAGTCAATTTCATCATTTATGAAAATATTTTGAAAAATGTTCATATATATCAATTTGAAAGCAAGGAAAGAAATTTTAAGATTTTGGTTGAAATCGCCAACACAAACGATCGCGGTACACCGCTTGCAGTAGTAGCAGGATGTTGAAATTTTAACAATATATTATGTTCGGCACACTTTAGCTTGTACGATTTACTTTGAGATTCCCATACGATTTTGGGACACACTAATCTAATCACTAATTTATATTTTAAAGCTCTGTACTATTTTAACATTGAAATTCGAAAACTTTGTATGAATTACAAATTCTTAACTTGCAATAACAATGATAAATTAAATTAAAAGTTTTATAGAATAATGAGGAACAATATTAATTCAAGAGAGCAGAATCCATTCCAAATCTTTGTTGGACAAAAAATATTGACCAAAAGTTTTTATGAATCGTTCTACATAAAGCATGTTCGTACAAAAATCTTTTCTTTTGTTTTTATCAGTTGACTTTTAACTCATAAATCATGATAATTGCTTTAAATACACTTTAGATTTTCGGTTGTATTGGCAATTAACTTAATTTGTGTTCTAAATGTAATTATAACAACAAAACTTTCAGAATTTCAAATGCAAAAGAAAAAAATGTTAACAAAACAAGTTATTAAAAAATACTTTTTGTTTTTAATTTTTAAAAAAACATTTTTAATTATATTGTTAATTAATTTTGTTGTACCTAAATGAATCTAAAAACTGGTATTTAAAGAGAACGATTTGTAAAAAGAAGTTTCAAAAAAAATTTCACTTCTATTTTCATGTGTCATTTAAAAAAAAAAAAACAAAAAACATTTAAACAACTACTTACCTCCATCCATATTTCTTTTTTACTTTAACTGTTTAACAAAAAAATAAAAAAAAAAAAAAAAATTGACAACTTTTATAATGTCTACAGAAAATCTAGTCATCAAAACTGATTATAAAAAATAAAATCAGCTTAAAACAAATTAAATTTAAAGAGATTTTAAGCCAACAAATATGTGGTTATGAGAAAATAACCACAAAACACAAAAAGAAATTTTATAAAATGTGATCTTTTACCCAATCTCAAGAAGGTAATAATACCCTCTATCTACAAAATAAAAACTCAATACCTTCGTAAAACTAATTGCGGTTAATTGATTTTACCTTTGTTTTTTTTTTTTTTAATTAAACATTTATTATTAATGAAAAGAAGCTACATTTCTTTTCAACTGAGGAATTAATGAACAAATGGAAACTGCATTACTTAAGGTACACTACACACTACACTACTACACAATAATCTTGTGCAACTTTTGGTATTGTGCAAAATGTTACTAGTGTGTGTTTCATATTGGAAGGTATATTTTATAAAATCAAACATGATTTTGAAATGTGAAAAATATTTTATAGTATGTTGGACATATTGTGCAATTTTTATATATGTACCTCCACAACTGAACGAAAGAGTGGTGTCATAGTTTCCCCGAGTAAAAAAAAATATTATATAATAGCGGTATTCACTCTTGATAGCATTTATGCAAGGGTTGCATTAATACTATGATTTTATGCTACAAAGCGTGAGCGTCTTTTTTTTTGTGTATTGTATGTTTACAACCCAAGCATTTCAATGTTGACAAAACAGCTAATTTCTAACGAAAATGTATTTTCTAGCGATTTTTAAGTAGACTTTAGCGATTTTTTCAAATAAAAAAGGTTGGCATTATTTTTCGTTCTCAGTGGATTTTAAACTCTGTTGTTATTTTGTGTGAATATCAACTTTAAGGAAGAAGATCCATTTTTATATTAATATCGTATTTTTCTTTTATTTAAGTTTGTTTTTTAACAAAAAATTTGTGTTAAAATCAGTTGTTTCTTTTTTACACGAAAATTAAATGTTTTTTTTTTTTGTAAATATTTCTGTTTCTTTTTTTTGTTTTCCGGCAAAACTAAAAGATGTTAAGTATTGTAAGTTTGAAAGACCCAGAATATGCAATAGGTTTTCGTCTTGCATATTTTTATTTCATGTATTTTGTTGTTGTGGTCTTGCATACTCTTGTATTTGTACAAGATCTGCAAGCTTTGAAAGGTCTGCAAGGGTAGTTTGCTACCAAGAGCGAATACCGCTAATGTTATGTATAATTTTATCTCATTTTATATACGGGTGATATATTATAGTGGATCAAATTATATCGGATATGATATGTATAAATTAAATTATATAAAATTTTATCCGGATTTTGACCCGATGTTATCATATCTAAATTGATGTAGAAAGACATACTTTTATAGTTTTATATACAATTTTTCATAAACAGTTGAATTTAAAAAAACCCAAGTAAAAAAGTTTTTATACATTCCCCACATTGCCCCACGCTTTGAATATTTTTTAATATTCTCAGATGTGATTATTTCTGGTCCATTTTAAAACCACATTTAATATTATTTTTTAGGTGCTTTTAGATGTAATTATATAATATCCGGGGTTAACATTTTATGCACAAAAGTATTTGGTATGTACTTTACGAGAAAATTAACAAAATCCCCGTTAATTCACGTGCATCCAATAAATCGAACAATTTATGTAAAAATTATTAATTATGAAATTATACTCGTAGTCAAAAAATCGGAGAAACTGATTTTTTTTTTGCAAAACAGAAAAATATTATGTTATTAAACTCTTCAAAGTTAAATTTGTAAAAAAGAGCATCGTAAAAAGGCAGTAAAAATAATCTTGTCAAATACAAAGAAAACAGCAAAATGGATAATATTTTCTTCTTATTTTATTAATATTTAGCAAAGCAAACTGCTAATTTAGCATTTTTTTGCAAGGTCTGCCATTTTACAGGTTTATTTCTATGAGTGTAGTCGAAATAAAAAAACCTTCGCCTGTTGCGTCGAAATTAGGAAAAAACACATGCAGTGTGGACGTATATATAGGTATTAAGCAACAGAAAAGAGTTTTGATAAAACGTATATATACGTCTTACGCAGCAGAGGGGTTAAAGACACATTGGTAAAAAATGGGTTAAAACCTTAACTGCAGTATTCACAACTTAAAACGGGTGTTTAACATCGAGTGCACAACTTTCACTTATGGGAATTTGTGTGTAAAAAAAGTTAGGCACTCGATGTTAAGTTTTACCTACAATTGAGTTTTCGTTTGTTAATTTTGTTCGAAATTTGGATTAAATTTTCTTCAAATTTTAGAACGACCATAATTAACTTATTAGAATTTAAAATTTCTCACCATATTTGGTTTTATATATTTTTTTATTATAAATTTTTTTTATTTTTTAAATTGATTAAGTTGGGTACAATGAGATTCGATTACAAATTAAACAAATTAATAGAGATGTAACTTTAAAAAAGTTAACTTAAGCTAAATATGGGTTTAATGTATTTTCATACAATCGCTCATTCCCTTAATTTAACTTCGCTAAATATAGTTGGACGTTTAGACACCCGTTTTAGCTTATGAATAAAGCTGTAATTTAATTTAGAACAAATCATTTACAGTTCATCTACATTTTACACAATATGTATAACAAATGATTGCAAAAGTCAACAACCTGTAAATATATTTGGTGTATATTTAAAAAGAAAAATCGCACAAAAAACATATTGCGTCTTCCCGAAAAGCAAAAAAAAAAACACAAAAGATGATATTTTTGTGCTGCGAAAAGAGCTCATAATGACAACGATAATGATGACAATAATTACATGTTATGATGACCATTGATGGCGATGATAAATGCGTAAACTGTCAAGCGATGTCATGTTTTAAAAATAAGAAATACATTCATTTTCCTCAATTCACTGGATGTGAACTTCACATCGTGAAGTTTGTATGACTAAAATGCAAACCAAACAAAACATTTTTATCCATCCCATTGATGAAGAATGATTAAGAAAAAAAAAAATAAATCAAAGTGTTGACCATTGTAATAACTGAAAACCGAATTTACACTGTTATTAGCATCAATAGATAGATAAATCAAAAACATTTTTGTCTTCTTTTTTCATTTTTATTAGCTTAAATAAATGATTGTTTTAGAGTTAACGATTTTGTATGGGAATATTGACTGCCAGGTGTTGTAGTATAAACATTAGGGGTATAACTTTTTTATTTCCCGGAATTCCGGGAATTGCCGCTCTATAAAAAAAAACGGATTAAATATTACTACTTTTTTTTAAGTATTTCAAATTTGCTTCGAAAATCACAAAAAGAAATTAGATAAAAATCTCATTATCTCCATTTTATTATTGTCCATTTCCAGATAGCATCCTTAAGTTGATTAACATAGAAGGCCGTGATTAGTATTTTATACCCATTCAAAAATCTATTCTTTATTTAGGTTAGCAATAGCGATGTCAGAGAAAATACTCGAACAATTTTAACTGAAGTTAACAGAATAAGTATCAATAATGGAGTGTCTTTGAATTTGAGTTAGCATTTTCATTAAATATTCTCCATTGCTGGCAATGACAGTGTCTATTCTCACAGAGACAATTTTCTTGGACGATCTTTAATGAAATGTTTCGTTAAACTAATCAAGTTTTCTTCACAAAGTGGATGAACAACTTCTTAAACCGCATGAAAAAGCTTCATTGTTGTTATAAAACTATTTTTAATGGAACTTTTTCATTAGGCGTATGCAATTTTTTATAAATAAAATTAATTTTTTATAACATTTTATAAAAAACTGCATTCATTTAATGAAAAGTTTCAATGGACGAGTCTCAGTGACACTTCATAGATCTAATGCAAAAATTCATTGACATCATGCAAAATACGGATGTCGTAAGTGGGATTTTTCAGTTTTGAAATTATAATATATTCATAATACACTTCGAATGCTCTTTCTAATGGTATTATCAGTTTTTTCCCAAATCTTATAACTTCCCAGATATACAGCATACACTTAATCGTACGTCACACAATTTTATCGTCCTGGGCATGTATTTTGTCGTATGTGCATCAAAGATGAATATACTACATTTTTGTATTCAAAATTATGATTTTTATTATTACAAATACAATTATTGTACGTTGGGGACCTGAAAACAAAATTTTAAATATCGAAGTGTGCTCATTTGTATAATCATATAAACAGCAAAAAAAATATGATTGGACATGATTGGGGACAATAAATTATCATAATATGATTGTAACAATCATATGTTTATGATTCCGACTGATCATATTATGATAACTGAGGACGATTTTATCATGCTCCAGGATCATAATATGATTACAAACATCATATTATGATTGCTACGTGTATCAACCATAACATGATGCTCTTAAATTATCATAACATGATGCTCTTTTTTATCCGTGTGGCAATTTTATAAAAAATAATTCTTAGGATCCCTCACGAGCCTACCTCATTTGTATTTTCGGAGTTGGTTTCTTAGGTCCAGTTGTGGAAAAATGTCGTCTGTTTTGTGCAATCTCTACTATAACCAAAAAAGTTTTCCGAAATCGGCCAACGGGATGTGATTTTATTGCATTTTTATTGAAAATTTAAGTTAAAAAATAGAAGTAAATAAATATTTTACAAAAAATAAAATTTTATAAAACAACGTTTTCACTAAAAATTCAATAAAATCATGTGCCGCAGTAGGATTTCAATAAATTTTTATTGCGTGTATTCATTCCATACAAACGATTGTCACCCTCATCTATATATATAAAATTTATTTTCTGTTTCTTTGTTCGCTATACAAATTTGAATCTTTTAACGGATTTTTCTGAAATTTGGTACACGTAATCCCTTTACTACAAGGAAGTAATATATATTTTTACCGACCACGTCCATTTTTGCGTCAATTTTTTATATAAAAATATTAATTTGATATTTACTAATGAAATTTTTGTTTTCCAACGGATTTCGCTCAAATTAGTTGCACATGTTCTTTATACCTCAACCGAGGTATTAAGAACATGACAATGCCTACTTTCAGGCCCACTTTTTTTAAATTTGTGAGTTCATTATTTTTCTTCAGAAAAAACATTTTTTTCACTGGAACTTGCTCAAATCTGGTACACGTGATTCTTAAAACCCAGGCAAGATCGCGCACTTTTTTTTTATAATTTTTAGTGAATTGTTCTCTTTGAATAAAATATTTTTTTTCACTAGAACTTGCTTAAAACTGGCATAAATGATACTCTTGCCCCTGTCAAGATCGCACTATACTTTTCATTGACCATGTAAAAGTACGCCCACTTTGTTGTGTGAAAATTTTATGTTTATATCTCTAAATTTCTTTTGTTTTTCAACTGAGTTTTCTCGAATTTACTTCACATGACTATCATATCCCAGGCAATGTCGCCATATATTTTTATCGACCAAGCCCATTTTTATGTTAATTTTTTGTAATTTTTATATATGCTGTTGTGGTTTGTTATACACATTTTCATTTTTCAACGGATTCCTCTAAATTTTTGTAAATAATATCTCTTTAGCACGGTCAAGGTTGCGTTCTAGTTTTTATTTTTCCTAAAACATGTGTAAGTTGCATAACCCACAAATTTTGATTTTCTTATGGATTTCGTTCAAATTTAGCATTCATAGTTTTTACACCTTGGGCGACTGCACCAAATACTTATCATAGACCAAGGCCAAATATTTTTAAATTTATAAATGCATGGTACACTACGTATTTTCGCAATATAAATTGTTACCCTTCAACGCTTAAATTAGACAATTTATAAAATTTATAGAGTCCAGTTTCGATGTTCCCTAAAAAAATTTTTTTTTTTTCACTAAAATTTTATATTTGCGCCCTCCAAAAAATCGCCTTATTTTAATTAAGAATTTTTACAATATTATAAAAACGGGGCCCACTTAAATGTGTAATGGAGGGCGTCGGCCGCAAGAGCGTCGGAATCGGGGCGTCACGTTGGTAGTAATGGTAGCGGGGCGTAGGCGTTGGTAATAATAAAGACAAAGAATAGGAGAAAAAAATCGATATCTTTAAGTCTTGAGAACAAAAATTTATGTTTAAAGTATGTGAGTCCCGGGGAAGACCGAGTACAAACAGCTAGTCAAATATATAATATCGAGATAACTCGGAAGGTAGAGCGGTTTGACTGACATCCTAGAGTCCCAGGTTTAAATCCCGTGCGGGTACATTTTTTATTAAAAATTATTTTTTTTTTCAAAATTTATATTTGGACTCATTATTTTTGTCCATATTGGTAAGCATATAGGTATCCATATATTAAGATTTGTAATGACAACTGTAAGTACTTGTAATTACCAAATATATACTTATAAAACCACCTACACTGTGAACTTCAAGGCAGGTATTCTAATATTTGCCCAACGCGTCATTAAAAGTCATAACCCTTCTCAATTAATAAAATATAAATAAAAAACTTGAAAAGTGAGGAAGCCTAATGGCATGTACAGTAAAAGTTTTACAATACAACAAAATTACAACTTATAAAGAGTGATTTGTCAGGTGCTTGTTGTAATATTGCGCAAAGAAAACAAAAAATCTGCGAAAAAAAAACTAAAATATGCATAAATAAATATTCATGCATTGGAAAGCAATGCTGGTGGTGGCCGGCCGTCCATTGTTTAGGTGAATTATTTAATTCACTACATCATGCTATTGACCGTTAAAGTTTAAACGTCTTTTAACAACTACAACAACGTAGTAGGTAAATACTACGTAAATTAATTATCTGGATAATTTATGATTTTATAACTTAAAATATTTGACTAACTAAATAATGTAACTAAGAGCAAGTCATATTTAAGTGCATGAATAAAACGAAAAAATGTTTTCCGAACAAATTTTATTTTTACATCCAGATACCACCACCACCACCAACTGTCAGATCTGCCATTCGCAATAAACACCCCCTGCAACTGTGCTTTTTTTATGCTGTTGTGGCTCTTAAAACTTAAGCAAACTTGAACATTAGAGTCCCATTAAGATTCCAGTTTATTTTTAACTTTTTTGCAATCATCGGCAGCGCAATGTAATGAATGCACACAGAGAGAATTCCTTGGACAAGTTTTTATGAAACTTTTTCAACTAAACTAATGAAGTTTTCTTTACAATGTGAATGCAAAATTTTTAGACTTCGTGAAAAAGCTTTATGGTTTTATTGAATATGCTTTTAATGAAACTTTTTCATTAATCGTATTAAATTTTTGACATATAAAAGAAATTTTTCATTATATTTTCAAAAATTGCATAAATTTAACAAAAAGTTTCAATGGACGAGTTCCAGTGACACTTCATAGATCTCGTGCAGAAATTCATTGATATCATGCAGAGAATTCTCTCAGTGCAATGTAATAATAGTTCAGATATAAAACAAAAGTGAGAAATTTTCACAACAAAATTTAACTGTTTCTTGTTTTTTTTTATGTACTATTTTTTCTCTCAATTTTACTCTAATTTTTTGCCCTATTGTTCCTAATTTCGTTGTTGATGTAGTAAGTACGTGCATAAACATCAAAACAATGCACTTATGAACAAGCCACCAATGTGATGCACATAACCGATCCACTTATCTCGGTTCCAACATGCTTGTATTTAAGTACATATGAGGCATTTCACATTAAATGTCTAATTCAAAAAAAAAAGTTTATAGATTTATAGACTGGTAATGTCAAAAAATACACTGAAATAATTATCTTCATGAAATAAATGAAATTTAGCATAAATCATATATTAACTAATTTTAAGAGTGAAAAACTAACACACACATAAATTGTATGACTGTTCGTTTACAAATAATTTTTTGTTTACATTAATTTTGAGCGCTAATTTCGCAAAGGTTTTGTTATTCTTCTCCGAAAAAAATTTAATTTTTATAATTTTTTCAAAACCGAAGTTTACTTATTAATGTAATGTACACTCATAAAAAAAATCTGATGCAAATAGTTGAAAATTAAGCCACGACGACAGAAAATAGTACCTGAATTTTGCGCCAGCAGAATCTTAAATGAAGTTGAGAATCACCACAGTCAGCTAAATTTAGACGAAATTAATTAAAAAAAAAAATTAGTTTCAGTTAACAGTTGCAGATAAATTAACTAAGAATATAGATAAATCAACAGAATTTTGAAGTTGAATCAGCAGAACATTTCTGCTAAAAAGGTCTTTCCGGATCTGACCAGAGACAGGTCCATATTAATTATCGGGAATGTAAATGGTTAACAAAAACTACTTAATAAACAAAAAGTAACGATTTTTTGTTTGTTTTTGCTCTATCTCGCTTATTTTCAGAGATATAGCCAATTTTATGATTTTATAAAAAAATTATGAGAAAACAACTCCATCTTCAAGTAGACTAATAGCGGTGACACATACAAATTATTTTCTGAAAACAATTGTGGTTTAAATTATCTGAGAAATTTGAAAATCACGAAATACTAATTTCTTTTTGAAAAATTAGTTCAAATATGGATGAAATTTGTTCAAGAAGTTCCTTCATGCAAATTTATGTTTGTAGTATGTGGCCCAAAATCGATTTTGTCCAAAAACTTTTCCGAATCAAAGAATTTGCAACAAAATGTCATCGATTTGTTGATGCATATTTTCTTATAATTGCACATTTTTGCATATTTTGTCATAAATGCATATTTTGCTATAAACCACCCACATTTTATGGCATATTTTGGATTTTTTTTTTGTGACATATTTTCAATTGAATTGCATATTTTTTAGATTAAAGTTTTAATTACAAATGAACAAAAAAAAAAAAACATTTGTAACCCTGAACATAGCATCTAGTTGTCATAGTTGTCATTTGTTAGACATTTATATTGGATTTAAAATTTAATCCAACAATCTCGAGTAATATTATTTTTATTTTTAGTGCATACACACAGAAAATAAATTAGTTGGAAATGGAATGAAAATAAAAAAAACTTTTCATCAATAAGAAATTTTACACCGATTAGAGAATTTTCTTAATTAGAATATTCTTCCATTCAATAATTTTGTAATACAACCAAATTTTATTCTCCAATATTTCAATAATTGGTAAAATCAACCAATACCGAATTGAAAATATAATAGTGATAATGATCGGTAAACCCAACCGTTACAATAAATAAATATTAGTACTTGGAACTGCCAATGTTTAGTAAGAATAGATTTTTAATATTCCCTTCTTAATCAAATGTCAATAAAATTGTCGAAAAGGCGCTTTCCCAGCACTTCTACATTTGCAAAATTGTCTTCTTTAATATAAAAAACGATGGAAATTATTAGTCTGTATATTTTAATTAATTGCTTCTTGAGTGATGGTTTCAATATAACTTTAAGGAAAAGTTACTTTTCTAAAAATAACCGGAGTTTAACTTTAGCCACAGATATTTCCATTTGAATTTAACATTCATAACTATAGTTGAGGGCTAAACTTCCGATTGTTTTGAGATAATTTAGCAGATCTGAATGTTTGAATTCTTAAGTTATTTAACAATTTTAATTAATATGCATTAGGGTGTCCCTTAAAATTAGATTTGTCGTTACACAAATCTAATTTTTTACCATTTTGGTAAAAAGTTGCACTATTATAAAAAATTGACAAAATTCGAAGACTTGATAAAATATATTTTTTATTTCAGTTATTTAGTATACCCAAAATTATTCAGATATGGAATTCTGATTTCATCGGATATCATTAACCCACTTTAGCCTGGAATATAAAATAAATATATGACTCACGAATTTGATAAAAATGCAAAAAACGTCTTTTTTTAAATTAATTTTAAAGATTTTTTTAAATTCCTAATTTGAAGATTTCTATTACTATTTTTATAATATAATAGTTGTTATCAAAAAAAAAAAATTTAGGTCATAAAATTGTGACTAAAAGATTGTAAAGCCTTTAGATTGATAAAAAAAAATCTGGACTTGATAAAATTTTTATTTTTACATTTTTGGCCAAAAACCCTACTACACCACCACAAACACTTATAAATGTTGAGGGCTAAATTTGAATTTAAATATTTTGTTACGAAAACAAACATTGTCTCAAATTCGTTTACCAAAAGCAATCATAAGTTGCTTCTATAAACAATGCAAAGCAAAATTCGGTTGGTACTACTGAACCTCTAATTTAGTGGCAAATTCAATTGCGAATACCGTATTTGCAGTAACCACTTTTGATTATCGACAATTTTTTTTTTTAAATTAATAGATGATAACAATTCTCTTGTATTCTCACAAAATAAATGGTTGCTTCTACCATACACAATTACTAGCCGAATTTTATTTGGAAATACCAATAATTGGATAGATGGAGTGGTTTCTAGTTCCTTTTCCCTCTTTTTAATTTCCAGTGCAGTATTTTTGCTTTATTTACCGATTATTGGAAGCTCCAAATAAAATAAAGTCCTTTCAAATAAATTTTAATGGTTTCGACAAAATTCCAACCAATCTTTTTTCTGGGTCTATATTATTTCTTGGCACCAACAACATGTCTATCTGTGACCACAAGTGACGTACAAGTGTAAAATTTGGTGGTGGCATATGTACCCCAGTACCAAAACCTCCTCCTTCTACCGTACTCGCTTTTTGTGGATTAGTTCTAGGCCACTTGTGTACTATATATAGAAAGAGGTGAACAAGTTTGCAAATGTTTTAATGAAAAATATAAATCAACTATAAAAGTTTTAAAAACACTGAGAGAAAGATATACATGAGTTTTTACATTAGATTCATGAAGTGTCACTTGAATTCGTCTACTAAAATTATAGCAGTTTTTCATAAAATTTTATTAAAAATTTCATTAATTTAAAGTTTCATACCCTTCATGAAAAACTTTCATTCAAATTTGTTTAATAAAAATAATGAACCTTTTTCATAAAATTTAAGAAATTTTGTATGCACTTCGTAAATATAACTTTATTAGTTTAGTGAAAAAAATCATTAAAACTCCTCCAAGAACATTCTCTCTTTGAAAGCTAGCCATTTGGTATTACATGACTTATAGGTTTTACAAAAATACTATCGAGATTTGAAAGTATTAATTCACTTGAAATAAAAAAATTATCGAAAGTCTGTGATAAAGTTATATAATTGCACCGATAGCCGACTTAGGGGAAAATCTCTTAAATGTCTATAGCCTTTACGGACTTTTCAAGGACTATTGCTCCTGTTTTTAATTAAAAAACACATCTTTAAGCAAAACTTTGAAATTTTAATTGAGGTGATTAAATATAAATTAAATAGTGTATTTACTTCGGTATTTTACTAATTCGCATTGAAAAAGTTTTATCTCACAGACCATGGATGAAACAATAATAAAAATTCTTTGTGTTTAAATTTTTGACCTAGCCCAGAAACAAAAAAAAAATGGTTTTGTATGTAAATGTTTAGGAAAACTTGTTTCGATCTCTGTACACAGGAGTGTCTCGAAATCTTCCGATTTTCATGGGTGTTCAATCTTAATTTCAATGCTTATGGCGTAAAGTATTTTTGAGATTTGTTTTCAGATTTTTCGGAAGAGTTTTAGAGGTCGCGCAAATTGGTTTTTTTCCCCAAAAATCGTGTTTTGGATGTTTTTTGAATTTTATTTTGTCTCAATACCTAAACTATTCTTAGCTTCTGAGTTGATATTGCTAAAGAAAAATATTTAAATTTTAGCGTAAGTGAGTGTGCGTGAATGGAAATTTTCTTTCGTGATTACGTGTAAGTTGAACTTCACTCACGTACCCGTTTCTAGTTTGAATTATGAGATTTTTCGAGTTTAGTACTTATTTTTTCGCTCAAGATTTCATATATCACTCAAGATAACAAAAATGATTAGTCCGCAAGACACGAAAAATCAATCATTCAAAGTTTAAAGCAAATCCGATGGCAAAGAGCTTCTTATATAATTAGCTTTTTACAATGGGTACAACGTTTAAAAAAGTATAACTCTGGTACAGCAAGAAAAAATTCAAAATTTTTTTACAAAATTATTTAGAATTTATCAGCCTTTAAATTGGATCTTTATTTTTTTCAATCTTCGTAGAAATTTTAAAACTTTTAAAGCGTTATTTTTAAAATTTATGCAAAAATTACGAAGAAAGTAATATACGGCACGGCACGTACATATACAAAACATTGCCGAAGCTTATGGTTTTTGCACATAAAAACTAATTTTGGGTGTTTTTCGCGAAAAGTTTTGAACCAAAAATCTAAGACAATTTTGGTTATTGGCCAAGTTATAATAATAGTTCGTAAAACGTACAGAAACCCCGTTTTTTCGGGTAGGGGGGGGGGGGGGGGGAGTAAATTTGCGCGACCTCGAAACCTCTTCCGAAATATCTGGAAAAAAATCTCAAAAATACTTTACCCCATAAGCATTCAAATTTAGTTTGAGCAAATAAGAAAACAAAATTTTTTGGACGCCCTAGTGTACACTAAACTCATGCAAGAATTGTACATCACTCGGTAAAGTGTATTATTGGTAGATATACGGATTGTATATTTTAATCAACAAATATGAATAACGATTGAATACCTTTTCAGCTCTTTCTATTTGTATCTACCTAATTTATATGTTATGTTTTGCAAGCGTTAACAAAATGTAAACAAATACATAATTGTATACACGTATTAAACTCAACAACTAACATAACAAATATATGGGTCAATCCATGCAAAGTCAAACATTTCTAATAACCCAAAGTGGATAATAGAAATTTAAATTGTAATAGGCATTTTTAATGTTTAATCGGCCTAGAACTTTATTTAGAGACGCACCCACCAACAATTCTAATAACATGATATTATCATGTTTTAGGTTAAAACTATTTCCATGGAACGACTCGTACGTAGTCATACACAATAAAATATACAACAACAAAAAATATTATGTTGTACATGTTGTATAAATAAGTTTGCGTCGTGTTGGCCTCAACATCAGTCAGTTTAAAAAAGGTGGTCAACAGTAAAAATGTTAAGTATGTTTTATATCACGCATGAATATTGCGTTACCAAGAGATAAGACCTTTCAATGAATTTATATCTTTAAACGAATTTTCAATATTAAGCAAATTTATTTTCCAAATAATCAAGTAAGCCATAAAAAAGATTGTAAAATGCTGACTCCAGAATTATTCAAGCAAAAACAAGTTCGGGCTTAGCTATGGATCATTTGGAGAATTTTTCATAACTTTTGTACCGCTATCTCGATTATGATTAGTTTTAATACCAAGCGGCTGAAAAAATTGTAAATAATCTGAGTAAAAATGAGTTACTTTAACAAACAGATACTTCAAGAGAACATTCGATTAAAATCCTTACTACGCTAGACCCTTTAAAGATAGCATTTTTTTTATTTCGCGTTAGAACTCTTTAGGTAGAGATTTTTTTGTTGCTCTCTGTTTTCATTATAACATTATTATAGTTGCAAATCTGTTTATTAACCAAACTATTCATCAGCCGGTAATCAGCCAGTTAGTGAGCATTAACGTTTGTCATATTTCCATCAAAAAATAGAGTTTTGCGGGAGAACAACAGTTATATGAGCCATTCAGGCACTGTTCCCAATTTAGCGATTTTTAAACGCATTTAGCTGGATATTATTAAGTTATTATTATTTAGCGATTTATCGCCAAGTTTTTAAGAAATACTTGAAAAGACCGGAAAATTTAGCGATATAGCGATATATAAAGGGTCCGCCAAATAACTTATTTTTTTGGAAAATGCTATAAAAAAATACTGAATATTTTCTCAAATTTCTTTTTTTATTTGAAAGTACAATCCTTCCGGTTAATAATGGAAAATAATTTCATTCAAATGGCTGTCTCGGCTCGCCATGCAGTAGCCTACACGATCGGTCCAATTTTTAAGCACATTATCGATTGTGTGCAGCTGTATTTCACCAATGGCTTCACGAATATTGTCCTTTAAAGCGTCAATTGTCTCTGGCTTGTTGGCGTAACACTTATCTTTGACGGCACCCCACAAATAATAGTCCAACGGTGTCAAATCGCAGCACCGAGGTGGCCAAACGACATCAGCTCTGCGGCTAATAATGCGATCTTCAAAAACAGGGCGCAAACCATCGAGTGTAGCTTCGGCTGTGTGGCACGTAGCGCCGTCCTGTTGAAACCAAATGTTGACAATATCCTCCTCTTCAATTTTTGTGAACAAAAATTCGTTCAACATGGCCCAATAACGATCGCCATTGACTGTAACAGCCACATTCTGCAACATTACCATGATTTTCAAAGTAATGTCGCAATATTTCCCAGCGTTGTTCAAGCGTTTACACAACCATATTCGTTCAGCGGAAGGATAAAACTAATTATCTGTCAAATCAGACATGAGTTAAGTGTTACCATTCACGAAATAAGCACTAGTTGAAAAAAAAAACGTTAGATAGTGGACCCTTTATATAAAAGTTTTTAATAAAAATTCAAAAAGATCGAAAAACGTAGCTACACCCACAAAAAAGATTGATTGAAATTCGGTGAAACCAATACAATTTATTTGATAAGACGTTATTTCATAAGGAATTACCTACAACCGACTCATAAAGCAAAAATACTCTACTGGCAATTGAAAAGAGGCAACAGGAAATAAAAAAACAATCCTATTATACAATTATTGGTATTTCCAATCAACTTCCATAGTATTTTTTTTATTAAATTAGTGCAATTTTTCATAAAATTTAATGAAAAATTTCATTTTATTTATTAAAAATTTCATACGACCAACGAAAAAGTTTCATTAAAAATTGTTTCATTAAAACTCTGTAGCTTTTTCATAAATTTTAAGAAATTTTTCATCAATTTAGTGAACAATTTCATTAAGCCTCGTCCAAGTAATTCTATCTGTGTATGAAATCTTAATTCTCGAACAATTTTATGTGAATAATTTCTTTTTTGAACGATTTAAAATTACTTTAATTCATTAAAAAAAATAGGCGAACGATGAACGATTTCATTTAGACAAATGATTATCGAAACTTGTTAGCGTAAAACTTAAATTTTTGTATAATATGAAATAAAAATACTAAAATCTATAATCACAAAAAAAAAAAAATCATTTTATGCTTACTTATTGCTTGCGTATTATGTTTAAATTTCTTTATTCAATTACTAAAATGCTGAATGAACATAATACCTGAATCATTCAAGTAAGAAATTTATTGAATATCAATTAAAGCTTTGGGAATGAGGCTAATGAATGATTTATTAGGATATACGGGACGTATATGAATAAAATTTTGTTGTGAATTAATTCTTTCGAAGATCTGCAAATTAGTCACAAATTTATAATATTTAAGGGGTAATCGTTTTAATTTATAGGATTATTTGAAAATTTTATTGTAAAGGGTATATTTTAAGCCCGATAGAAACTAAAATTGTAAAAAATAACACAAAAATTAAATTTTTTTTAATTTTAAAATGATTTTGTGCATTTAGCTGTACTTCCACGAATAAAACGAACAATGTTGGCCTTCATGGCAACAATTTTGCTGGTTTGTCAGCATAAACCAGTGACTTCACGTAGCCCAACATTAAATAATCGAGAGGTGTCAAATCGCACGACCTTGGAGGCCAATTGACAGGTCCATTTCTCGAAATCAACTTATCACCAAATTTTGATTTCAATAAGTCGATGGTTGCGTTCGCCGTATGGCATGTAGCGCCATCCTGTTGAAACCATATCTCGCCCGGATCAATGTCATCCATATTTACAAACAAAAAATCATTGATCATGGTGCGATAATGATCTCTACCCAGTAAAAAATGTTCGTGTTTTTAGAAGCAGGATAAAACAAATGCGCTGAAGTAAGTGCTTACTATTATGTTGTTCGTATAAAAATAAACAAAAAATTTTGTTGAGCTTACTGTTTTCCCTTACAATGACGCAGGTTGTAAGCAGCTTCAGTTAATCCCTTACGAGGATGCAGGTTGTAATGCAGAAAGTTTCATGTCGTAGATTATAAACGATCTTAACCAGTTCCGAGTGATTTCCGATTGTGTTTGGTGTTTTCGAGTATGTTAAAAAAATAATTAGTCGTTTCACTGTTCCTGAAGAGCTACCACGAGGTGCGGTAAAACAAAATTATTATATTATGTCTAAAATTAATGTCTGTAGAATTTTATGTATAATAAATTATATATTATTCATATTATTACTTTTAATCGTAATAATGTAGACTTGAAATCTGATTTTACTGAAAGCCGTGAAATCACAGCTTTTTGTAAGCGCTAAAACCTGCGCTTATTTTGCCCAAAAGTAATGCTTCCAAGTGGGAATTCGCCATATAAAAATCATGGCATATGTAAGCAGGTTTGTAAGGGATTCTAAAGGGACCGCCAAATATTTTTTTTTTTTAACTCCTGAACCAATTGGACTTTGTATGGCGTCATACCAAGGTCTTTATGCAAAATTCGTCTCAATGATGTCTCCGAAATGTTCAATTGTTGAGAACAACGGTGAATTGATGTTGATGGCGCTTCACGCACACTTTCTGCCACAGTGCGGGTGTACGCACTGTTTTTGGCTTTTCACGCTTTGGTTTATCGATGAGGATGCCAGTTTCTTTCACTTTTTTCTCAAGATAACGAACATACGGACCATATTCGTTCAGCGGAAGGATAAAACTAATTATCTGTCAAATCAGACATGAGCTTATCACGAAATAAGCACTAGTTGAAAAAAAAAACGTTAGATGGCGGACTCTTTATTTGGCTTACTCCCTTACAAACCTGTTTGCTGGTAAGCAGCGTTTTTTACTGGGTATTGTCTGTAACGCGAGTTCCGGTTTAGTTTTTGAAGAAATAAGTTCCGATGATGCCACCAGCGTATAAACCGCACTAAACGGTACATTTTTCTGGATGTAATGTAGTCTGTTGGGTCTCTTGTGGATTGGTCTAACTCCATGCGCAATTTTACTTATTTAAAACCCGTTATGCCAAAAATAAGCCTCATCGCTGAACACAATGTTACGATAAAACAGCGGGCGAATCGATGACTGATTTTCAGAATAAATTTTAATAATTTGGTAGCGTTGTTCAAGCATGAATCTATTCATGATGATCAAAAATGTCGTTTCACAGCTAACCTTTTCGTTACTTCTATCAGGGCTTAAAAAACACCCTTTATTACTGCCTTGACTAAAATGGCACAAAAGAGTTCTATTTGGCTGACAAAATTTCACAAAAACTACAAGAAAGCATGCATATTTGAAAAGTTTTAAAAAATAAGAGATAACAAAATAATAATAATTTATGATATAAAATTGGAGTTCACAGTTAAGTGCTGTCGTCATAAATTCCCGTTTAAAAATAGTTATACCCCCCAGTGCCACAATTCGGTAGACACTTCAATTGTCTCTGTGTAAGAGTTAAACAAATTTGAAATAGTTTTTTTTTTTAAATAAAACTAATTTTATTAAGCGCTAAGTTGGCATTGCTGTAATCAGCAGTTTGCTACTCACAATTTCAGTTGCTTTTTGCCAATGTTGACAGTAGCGGTGGTGACAATAGCAACAACAATTTACCAACAACATATCCATTCATCTCCACCAGCAAAACACATGCAACAATAACAACAATAACAACAACAAAAACAACAAACAAAAGCTTGACTCAAAACAATACCCAACAGCCATTCATTCATCCATCCAACTAACCAAAAATACTCCAAACCAAACAACATTTCTATAGACAGACAGACATACCCATTCATTCATTCGCGTTTATACCTTCGTCGACAATCAAAGTATAAGCGGAGTAAATGAGAAAAAATAAAAAAAGAACTTAAAAAAGCATTAAATAAATAACGTAACAACACTTAAACAAAACAAATAACAAAACAAGATACAAAAAAAAAAAATTAAAAACTTCTCTAAAACTACGCAAAAATATGTAGCAGCAGCTGTTACATGAGAAGGACAAAAAAATGACGAGTGTTTGAAAAAATACAACAACAAATCGTTGAAGCGGAAACTTTAAACCAAAAAAAAAAAAAAATACAAAAAATAGCATTTGTTGTAGTTTTTCCATTTGTGTTTTAATTTGAATATTTTAAGACTCGTTTTGGTCGCCAAACAATATTAAAACAAAAAACGTGCGTTTTTTTCTCAGTGTTTTTTTGTTTTTTAATTAATCCGTCTAAATTTATGTAAAGCGTGAGAAACGCTTAAAATTAAATGCAAATATTAGTTTTCATATAAAATGAATTAAATTAAACCTGTTGTCTTAATATTTCCTACTGGGTCAGTGGAGCGTGCGATATGTCGTCTTCTTGTTAAATAATTGTACATTCATATTAAAATACATACAAAGTTTTGTGGCTATAAAGTTGTATAAGCATACACACACACAAACACACATACATGTGTTGCGGTACAATTAAAAGTGTGAAGAAATTAAGAACATTATTAATAGGAAACATTTAAATAAATTTCAAATTTAAGTTAAACAAATTCAATAAAAGTTATAAATAAAACGAAAAGTTTGTGATTAATTTATGTTGACCAAACAAAAAAAAAAAAAAACTATCAAATATTTTTTTGAAATTCGAAATTTTGGATACTCAGCATAATTTGGTTTCTTCAAGTATTAAGGTTTGTATATATTTCTAAATATGAGTACGATTTTCATAAAAAAAAACAAATTTAGAAGCCTGAGCAAAAAAGTCTTTAAATTTAAATATTGAAGGCTTATTGTAAAACTTATAAGCCACATTTTGGTGTTAAGTTCTTTTTGAATTTTTAAGGTTAAAAATATCAAAAAAAAAAAAAATATGACAATACATACAAAATTCTCAAAATGCATTAATTTAATGAGAATTTTCGATGGACGATTTCCAGTGACATTTCAAGGATCTAATACAAAGGATTCATTGATATCATGCAGACAATTCTCTCAGTGTGGAAAGTACAAATTTGGAATTTCCTTTAATCCTTAAAACAAAATACAAATTTTAATTAATTTTTCATAATTTCTGCTTTTAAAATCGTTTGAAACGTGTATGAATAGATTTTAAAAATGCAAACTTTAAATTTGTATGAAAATACTGGGTTAATGGATATTGACGAAACTTGAAAGAATTTCAAAAATGTCGTTCTAAAGATTCCTAAGTTTCAGCTTTTTGACTAAAGTTTTTGACAATTCTTGTAAAAATACTTGTATCGGGTTAATTAACATATTTTTAGAATAAAAGTCGAATTTTTTAATTACAAATTATATCAAAGTTAAATATTTTCCAATAAGCGAAAATCCTGGGAAATTTAAAAAAAATCCCTCTCTCCGACAAAAAAGAAACAAAAAAAAAACTAATTTCTGTGTGAATTTGTGCACATAAGTGTAAATAAATCTATTAACTAAATAAGAATTGCATGCATTAAATTCAATATTATAAAATTCTAACTAGAAAAAAATACATTTAATATGACAATAACACCATTTCAAGGGTTTTTGAGAAAGTAATACAACCATGATAAATTTTTAAGCCAATCAATTGATTTTTAATCAAATTTGTATTCATATGATATCTAGGGGTAATAGGGCACGCCGAACAGGAAATCCCGCAATCCCGTGATTTTTGGGATGTAGTAAATCCCGAATCCATGGATTTCCTTTTTTAAATCCAGGAACTTTTTGAGACTTTTTGGGATTTGTTTTTTTTCCAAAATTTTAGATAAATTACGTGTTTTCTTAAATTTTCCCACATTTCTTGTTGGATGTTTACGATTCTGAACAACACCTATATTTTTTGCGAGTACACTCGTAACAATTCCTATGTGTTCATTATAAAACTTTTTAAAATTTGTGTTTTTTTTTTATAAAATATTAAATAAACACACGATGTAGTGAAATATATAGTGGTTCGTTAGTTTTAAGTATTTTTTAATTTAAAATCCGACAATAGTGCTGACAAAAGAATGAATAGTGGATATCTCTTTTTGTGTACTTGATAAATAATTTCTGGGTTTTTTGTAGAGTTGCATTTTGGACAGAAAAGCAGTAAGAAAACGCGACTTTGCTAAAATAATAAGTATTGTAAAATACAACTCTTCTAGAAGAAAAAGCAAATGTACAAAGTTTAAGAAAAAATGTTAAATAGTTTGTAAAAAAGTTTAAAAAATATTTTTAAAATTTTAATTTTCAACAAAAAGTTAAATTTAAAATTTTTTTTTTAATTAATTAAAATTTTAATTTTAAAAACCGTTATAAGTATCGAATATCCAAATTATATATATTATATATTATATATCGAGTAGTATCGAGTATTGAAAAGAACCAAATTTTCCAGCACTATACTATTGTCATAAATTATGATATTATTAGTGATATCATTTTGGATATCGATTCCATACTGGACTAGGGCGATAGCGAAAACGGTGTCATTATTATTTTAAAAAACGATATCGTTGGAAAGGACAAACAAACGATCGTTTTCGTATCACAATTTCTAGTCGAGATTAGCTGATGATTCCTTAGACCGTGGAAGACAAAACTATGTCACGCCACAAAGCCATCATTTCTCAAAAACAATGAACACAAAGTTTAGATGTTAGATTACCGCACATAACTAGTATTATTTTAAAATTACCGACATACCTTTGCAAAAGGTGTACAGAGAGAACACATTTTTCCTAACAATCGAATTTGTTGCCAATTGAATGGTTTTGTTGTGGGAACCGCATTTTTGTTGTTAACATAAACAAATACCAGAATACCGAAAAATCCCCAAAAAAAAAACCTCAAGATCTCAAAAAACCCGAAAAATCAGGGTGTTTCGGGATCGGAATTTACAAAATCCCGAATCCTGGGATTTTTAAATATCAATTCCAATTGGCATCCCTAAGAGGTATACAATATTGATCACTATCTAATCCAATCAATTGCTTTTTAATAAAATTTATATACAAGTGAAATAAAAATCATAATCAAATATATTAAAATGTAATTGAAAAACAATTCAATAAAAGGACAATCAATTTCTAATTGAATGGAGTCACTTTTCGTTGTTGGTGCAATTTTAGTCATTACATGAATTGAATCGGCTGTTTTCGTGATTGAAATGAGTATTTATGTTTGTGTGTGGTACACTCCATAAATTTATTGTGATTACTTTCCTGCAAATGGATCAGCATCGGCATATTTTGGCCAAAAGTACCTTTCAGGTAAATCATAAATGTTATCATATTTTAAGAATATAGTCAAAAGTCAAAAATTCGTATTTTTGTGACACATATTGTTTAATTTAAACAAAATGTTAATTAAATATAAAAAATTTAAAGAACAATTTTTTTTTGTTGTCAGAAACTAGTAATTTGACTCTAGGTTACAAAACAAAAATGCTGAAAATTTACTATTTTTTTATTTAGCGCTCAAATTTGAGCAATTTGTTGTAAAACCGTCTTTTCCAAAAGATATTAAAAAACTGTGAAAGTCACTTTGTTCTCCGAGGTGTCTTTTACTTAAGATTTACCGACCATAACCGACCGTTCATAAACTTTCAATGTTTGGTTTGAAATTATATTTCAAATTATGTTATAGCGATACAACCCTGTGTTTTCGCCTATTTGACGAGAGAAATTTGTATGGGATTATATATAAAGCTATATAAAATTATAAGGAACATATTTCCAGTATGACGTCACCTATAGTTTAATAAAACTTAGCATGGGACCATATATAATCATATCGATCACTGAATTATTATTGTATGGCTTATGGAGTTATATTTGGAGACATATAATACTATAAACTTCTATATAAAAAATTCTCTTAGTGACTAGATATAACTTTTTTTAACCGGGTTCATAATTTTTATAGAACTGTTTTTTTAGTGAAACTTCTTCATTGAGTAAATAAAACTTTTAATAAATATAATGATATTTTTCATAAAATTTTATGAAAACTTACATTAGTTTTATGAAAAGTGTCTATGGACGAGTTCTACTTCAACTTCATTGCTTTTATGCAAAAATTCATATATATCATGCAGAGAATTCTCTCAGTGTACACCCATTTGTATTCAGTATTTTCTTCAATGTTTTTTTTTTTAAATTTATTTTATATTGTTTCAAATCTAAGACAATTTTTTGAGCAGTCAGAAAAACAACCCTTTATGATTAAAAAAGGGGTGAAAAACTAGATTGTTGAAACGCTAGTAAATCTCACAAGGAAGGTCACCCACCAATTGCGAAAAAATTTACATATGTGATAGCGGAGACAAAATAAATTGTCGTATACAGTTTTTAGCGGCATTTGAGGGGTAAAAAGGGACACTATTTAAATTTTTTTTTTAATATTTCCGCAAGTTAATTTAAGTAAATCGGGTAAAAAAACTATTCAAAAAATCGAGAAACAAAAAAGTGTTAGGCTACTAAAAATGTGTGCATTGGGATTAGTTTGATCCCCTTTATCACATATCCTAATCTTCATATAAGTTCGCCAAAAGAAAAAAATCATATTTAAGATTTGACTGCACTGTAATACATACTCAAATTTCTGCCTTCTAGCTTAGTTTCGCAATAACAAAGAATATAATTACATTTTAAAAACTTTTGGTCCTGAAATATTATGACCAATAATTATGTGGAATGGCAGAGATTATGATCTTTCATCTAATGTCCATATTGGCATCATTTATTGAGTACTAGTATTTAAAAAATTTGTTTAAAAAATTTACTTCAAATGTCCTTTTGAAAGGATATATAATATGATAACGAAAATCTGAGTGCGTGGTTTAACTACATGTGTTCTCGTGTTTAACATGCATATCGATTTACCGATGTGAGTCAAAAAATATTGATATTTGTCTTAGGGTGCAAGTTATGAAAATATACAAAATTGTATATTAAACATTAATGATACTTTCGGAAAAATTCCGTTTATTTTTGAACCCTTCTGATTCCCAACTTGAATATGTAGTTATTTGGTTTGTAATACAGTTTCTTTATTTTTAATGCAAATGTCAGTCATTTGTAGAACAAATTACATTTTTTACTAACCTTGTAGTTCATTTAAAAAAAACCAACCACATTAAATGACTGTTTTATGATTTTACATTAATTTTTTACTTCTGCTTTAAAAATATGTAGTTATTTGGTTTGTAATACAGTTTCTTCATTTTTAATGCAAATGTCAGTCATTTGTAGAACAAATTACATATTTTACTAACTCAAATGACTGTTTTATGATTTTACATTAATTTTTTATTATTTATAAAAATAAATGTTTGTTTAATTTTTACTAACATGTGGTTAATTTTTACTACAGTTGTTAGATCTTTTTTGAACATTAAAAAACAAATGACAATGTTAGTTGAATTAACTGAAATGTAAGTCGTCTTTTCTTTTAGTGAAATTTCATTTGTTTTCAAATAAATTTGCAGTGGTCTTTACCTACATAGTATTCTAAGTGTATATGTTGTAAATGATAATTTAATTGATTATTTGATTTAATTATTTAATTGATAAATTTCAGAAAAATTTATTATGGTTTTTTAGATATATTCGCCAATTAAGAACATTTTTTCAATTTCGTTATCCTTTTCGCGTGAAAAAAATAATTTTTGTGCAACACTGTTTAAAGAAGAGGATCTTTGATCTTCAGGTTTTTAATGTTTTGTTGACGCGTTCAAAAGTTATGATAAGTCAAAATTTGTATATTTCTTAAACATTTGATTAAAAATCCCAAATTTGAACAGCGACTAAACTCGAACAATAACGAATTTTGAAAAAATAAAAAACACGTACACTTCATATTAACTAGGAAAATAATTATACCAAGATCTACTAAAATTAGAAGAGGTAAAATATAAATGTGGAATTTTTGTGAACTTATTTCCAGTGTCCCTTAAGAAAAATTTGTGCTAGAGTTTTATGTTATATGTAAGAGAATGTTCTCTAATGTAGCCTACACCTGGAATTTCGTATACAAAAAATCTAAGTAGAATATTCCAAATCCAAATACATTAGTTTCCAAGTACATTTTTCGGCTTTAGAACAAATTTAAAAAAGTTATATACAAATTTTCATAAGAACTCAAAAGGTCCTCGTTAAGGAATATGTACTCTGAAGTGGACCTAAATTAAAAAACTCTCTATAAGAATTAGAACATGAAGTAAAATCGACCAACATTTGTACTTGTATTTAAATTAAAATTTATATTAAATTTATTTATTAAAACGTATTATGTATCGTTTAAAGCTGCTTAAGGGGTTGCTATAAAAAAGTTACGGTTTGTGGTTGAAAAAATTTGTGTTGAAAAATTTTCCAAAATATACAAGAACAGTGAACGTAATGTGTAAACCATTTAAAAAATACTAAAATTTGGAAAAAAAAATAAAAAAAATGATCAAAGGTCTACTTTAGGGAACATTATAAATAATTTATTTTTCACAGTTTTGTTTTATTTATTTAATTTTTTATGGAATCACTTAGTTTTATAAAAATTGTGAATAAAATTCTTAGCGTTCTCAAAAATCCGACTCTTAAAATTCTTTTAAACTTGTTTGTTGGTCACTTTTTATGTTTACCAAAAAATTACACTTTATATTGCATTTTTTGAAATGACACAATAAAATTAAGAAAACGTGTGGATTCAAGTCGAAACTTTTTTAAAACAGTGATAGCTGAAACTAAACTCGATGACAGTTGACAGTTTTGAAATGTTCATGGAACAACACGAAATAAAATAAAGGTCCAATTTAGCAAACAGGCCACAATAGGTAAGACTACCTTATGTATATTTCTTGACTAGTCGCTGATCCGGGAAAAAGGTTTAGGGAAGAAATTCAGAGTAATTTTATAAACGTTTCTATACTATTTTATATTTTGGTATTAAGGGGATAACTAGCTTTAGAAATCAATAAAACTACAAATTTAAGTATGTCAAAATCGGGAAGGGTTCAAACTACCGGGGAAAGTTATATCGGTAAAACAGAAGTTATACGTGTCCCGGCGTTTCGCTGGGTCACGTCTAGGAATCGAGATATATCGATTTGAAGTTAGTAACTATCATATAGGGGAAATTGTCACCTTTGGTGGTCTTTTTTTTGACATAACTCGAGAACCACTAGTCCGATTTTGCTGAAACAAATTTAAAAAAATTAGGAATTACAATTCCTTTAATCTGTTCATACAACGTTTCGCTACATAAGCAACAGTTTCGCAGTTATAAATAAATGTATAAAGAAAAAAACTATTTTTTGCCTAAAAAATTGAATTTTTTTATTTTTAATTCATAAAAAATCCAAAACGGTAAAAAAAAGTGTCAAGTCCTATTACTTTCACGTAAAGTCACATAACCTTTAAACAAAATGAGACATAGATCATGAAAATCGATGGACGCGTTTCGGTTTTATTCACAATTAAGTGAAGGTATGAATTTTAAAAATTTGCTCGAGATATGCTCAAAATTCATACCTTCACTTAATTGTGAATAAAACCGAAACGCGTCCATCGATTTTCACTGTTGCTTATGTAGCGAAACGTTGTATGAACAGATTAAAGGAATTGTAATTCCTAATTTTTTTAAATTTGTATCAGCAAATTTGGTTCTCGAGTTATGTCAAAAAAAGACCACCAAAGGTGACAATTTCCCCTATATGATAGTTACTAACTTCAAATCGATATATCTCGATTCCTAGACGTGACCCAGCGAAACGCCGGGGCACGTATAACTTCTTTTTTACCGATATAACTTTCCCCGGTAGTTTGAACCATTCCCGATCACTGACCCCTACCATTTGTCTCACAGTGTTATAAAAATAAATAGGTGGTTTATGCTAAAAATTCTTTTTGCGATAGAAAAACACAGTATTATATATTATTCTAAAAACTATAATTTAGAATTCGGACTACAATGACAACTCTGGTAACCATTTCATTATAGACAATTTTTTTTAAAAGACAAAATCAGATGCCATCCTGGAGCCTTGGGTACTCATCTGAGAAAAAGATGTAATTTTGTTTCACACACGAATAAATTTTTTAGTCCCTAACTTAGCCAGATTTTTAAATTTTTAATTTGCATTAAAATGGTACGAGGGTAAACTTAAAAATTTAAAAAACACAAAAAAAAAATCGTTGATTTTTATTTTTCAAAACAATACTAGGCAAAAATGTATCTACTTTAGGGACTTACAAATGTCTCTACATTAGGGACTTACTTTTTTAGTACTCCATAAAACAAAAAAAAAAAAAAAACACGATTGAAAATCGGTCCGTCCGTTAAGGCTGTACAGTGGCACCCGATTTTCAACATCTTGTTTTGAGAAAAAGGCATTTTAAAGTAAATATTGCTCATGTTAAATATAGAGCAATAAGTTTGTGAAATAGGTTTGTGATTTTTTTTTTTATTTTCGCAAAATTTTCACTGTATATAGAAAAAGAATATAGAAATATGAAAAAAAAATTTAAAAAAATCTAAACGAAAATATGTCCCAGTTTCCCTTAACCACCATCCGCGCCTGTTTTAGACCCAATTACAAGTTAAAAACTTAATCTTTCATTTTAGAATTTGATTATCTTTCAATTTCTATATATTTTTTTTATATTATTATTCAGTGCTTGCAAATATAAATTACTACAAGTACTTTTAAGATATTGTTAATATAATAATTTTTGTTAAGATTTCATGAAAAAAAAAAACTTCAAACTACTCACTATCAGCAATCGTGACAATTGTGTGAAAACTTGTGAATTATAAATTTTTTATGATGGATGACTGGTTGGTTTGATTTCAATGAATTACCTTCAAATTGCATTTTCCCATATACTGTTTGGGTTTTTTTTTATAGAATAATGGCATAGAAATTATGTTAGGTTACTTTTGCCTTAATCGAACTGTACGATTTTCAAAAATGAAATTAGATTTCTCAATCAAAAGAATGTATGTAAGAGAATACTAAAATTCTCTTACACTGACAACTTCCGATCGCTTAAATGCCGATTTGGATGAAACTCTGATATAAGATAAATGATCTAATTCTAAGTTTGATCTCATATTTTTTATGTGCCTTCTCTAATGTTCAGCCAGTAAATAAGAGAGTATAAAATATGATGTTTTTTTTATATAAAGCCAAATTTTATAAAAATCGGACTACATTACGAACTCGTAATTTTATTTTTTAACTCTATAACAAAAGTAAAAAGGTTTAGAAGAAATATTTTTACTTTTTTTTTTAATTATTTTATAATTTCCCAATTTAGCGGCGTTTTTGAACATCTCATTAATCTACGATTTATTGAAACTTTCTAGTGTCTGTCTGTCTGTATGTAATTTGTAGGTTAAATCAAACCAGATTTAATATTATCTTCCTCATCAAATCTGTGGTTAATTTTTATTTTTTTTTGTCTAGATACCAAAATAGTACAAGTAAAAAAAAAACATGTGTTAGCGATTATTGTAAAAATACTTCTTGTTTTTTTTTTGCATTCAAAATCATTATCACTTTAAAAGAGAAAATTATCATGAAATTGGCCTAAGGGCGATCAAACAATTGAGTTCGAGTAGATATCTTTCGATTATGGCCAAGCAAAAAAAAAAAAAAGAAGTTCATCATTATCTAAAGATCAATGAAAGTAGGGTTAATATGATATGAGAAGAGAAGAAAAAAAAAAAGAAGAATCAACATCATCAAAACAAATCATTAACAATGTTTGTGTTTTGGCCGGCCAAGCAAAATCTAAATTCATGTATAAACAACCGAACGAACAAACGTTTTAAAACAACATTTATGGCTTATTTAATGGTTCGTCAGATTTTACATGCATAGCGTCAAAGTCGTCACACATGCTTAGGTTTTTTTTTTCCATACATTTGGTATCTAACAAATTATAGAAAATACAAATCACAGCCTCAGATTACAAATAATATAATAATAAAAAAAAAAAAAAGTGGAAAGAAATTCCAGTAAAAACGGGGAATTGAAGTGTTGAATGGTTTTTTAATGCTGAACACAGACAGACAGAAGAAACATGTATAAATGAAGGTACTACGAGTATGTGTTTGTGTTCGACATACTCTTCAGATGTCAAAAGATTGTATTTCACTTTACAAAACAAAACAAAAAAAGTAGAAAAAAAACTTGTATGAATATTTGAAAAGACTTTTTAACGCTTTGGTGCTTAACACACCCAACGGCTATTTTAGCAAGATAATTTTTTTTTATAGATTCGCTTTTTAGATTTTAACACAATTTGTATTCGAAGTAACATTAAAATAAACATTTCTACGGGAGAGTGTAGATTAGTAAGGACCGTTTTCGGATTTGTTTTTTAAATTAAATTTTAAACAACGATGTGGATTTTTAATAAGACTATTTTTAAAAACGACTGAAAACATATAAAATCGACCACCCGATTTTCTCCAACCCTTGTGATTTCAAACAATCTTGGTATAGAATATGTAGATCATACACTGATAATAATCCATGGGTAAAAATACAAACAAATGTCAAAATAACCAACAATTTTGTAAAATAAACGAAAATTTGTTCATTTTACGAAAGATTTTGTTGTTTTGACATTTTTTTCGTATTTTTAGCATGTATTATTATGAGTGTATAACTATAGCCTCGTTCAAAATATGAAAAAAATTCGAAAGTTTTAAACAAGTAGTCGTACATAATATACACTGATAATAATCCATGCGTAAAAATACAAACAAATGTCAAAATAACCAAAAATTTTGTAAAATAAACGAAAATTTGTTTATTTGACAAAAGATTTTGTTGTTTTGACATTTTTTTCGTATTTTTAGCATGTATTATTATGAGTGTACCATATCTTTTTAAGGGCTTAAGCTACGAGAGTCATTGATACCTCATTTTAAAGCTACTTAAAATGTGGTTTTACTAGAGTAAACAAATTATTAACTTCTCCACTTCAAAATGCATTGTTTTCAAAAACCGCCATTAAAAAAGCTGTATTTCAAAAAACTGGTTTTGTATTTTTTTTTTAAATACTTCAAATATAAGAAAGTCCTGCAAATCCAAGGACATTAGAAAATGTCTTCTGAATTATTATTAGGTACACTTAGTAGGTAAAGACCACTGCAAACATAGTTAAAAACAAATTAAACTTCACAAGGAAGACATACATTTTAGTAAATTCAACTAACTTTGTCATTTGTATTTTACTGTTCAAAAAATTAACCATAATTGCAGTAAAAATTAACCACATATGCAGTAAAAAATAAACAAACATTTTTTTTAGTATAGTGTTATATTAAAGTCATATAGACAGTTGCAATTAATTTTTAATTAATATGCATTTGACAAATTCAATTTAGAAATGTTGAGGTTAAGAAAAAGAATAAACGTTTTTCTCTAAAAATTATAAACACTATTAATTTTTAAATCAGACTAGACTAGTTTCTGCCTTTTTATGAACAGGCTCATCAGTGATTTTCCATTTAAATTGTATTATTATTTGTGACTTATAATTGTCAGATTGTCTCTATATGATAAATTTTTCAACAACCTGCGGCTGTAAGAATCAAACCTGCGCTCATCTTACATTACAAACGTAACAATACCAAGTCATGACCGTTTAGCGATCACACCCAAGTATGGCCTCGAATCTAATGCAGCTAAATTCAGTTTTCTCTCCTATTAGCTTTTTCTGTTATTGTATATTATACTCAGAAATGACAACACAAATATTCTATTTTTGGATTTTTGTTTATTTTTCTAATCTCCTCCGTCTCTATTTCACAATGTTACCAGATTGACGTATGGTTTTTACGTTCAGGGTTGACAACTTTTGCGTTTTAAGTTGAGACATCGCCACAGGGCAAATTTTATAATGTATTTTTAGCACAGTGTTATACAAAAGTTCTTTTTTAAATAAAAAAAAGAACTTTTGTATAAAATGAGTGTAAAATCATAATACAGTAATGTGATGTGGTTTGTTTTTTTTTAATGAACTACTTATGTAGTCCAAAATGAAATGACTGTTTTTCACTTAAAAAAAATATACTGCATTACAAGTCAAACAACTACAAATATTTACAGCAGAAGTTCCCTGAGTGTATGCGTAATCTTCTTTTATTAATTTATTACGGACACTTCATATATCAGCTGAATATTTTCCAACCAACCTTTGCAGATAAAGGGTGGAATCGAAAAAAAATTTAACATTTTTAAATCTTAATATCATTAACACTAAAATCAATAGAAACAAATCTGATATCACAAATATTCTAATTCGTTTCAAAATGTGTCGAATTTTCGCTGTAAAACTTAAAGTAACGATTTGAACACATATAATTTAAATTTACGGATCAGTTTTATTTTAAAAATAGCAGATTCCTGGCCATTTTTAGAAAATTCAGACGCTTTATGAATAATTCCGTCCATTTGTTATATAAATTTTGCAGTATTGGTGTTTCAGAACAACATGAATAAAAAATAGATAAAATTTTGTGGAATTTCCACATTATCGCATATTTACCATTATTCTATTTACGAACAGAATAGTGTCGAGTTTTTGCTAGATTAGTGCAATCACTTTTTAATTAAAGATACTTTACGATTTTATGAACATTTTTAAAAGAACATTTTTCCGTCGAAAATATATTTGTGCATCATTTAGCGCTTGGAATCGACCACATATTCAATTTCGTTGGCAAACGCAGGTTTCGTTCGTCATTAATATGACGACACTTCGTGGCACTTTTACCAACTTTGTGGAATTGAGGCATTTATTTTTTTATATGAACCATTTAATTTAAAAGTGGGATAAGTCACATTTTCAAAAAAAAAAATAGATAAGGATGAGATTAGCAATTTTTGCTAGTTAATCATATAAGTCACATACGTGAATAAACTACGAATAACCTTTAATATGGTTTTAAAGAATGGATTTTGAGCATTTAAAACCATATCAATTAATCGCGATTGGTTAAAGTATGTAGTATAATATCCTTGCAAATAAAGTGAAAACTTCAATTATTTTTATTTTTTGTGAACATTATAAAATTCATTAATTGAATTTGCAAAAATTTAGCACATGATGTTAATTTTTATTCCACTTAATTAATTTCACCAAAAAACCGATAAATTTAGCATCAACATTTTCAGAAAACTTAAACTTCTACATTTTTTAACACAAAAAATTTAAAAAAGCAAAAAGTACCAAGAAAAAAAGTATTTACTCCAAAAATTCTAACGATACACACATGTGCAGTATATCCCTTTCCAACGATACCACATTTACATAAAAATCAAAAATGGGAAATTTCTCCCCCCAGAATGATTTTTTGATTAAAAACTTAATTAAAAATACTCTAAGTTTCCCCCCAAAACCTTTTCCTGGATCCGCGCCTGTATTCACTAAAGGTGCGCATTAAAGTTTTGGATCCTATTTTCGTTTTAGATATTGTAAAGGGTGGTTAAATTTCAAGGGCCGATGTTGATTTTGAATAAAACACAAACTATTTAGGAAATTATTGTAATTTTATTTTATTATGATATATTGGTATTACTCAATTATGTATGGAACAAAATATCGGCCAAATGGGCGCCGCGACCACGGCGGCACACCTCCATCCGATGGTCCAAATTTTCGATGACGCTGAGGCATAATGGAGGTTCTATGCCGTTAATGTGCCGAATTATCTCATCCTTTAGCTCTTGAATTGTTGCTGGCTTATCGACGTACACCTTTTCTTTCAAATAACCCCAAAGAAAAAAGTCCAACGGTGTCAAATCACATGAACTTGGCGGCCAATTGACATCGCCATTACGTAAGATAACATTGAATTTGTTGCGCAAAAGAGCCATTGTTTCGTTAGCTGTGTGGCAAGTGGCACCGTCCTGCTGAAACCACATATCGTCCACATACATATCTTCCAATTCGGGCCATAAAAAGTTCGTTATCATCTCACGATAGCGAACACCATTCACAGTAACTGCCTGACCGGCCTCATTTTGGAAAAAATACGGCCCGATGATGCCGCCAGCCCATAAACCGCACCAAACAGTCACTCTTTGTGGGTGCATTGGTTTTTCGACAATCACTCTTGGATTCTCATTCGCCCAAATGCGGCAATTCTGTTTATTGACGAATCCACTGAGGTGAAAATGTGCCTCATCACTGAAGATGATTTTCTTCGAAAATTGATCATCCACTGTTGCCATTTCTTGCCACCATTCTGCCCATTCACGACGTTTGGAATGGTTAAGAGGCTTTAGTTCTTGAGCAAATTGCACCTTGTAAGCGTGTAAATGCAAGTCTTTATGCATAATGTTCATCAACGACGAGCGTGAGAGGTGCAATTGTTGGGGACGACGACGAGTTGAGGTGGACGGCTCTTCAGCCACACTATCGCGAACAGCAGCAATATTTTCTGCAGTACGAGCTGTACGAGCATGCACTGGTGTTCTCACATCTTCTACAGACCCGGTTTGCTCGAATTTTTCCACGATTTTTGCGATTGTACGCACATTTGGACGATCAAATTGACCAAAAAAATCACGAAGTGCACGATATGCATTTTGATTTGAACGCCCATTTTCATAATAAGTCTGGATAACTTCAACACGTTGTTGGATTGTGTATCTCTCCATGGTTCAAATTGACTAAGTCTGAAATAGAGAAATGTCAAATAAAATTCGGAAAAAAACTTGGCGTTTAGGTGTGGTTCACATTCAACATCGGCCCTTACAATTTAACCACCCTTTATTAACAAAATCGTTCAAAATGAGAAATTTCAACTTTAAATAGATGCATAGGGAATATTATATCGCACCTTTCGAAACGTGTAATACATCATATTAAAAGGCATAGTGCATACTATTTGAATGTTGCAAAAAAGTAGCATTAAAGTTTTCAATTTGGTTTTTATTGCAAAAAGTCTATCCAAAAATTTAAATCTTGTTTGCAAATATTTTTTTAACTATATCTAACTTTGAAATTCTAAAGCCATCCTAAAGTCATTTTTATAGAAATGGCGGATGCATCAACTTTTTCTGATTTGGTTGAACGGTGTAATTTAAGTCCCCATAGAGAATAAATTTCTTAATTTACGAGGGTCTTTTAATAACAATCAATCTAATACCATCTCCAACACTTAAAATGACCTAAGATATGAAATTTCCCCAAAAACAAATATCTAATTTCCAACTCGTTGAAAAAGCCTAAAAATCGCTCCACCCTAGTACACACAGTGCAAAATAATGTTTTCTGAATAATCTTAAATGTGTGTCCAATAAGATTATGGGTTTTTAAGGGGATTTTGTTTGTTTTTTTTGTCATAATTGTATTGTAATTATTTAAAATATTTTGGGAAGAGTCTGTTTTTAATGATTTTTTTTTTGCAATTTATTTAAATTTAATACTTAAATATGATCGTCATTAAATTGTAATTAATTTCGTTTTTTTTTGTTGTTGTTGTTGTTGCTGTTTTGTTTTTAATGTACAATACCTTCCACAGGTGTTTAGTTAAAGTTTCTTTTGGTTTCGTGCAAATTATTTTTATCCATTCGATTAATGATAGTTTAATTTGTAGATGTAATGTTAACAATTTATTTGCACATATATGTTGTTATCTAAACAAGTGTAAAAGTGTGTGTGTGTGTGTGTATGTGTATGTGTGTGAGAAATTAAAAAGTATGATGAAAAACTTGCATTTTATTCATAGTTTTTATTGTAATTTTACTATCGTGAACACAAAAAAAAAAAAAACATGTTTTATCATCATCATATTCATGCAATTGCTATTTTGTTGTTATTATATAATAATTTATTTATAAATTTCTTATGAATTCCGTGTCTGTTGCCAACAACTATTAACCAAAAATTGTAGCACAATTAGAAACAACTTTGTCATCTGTCTGTCCTTGCGGCACTTAAATCAAATCTTTTAAACCAATGATTCCCAACTTGTTTGTGCTGTGTCCAACTTAGAAGTTTGAAAATCTTTCGTGATCCCCCATAAGTGTTATACACTCAGGAAATTAAGAAGGTAGATATGACTAAAAATTATTATTAAAATGACTACAAATGAAGTCAATAGTAGTAAAAATGACTAACAAAGCGGTCAAAAACAACTAACC
Organism: Delia radicum; assembly: GCA_021234595.1. Classification (NCBI taxonomy): domain Eukaryota; kingdom Metazoa; phylum Arthropoda; class Insecta; order Diptera; family Anthomyiidae; genus Delia; species Delia radicum. The sequence continues at coordinate 206,714,600 of CM037855.1, forward strand.
TTAAATGAATGCATAAACCATAAAAACGAGCAACAACACAATAAAAATAATGAACATAAAACGACTACAAAAGTTGTAAAAACTACTGCTTTTTAACAGTTATTTTTTTCGGTATTTTAAAAATATTTTTTTCCCTTTAATTACAATAAAAATTTGTATTTCCTACATTCAATTAAACATGCAAAGTCAAAATTAAAAACGGTATTTCAGTTATGACGCTCTTATGCATTGGAGATATATTTAAATTTTCTAATTATTATTTGCAAACTATGAACATATCAATAATAACAAATATAAACTAACTGAGAATTTTTAAAAACTCGACTTAATCTTTTATTTTTAAATAACTAACAAAAATTAACGGTTTACTGCAAAACTACTGTTTTGATAGTACACTCACAAGAACTTTTCCATAAAAAATCAACAGTTATTTAAAAATTTAATCGATAAAGTTGTTGCAATGGAATACATAGTTAAATTACCAAAGAAATATATTTTTTAACTTTCTGTCGGTTATTCAATACACAAAATAAACAAACAAAAAACGGACTTTCGGTAATAGTTAAAATACTCAGTTAAAATTTTCTATTTAAAACAAAAACTTATTATATTATATTGAACATTGAAATAAACGAAAACAATCTATTGTTTTTATAAATTTTGTCAATTAATTTTCAACAGTTGAAAATAAACTAAAAAATACAATTGTTTTAAACGAAAAGTAAGTAGTCCTGCTTTTAACTGATTTTTAGTTAATTTAATGTGTATATTCAGTAGTCTTTACGGACAAAAATATTGTGAGTGTAGTTTATTAAAATACTAAAATGACGACTCAAAACAACTGTACAGGTACAGTATTTTTGGTTAGTTATTTTTTTAAATGACTGTCTAAAACAGTCCTTTTTCATTTTCTCATAGAAAAATTACTACAATAGTAGTTAAAACAACTACTACTGTTTACTACCCCAATGACCTATACATATGTAGTTACTGTAAGAATATTCTAAGTATATAGTTAGTCATAAATTTGCCCTTTTTACTAATTGAGAAAATCCTCCGATACCTGAATTCTGACGTCCTGTTAAAAATTAAATCTCATCTGTTATGTTTGGTGTGTCAAATTAAACCAATTTTAAAATTATAAAAACTCTTTCTATAACTTGTATGTAATTATTTTCTCTTTCAAAATAATCAATGTAGGACACTTTTAAGTGATAATAGTAACAACGTTAAAGAGAAAACATATACATACAGATAAAATTATATATAAAGGGTCCGCCAAATAAATTTTTTTTTTTGAACTCCTGAACCAATTGGACTTTGTATGGCGTCATACCAAGGTCTTTATGCAAAATTCGTCTCAATGATGTCTCCGAAATGTTCAATTGTTGAGAACGACTGTGAATTGATGATGATGGCGCTTCACGCACACTTTCTGCCACAGCAGCAATATTCTCGGGTGTACGCACTGTTTTTGGCTTTTCACGCTTTGGTTTTTTCGATGAGGATGCCAGTTTCTTTCACTTTTTTCACAAGATAACGAACATACGGACCATATTCGTTCAGCGGAAAGATAAAACTAATTATCTGTCAAATCAGACATGAGCTAAGTGTTACCATTCACGAAATAAGCACTAGTTGAAAAAAAAACGTTAGATAACGGACACCCTTTATTTAGGGCAAGGAATTTCATGCAACTGAAAGAAGAAAATACACGTTTAAAATATGCTGTAAAGAATCCAAAATATGCGCTTGACATATGCAATTAAATCGAAATATACACAAAAACCCAAATAATATGTATTAAAAATTCAAAAATATGCACTAAATATCAAAAAAATATGCACATAAAATTTTTGGAATTTTTAAAAATCGATTTATTACTCGAGATTGTTGGGTTAAAAATTAAATCAAATATAAATGTCGAACAAATGGCAATTAGATGCTATGTTCAATTAAAACTATTTTTAATTAAAACTTAATTTTACAAAACATACAAAAATATGCAATTAAATTGAAAATATGTAACAAAAAATGCCAATATACAGTGGTGTTCAAAACATTTGCAACTGAAATCATGGTTTAGGTAATTATAATTTTTTTGATCAAAAAGATTTGTGGTATAAGTTTTTGTTTTTTTTTTTTTATTAAATTCAGTTATAGCATATTATTTTACAAATACAAAATAAGTCGATAGTGCAGTGTTCAAAACATTTGCAACTCTTAAAGTAATTAACAGGAAATACAAACAATGGTTTTAGCGCTCAGTATTTTGTAGCGTAGCCATTATTTTTTATAACTTCTGAATACTTCTTAGGCATTGAGGCAATGAGCTTTTTAATATAATTGTCAGAAATTTCATTCCACTGCTTCTCCAACTCGACGAAAAGTTCATTACCATTTCGGAATAGTTTATTGCCGATAATCCGTTTTACAATCATCCACATGTTCTCAATCGGGTTGAGATCGGGAGATTGAGCCGGCCACGACATGATATTAATTTCATTTTCCTGCAGCCAAACTTTTACAACCACCGCCGTGTGTTTTGGGTCGTTGTCGTGCTGGAAGGTCCATTAGAGTGGCATTTCCCATTCAGCATACGAAAGCAAAACTGAACTCAAAAGTTCTCTATAGATTGTGGCCGTCATTGTGCTAGTAATGCGGTGAATTGGGCTAATCCCATTTCCTGAAAAACACCCCCAAAAACCATAATGTTTCCACCTCCGTGCTTCACTGTAGGGGTTGTGTATCTGGGATTAAATTTTTCGCCTCGTGGTCTTCGAACATTGGCTCTTCCATCTGATCCCCGGAGGTTGAATTTAGACTCATCTGACCACAATACATTTTTCCATTGCTATTAAGTCCAGTTGAAATGGGTGCGTGCAAAGTCAAGCTGAGCTTTTCGGTTTTTTTTTCAACACAAACGGTTATTTTGTACATCTATAACTTCTAAGACCATATTCTCGGGCTCTTCTTTTAATGGTGGGAAGACTGGCATCTATTAAAAGTTCAGTTTTAGCTTCTTTGGGATATTTTGTTAAAAAATTCTTGATTTTCCGATCTTCTCTTACAGTTGTAATATGGGGTCTTCCACCTTTATGAGTTGTGTGGATGTTACCACTATCAACAATGGCGCAAATCGTTGATTTTGGAACGGAGTACTTTATAGAAATTTCTGTTTGGGAAAGTCCATTTTGAAAATCATTTAAAACTTTTGATTTAAAATCAGAATTGTATTTATTTCCTGCCAGTTTTTACAAAAATTATTCTTACGATGTTTATGCTTCCAACATCTTATTACAACTATTAAAGAACAATAATTATAATAAATTTATTTAAAAATGTAACGGCCTGAATCTCATATTAAAAAGGAATGCGATTACCGTTATATCCTAGCATTTGTTAGAGGCAATATAAACGAGGCAATTTTTGCATGCAATGTTGCGTGCAATTATTGTTTGTTGGCAAACGGGGTAGCAAAAATTGCACGGTTTTCGTTTTTCAAGATATTTTTTGACATTTCTTTTTGCTATCGTTCGTGATCTTGTTAATTTGTTTTATTTGTATTCGGCTTCTAAAGTGTTGTGTATCGAAAATATTTCGTAAAATAAAAAATAAATAATGTGGAATAAAGAACTATTTATATATTATTTTAAATTATATTATTTTAAATTATTACGAATAAATTAAATTTCAACGAATGAACAATTAAAGAAGATGTTCATGATTTTCAGAAGCAACTTTAAAAGAGAATTCAAAAATTTCCTGCAATTAATTTCTTCGTTTAAATTGCCTCTTAGTATAAATTGTTTCGTTAAGAGTAAGAATAATGAGAGATGCAAATGTTTTGAGCACCTGCATTTTGAACACATCTATTATTATTATTAATTTTTTTGTTGTTTTAATTTAACGGAATTAATTTTTTTATTTGTTTAACATAAAACAATGTATGCAGAATATGTAAAAAAATAATTTTAGTAATTAAGTGTGATTTGAAGAAAATAAATCAATGAAAACAACAAATGCGATCTCAGTTCCAAATGTTTTGACACTACTGTATGTCATTATATCAAAATATGCAAAAATATGCATTTACATAAAAATATGTGAAATTTTGCAATAACAAATCGATGCCATTCCGTTGCAAATTCTTTGATTCAGAAAAGTATTTGGTCAAAATTGATTTTGGTCTACTGACTACAAACATGCATTTGCATGAAATTCCTTGCCCTAATGACATCCAGAGTAATGTATTACAAATTTCGTATTGGTAACCCATTATTTTATTATTTAAAGTAATGCAGAATGTAATAAGTACTCATTACAAAATGAGTATGTTGTTGCTATATAGTGTAGATCAAAGAAATTTTTAATTTTCTTTTTAAAATTAACAAAAAATATTAAAAAATTAAAATAAAAATGAACAAAATAATATTATATTTATATTATTAAATACAACGATCTTAAACAAATTATGAATAATAAGTAAAGATATTATTAAAATACACAACCAAATATTTATCTTATTTTTATAAGACAAAAATGACGCATTTAAAGATAAATATAAGATATGACTTAAGTTAAAAGTTTAAAACATATTGTATACAATGTAGACTATTCCACGTAAAATTATTCAACTCAGTTCAGAATTGTGCACCCAGAAAATATTTTTCACAGAAAAAATTATTGCCAATAAAATTTCAATTAAACTTTTGTTTGATTTAAAACTCACTTTCAATCAAAAGTCCAATAAAATCTATTAAATATTTAATTGAACATTAATTTGGTGCACACAAAATTTCTGGTTTTTCATAACCTATAATTAAACAAATTACAAAAATTACACAATTAAAAAAGTCCGAAATATAAAAAAATTGAGAAATTTTGTTTGAAAGTTTCGCCCTTTTTTTTTAGCGTATTTTTTTCCAAATTTTATGATTTTTTACCCCAATATCTGGTAATTTTTTCCAGTTTTAATTAAAGTTTTAATAGTATCTACTTAAAATTAGTATGAAACTAACAACAATATTCAATTAAATTTTTAATAGATATGATTAAAATTTGAATTGATTGATATTCACCCCTATCGTGAATAAAAATTGAAATGTTTGTTCCCATTCATTCCCCCTCAAGTGAAAATTGGAATCGTGAATTTCCCCTGAAATTGTATTATGCATATTCATGAGTGAATGATTAGACAAAGGGAACAAATTTCGAAGGAACTTTTATTCACGATTGGAATTGAGTGAAAAGGGAAAACAATTAGAGGGAAAAAATATTCATGATAGGGGTGATTATGATTTCCTTTAATTGAAAGTAGATTTAAGTTTTTTTTTGTGTTGGTTTAGCCTAATTTGGCTTTGATCGATCTATTATTTTAAATTTATATGGCAATTTTCAAAGTTTTTAAAACATTTTTAGCTGAGGGCTAAAAAAAAAAATCAACTTAAGTCAAGTTTAAATAGAAATAAGACTTCACACTTTTTCTACAAGAACAGAAGAAATGTTTCAACCAATTCTAGATAGTTATAAGAAAATTTTACTTTGGGATATCATAATTTTTCAGAAAGAAAGTGGTGCAAAATGTTTTAATTTATTGAGACCAGTTAAAAAATTATAACATTTAAATAATATTTTTTTACAAAGTATTAAAAATTTGTTTATTTTTTATTTATAAATGCATATTTTTGCATATTTGGCTATAAATGCATATTTTGGCATTTTTTGTTGCATATTTTGCATATTTTCAATTTAGTTGCTTTTTTCTGGGGATACGTATATAATACTGTTATGCAAAATACTGTTTAGACAAAATACTGGTCAAAAAAATTTTAAAAATCCTGCTTTTCATAATACTGTTTTGCAAAATACTGTGTTTCATAAAACTGTTTTACAAAATACTGGGTTTCACAATACTGTTTTGCAAAATATTGTGAAGTAAAAATGCTGGTTTACGAATTTTATTTTATTAAAAATATCTTCAACAAAAGTATATGATTTTCAAAAATTAACAAAAACATTTAACAAAAAATTGATTTCAATGCATTTTATAAACTTAAATTAGTACATGATTTTTTGCAATTCGCATAGGGTAGCCTGCATGGCTTAATTCACACCTTTTTCTTATAACTCTTTTAGAAAGACAAGATTACTAAACATATGATTTGATTAACTACACGTGTGTATCAACACGTTTAATGCTGCTTGCAATATCAAAACATTTGCATATGATAACAACATCACAGGTGAACTGATAACATCTGCAATGAGATCAGCTGTTATTAATATATGTTGATTACATTAGAATTCTCTTATGGTTTTGTTATGGTTTATTTTAATAATCATATATAGATTAAGATAAATTTTACTTAATTATTCCAGTGCTTTATTTTTACAAAAACTTTCGCCGCCCAGTAAAACAGTATTATGTTAAACAGTATTTTGTAAAACAGTATTACGAAAAGCAGGATTTTGAAAACAGAATTTTGTTATACACAGGATTTCGACCCAACCCCATATTTTTGCATATTTTGTAAAAAATAGGATTTAGTTTTAATTAAAAATAAACAGAAAAAAAAACATTTGTAACCCTGAATATAGCATCTAAGTAGTTTTCATTTGTTAACAAGTTCGAGTAATAAATCAATTTTAAAAAATCCAAAAATTTTACTTGCATATTTTTTTGATTTTTAGTGCATATTATTTGGTTTCTTGTGCATATTTCGATTTTAAGCACATATTTTAGATTCATACGTAGTGGCTATCGAGTATTTGCTAGGGTCATACTAAAATCGAGTATGCTCGAAATTTCATTTATATTTTTTTTTAACCTAAAGCTGCTTCAGACGAATCGTGAATGGTAAGGAGTTTAATGTACTACCAGGTACCGTGTTCAGTGTTACCAATCTATTACCGATGTTTTGCTGGGAAATTGAAAACTGGATTGGTTTTGGTAATCTTATACTTCGAGCTTATATATTTCCAAGTTCTCATTATGTGGAACAAATCGGTGATATCGAACTACAGTTTGTTTACATATTTCGTGCCACCAAAGTGTCGCTTACGTATGTTCTTTAATAAATTACTCAAAATGTTGGACATGCTTGAGCATGCATTATGCCAAATATAACTAAACATTTGCAAATTCAGATTTATTTTTGCTATTCTTATATTACTAATATGGAGTAAAAAAATCTGCTAGTGTTAGAAGTTTTTTCTGCAAGAACATTTTCAACTAATTTTTAGTAGCTTTTTTTGCTATTTTTACAGGTTTATTTCTATGAGTGCAATAATACATTCTCATATATAACAAAATATGTAATCATATATGGTGACATATAAGCTATATAAATTTAGATATAATAATATATACTGTATTATACAAAATATTTTTTGTGGCATATAAGGTAGGCTTATATATGGTGCCAAATGTATAATACAACTTAAGATATAATTATGTATGATTCTATATACCGTTTAAGATTAACAAATAACTTTTAGATATTATTTTATTATACATGGTCCAACATCATTATTACATTCTATGAGTATAAGATATAATCATATATTGTTATATATAACCTCATACATAATTATATATACGCCTTATGAGTAAATCTTTATTTTTTATGGAATTTAAATATTTCATAGGATTTAAGTAAATCAAATTTATTTTCGAAATATCTTACTCGATCCACCAAAAATAACTCATCTTTTTGGATCTAATTAGATCCAATTAGATCTAAGTTAATTCCATGGGCTATTTTGGGATCTATCAGAATCTTAAATAATATCAAATTGGTTCCCCCAATTTTTGACAAGAGACATAACCTTTTTTTGATCGGGTACCCACACTCACGCGTGATCACGAAACAAAATATAGCCGAAATAAATAATATGCTAAAATTGATGCAAATTTTTAATGTTCGACTCAAAACTGCTCAAAACATGTAATTTTGTCATTTATTTTGTATTTTAAAAACCCAAAAACTACTTTTCACTCACGCATGATCACGCAAAAAAACGTGCTCATCTCTAATAAGAGACAAATAAATTTTAAAAACACATAAAGGGCGGGTATGAAAAAACTAAAACACAAAAATATTTCTGGAAGATGCATTAATAAAATAATTTATTGTCGAATACAAGGAATTCCGAAAAACAAAACCAAAAAAAAAAAACTCATATTTTTATTGTTTCAAATAAATTTGATTTGATGGTGCTGCTTGCTCCTAATAATTTGTTGTTAGAAGAATATTTTATTGTTTTTTTTTTTGTTTTTAACAAACGTGACTTTTAATTAAATTTCCTGTGTAAATTATATTAAAATATTTTGTTTAAAATACTCCAGTGTTTTTATTTAAATATTTTTTTTTTTCCTTTTCTTTTCAGTATGATTATGAAGCTGAGTGAGAGAACTGATAACGCGGACTAAAAAAAGCTCAAAATTATTCTCTGCTTAAATAAAAGCAAAAACAACAAAGAAATATTTAAAAAATAAATAAATAAAAAACATGCGATAAAAGAAAAAGGTAAACAAAAGTTATTCAAAAATAATTAACAGAAAATTTAATTAAATTAAATTATACGATAAATAAAAAACAACCAAATCAAACCAAAAATAACAGACTAAAGCAACACTACACACCAAATAGACACCAACATACTGACAACATTTTTAAAAAAGCAACAAAAATGTGAAAAACTATAATAGAAAAAATGGAATGTAATTAAAAGTGAATATTAAAAAGTTATTTAATCGGGATTTTTTTAAAAAGAAAGAAAAACAAAATTTGTGAATATCACGCGTAAAATGTCTTTGAGAAAATTGGAAAATATAATTGATCCCTTCATAAATGATGACATCAGTGTCGTCGTCGCTCCACCAACACCCAACCCCAACACCACCAACACTATCACACCCACAACGACCAGTGCTCCAACAAATTTAAGCAGCACAGAGCTAAACAAATCACTAACGATAGATACGACCCAAGTGATTCCGGCAATAATTGCTTCTTTAGCAACAAATTTAGATATCTCACGTTCACATTCAGATAGCGGCAAGAGCAGCAGTTGCAGTCCCACATTGTTGGACTGCAGTTTCGATAGTGGCATTGCAGGTGTACTACTGGATAGTAACGATATGCAACTGCACAAGCGTATACAACAGTGTCAACGCATTTTATTAGCATTGGAACGTGATCGAGAACACTTTTATACTATCAGAAATCGATTAAGGTAAGTTTGTTAATCTATATCATTAACAACAACAACAACAACAACAAACTGTTGAAGAATTTCAAAATTGTTTTAAAAATCATAAATAAACATTTGTTGTTTCTCTTTATTGCACTTTGTTGTTGCTGTTGTTGTTTTACAATTAAATGTAACAGGGATGGAAAGTTCTAAACTTTCCAAATGAACATTCCGTTGTAATTATATTTTAAGGAAATTTTTTCTATACTTTTATTTTCTATTTTTAATTCTTCTAATAAAAATATGTAAAAATATACTTACTTTGTTGGATTTTTACTGTTTTCATAATCAAGATCTGATATTATCTATATTTAAAAAGCGTAGTAAAGTTACATAAATTTGACCAATAATCTAAAAAAGTAACAATTTTGTCAAAAATTTTACAAAATAATAATGGAACCGAAAATTTTATTTTTATAAACCCAGGTGAAAATGATAATATATGGTAATATATGAACATCCATTAGCCCATGTATGATCATATATTGTTTCACATATCAGCATGTATGTAGATGTATGCCATATATGGAAGCATACACCCAAAAAAATAAGTTAGTAGAAAAGTTAGTAAAACGTCTTGTAAATCAGGTATACTATTTTTTAGCAAAATTTTTTGCTAAAATCGTGTTTTTTTTATACTTATTCAGCACTTAACTGTTTTATACTAATGCTTTAATAATATACTAATGTTTTACTAATTAATTTTGCTATAAAAAAAATTGCGCTGATAAGCACATTAATAGTGTGGACGACAACCAGATTGAAAGATATACGCAGAATGAAGTAGATGTCGCGGCATGTCAAGATGTAGTAGAGAAGAGGAAAATGATACTAAAAAGTACAACTCTAATAAGACATATATAAAAAAATCAACCATGGAAGTTTTTGTATCTCTTTTTTATACATAAAACAAAATTGAGGATTAAAATAACTTAAATTTTGCGTTGTTACCGGCTTGTGAAAATAATTGTCTATTAATTAAATAAAAGACAAAATAAAATATTTATTTATTTAAACTAAATGTTTATATGTGTGGTCAAATTGCAAACAAACATATACAGAAATGTAGACAGAGTAAAGTGAAAGACAAAGACACACATCTTAGGTAGATTTTTATGGTTCCTTTTTCTTATTGCAAAAAGGGTTGTTTTTTCGTTTCGTTTTGTTTATTTTTTCGTTTCTATAATTATCTTCGGTAGTTGCGATAGCATCATTTAGACAACCATTGATGTAAGTAATTGAAACACAATTTTTGTTATGTTATATATATTTATTTCTATATATTTTCAGATATTAAATTAATTCATGTCGTCAATGTGGAAAAATGAAAATTTTTATATTTCGTTATTATAGTAAATTATTTGTAAAAGAATCACAAAAATATGTTTTATGATTTTCAGCAAATAAATTAACTAAATTACAATTTTTCTACAAATTTTTTGCATTTTTTTCAGTCTACTAAAATTCAGCAAAAAATTTATTAATTTTTAGCAAGGCTTTTGTATTTCTAATCTACTAAGTGTTAGCAAAACTTTTGCTCGCTGATTTTCAGCAAAAGATTTTGCTGACATTAGCAACTTGTTTGCAAGCATCCTCCTGACTAAAATTTTGCTGACTTTACAAACTTTTTTTTTGAGTGTATATGGGATCATAAATACAAACAAAAAGTTCATATTTTTTAATGTATGACATCATGTATTGAAATATATGCTAAATATTGCTAAACATATGTTATTAATTTAAATATGTGACTTCATATGTGATTATATATAATTATATATATAGTTGACTTAGAAAAAATGCCATTATTGTTAATATATCATTGACTAAGAAATAAACAATTATTGTTTCTTAAAGTTGTTGAAAGCTAGATTTTTAAGTCGCAGAATCTAAAACTGATTTTATTTTTAAGAAATCTTATGAGCGTTATAGCTCTAAATAGACTCACTAATAAAATCACTAAAGTTTTGTTGCAAATTATGCTTTATTTATATATAAAATAGAGATAACAAAATAGTCAGTTTGTTTTTTGCAAAAATTTTTTGCAAATTTGTTTCATGATTACATCTGATATACACGGTTACGCGGTTTTCTTCACCAATAAGTTTTTATGGTTTACAGGGAATGGTGTATTTAAAAACCTCAATAAAAAAATTTATCATTTTGAGTTTTTAAATTTTCTTAAATATTTTTTGTTTGTTTTTTTTTCAAAAGAAAAAAAAAAATAGTACAAATAATTTTTTCTAATTTAATAAGAATTGAATTGTTTGTTTTTATATTTATTGAAAATTAAATGCCGGAGTAACAGTCAACAGTTTTTGTAAGGAATGTTTTTTGGTTTGAATTAAAAACTATTATTTGATTTTTATTAAGCAATAAAATAAAAATCATTTAATAGTTTTTAATTTTAACGGACCTCAGAGACAAAAATATATGAACTAAAATATATATCTTTTACTCAGATTTTTATCGAGAAAAATATCTTTAAAGTTTGGCGGGTTTGCATTTATTTTTTTTTTTTTTTTAGTTTTGCATTTTATACTCTGGGTGAACTTAAAAATCTATGCTGCCATATAAAGTGTTTTGAAAATCGTGAATATATAATATTTTCCTTTAGTTGCCTCTTTATAAAGAACTTACACCTATTCAGGTCAATAAAGCGTTCATATTCGCTAAAACTGTAAAAAAAGTTAAAACCTACATTAAACGTAAAGCAGTGGTTTAAATATAAAATTTTGTGCATTAAATATGAGCTATGAATATGAACACTGGTTTTGATTTCCAATTCCGTCAAAACAAAATTTAATTACCCGGTCTTGCCCGGGACTCAAATGGTTGGTTTGGTTGGTTTAAGTGGCAGCTCACGCTACTCGTGAGCATCAAGTAGAGTCAAAAAGCGACTCCGTTTTGAAAAGACCATACTACCCGTAAGGAACTAATATCCGGAGTACTAGACCCAACCCGTTCGGTTAATATAACGTATGAGATCACCGAATCCCACACGTGATATTACCGAGAGGTCGTCCAGTATATGGTCACCCAGTATATGGACTCAAATACTTTTAATATAGCACATATTAGAAACAAATTTTTGTTAAGATAAGATAAGACTTTAAAAAAAGATACCGATTTTACTCCACTTTTAGTCCCGCTGCCGACACGCCCGCTCCCAACGTGCCCGCGGTTGACAACGTTTTGACGTTTAACTATTTGTTAATTGTTATTTTGACGATATATCGTCAAATATATTAACAGAAATTAGTTATTTTAACAAATTTGTTCAATCATATTGAATAATTATTTTGTTGTTTTAATAATGCGCTTTATTTAATCTATTCGTATTTTATCGATTTATTAATTCTTAATTTTATATTTCTTTATCTTTTATAAATTTGAATTTTTAATAATATACGTATTTAGTTAGTATATTAAAAAAATAAGAATTTAATAAAATATAAAAATAATAAAATTGAAAACTAACTTTTTAAACACATGAAACATTATATTTACAAAAAACATTAATTTATTTAATATTTATGATGATTTATATACAAAAAATTTTAAGTTGATATCATTTACGACTTTTGGTTCAGTGTAACTTTTTTTCTGTTTTTCTCTTAGCAAATTAAAAAAACATCGGTAATATTAAAAAACAAAAAAAGCCAAAACTTAAAAACTTGCCAATTTTTTTTATATTTTTCCAATTTTATCGATTTTTTAAATTAGACAACTTTTTTAAATTTTGGCGATATTTTTTTTTAATTTTTGACAAGTTTTTAAATATTGGCACTTTCAATTGTTGTGGCCAAAACAACTTTTTGTTTTCAAAATAACTTCTTAAAGTCCTAAAGAAGCCAGTTAATTCATATCCGACTTTTGTTAGGTTCTTATTTTAAATTAATTATATTTTATAAAATATATTATTTAGTAATTTTTGGTGCAACAATTACAACTTTGAATTTTCCATCCCTGATTTGTGACAAAAATCTAGGGTAATTTAGAAACTCTAGTTTTTTTTTTACTTCAAGCGCATAAACAAACCTACATTTTGATGGCATGCCAGCAGTCACCAAAATAGCAAAAACAAAGTAAAAACCAAGCCTTGATTTGTATTGTCTGCATTTTGACTTGAATTTTTTTTTTTTTGTGAACTCGTAACTTGAAAATTGTAACCCACAAAAAACCTAAAATTCATCACCCAGAAAAATTAAAATACAATTATATCAGCATCTAAAGTTGACTTACTAACGGAGTTGAGTCTATTCTGTCTGGGCGAAGTCGCTGTCACATGATGTTTTCTCAAATCTACGTGTTTTACGTTTGTCGTTTCATATTCCGTTTGAATTTTTCGCCATTGTCGCAATCCTAATTGAAAAACATGAAATTAGTGTCAATTTTTGCATACAAAATGTGCAATGAATGCAATTGTGGATAAAGTTACAAAAGAATTTATGAATTGTCATCATATGTACACCTCTAAAATTAACAAATAGTTGGCTAATCATTTGCAGCTAAAGTTTGGAAATATGTACATGATTTTAAAACTTTTCCATAAAGAGGTTGAAAAGTACCCGCGAAATGTTTGATAGAAAAATTTAATGCATGACCACTAATTACACGTTTCGTTATCTTTAAAATATTGTTTGTTACCGAAAGTACTGAAATATTGTAACTGGAAGTTTTTTTAATTTCGTTACCTCAATTATTATTATTTTAATTTATTATTTTTACTTCAAAATATTTTTTGTTCATATGTCAAGAATAGTTGGTCTTTATTTGGTACTCTGCATAATCGGCATGAATCTTCTATTTGTCAAGCTTCTACACAGAGAGAATTTCAGTGGACGAAAAATAATGACAATTTTCTGTAAACTAAGGAAGCAAACTATTCTTCACAAAGTGAACGAACATTTCCTTAAAATTAATGAAAAGCTTTATAATTTTATGAAACTATTTTTTTAAAGTAACTTAAGACTTAATAAGTCAATAAAACTTTTAATAAATAAAATGATATTTTAATGAAATGTTTCGGTTGACGAGTTCCAGTGCAACTTCATTGGTTCTACGCAAAAATTCATCAATAACATGCAGACAAATCTCTCAGTGTACTAATAAGTATGCCGAATACCCAAAAGAGCATTATTTGTGCAAATTATTTGGTTAATGGAAAATGGAGTAAAAAAAGTATGATTGCTGAAGATAAATTCTACACAGAGAAAATTTTAGAGGACGAAAAATAATGAAAATATTTAGCAAACTAATATAACTTTTATTTATAAAGTGAACGAAAAATTTGTTAAAATTAATAAAAAGCTTATAAAACTTGTTTTTTTTTTAACATTAAGTAAATAAAACTATTAATTAATCAAAGTATTTTTCATAAAATTTAATGAAGTTTCAATGGGTGAGTTGCAGTTGCTTCTATGCAAATATAAATTAATATCATGCAGACAATTCTCTCATTATTGGCCAAAATATATATTTGATTTCTTTTTTTTGTCATTTGGAGGCATTATAGAGAAGTTTCGACACAGCACTGAGAGAATTATATGCATGATATTAAAGAAGTTTTGCATTAAATCAATGAAATTGCATTAGAATTCGTCTTTTAAAACTTTGCATTTAGTTAATGCAAATTTGCATAAAATTGTATGAAGAAATATAATTTGATTTATTTAAATTTTCTTACACTCATAAAAAATATGAAATTTTCATTAATTTTAAGACAATTTTCGTTCATTTTATGATGTAACGTTTTATAATAATTGTTGCACTGATTTATTGCGACAATGAATGTCAAATTTAAGAAAAAAGACCAAGCTGTAAAGTAAACTTAACGCCAAATTTTTTTTTGGATTTTGACGATAAAAATGAAAATTATATTTTTTCATTACAAAAAAAAAATGAATTCATAATTAGAATTATGTAAATTTTTTCTGTGTACTTTCCAATCCATAAAAGAGATCAAACTTTCTTTTTTTTGGAAAGTTCTCCCGCAAAACAATATTTGATTCAGAAAAAGATTTTGGTTTAAATGGGTTTTTAAGATTTCGAAGATAAGATGGCTTGTTAAAGAAAACTCGTAATTATAAAAATTTTCGTATTGAAGGTCAATTTTTCTCCTTTAAAAAATAAAACCTACTCACCAATTGGGATAATTTTTTATGTTTAAAATATTAAAAAAATGTGATTTTTTTTTTTTTTGCAAAAACTTTAACATTTTTAAAACTCTTTTCCTTTTTTATCTTCTTTTCTGCTTATTATCTTCTTTTCTTTCCCTTTTGCGTTCCCTCTTTTTCTTTCCTCTTTTTCTTTCCTATTTTTAATTTTTTTTTTTTTGAATCCGCGCCTGATATTTGGTAACGAAAAGTAATTACATTTCTCATTAAAAACCTCATTACCTTAATATGGGGATGTCGCTCAAAGTAATGATATATCATTACTAACCACATTACAAAAATCAATACAAAATTTTGGTTACCTATAATCTTACCAGTAACAACAAAAATAATGAGTTACAACTAATTTTAATAAAACATTTTTTTAATAAAATGTGGGATTCGAACCTGGGCCTTTAGGTTGTCAGCCAACAGCTCTACCATCTGAGCTATCTCGTCGGTTTACACTTAACCCTCAAACGGTCGAAAACATGAAAATTTCAAAACGCTGTAACTTTTTCTACAAATACTTTAAATGTTTCTTTTATTTATGTTAAATATATCTACAATCTAGCAACTTCAGCACCATACGTTAATTCGCCAGCATTCAGGAGTGGGAGAGGTGCGAATTCGCACCAGTTTACCGTTTAGGTGTGTCAAATGGTGGTTTATAAAAATAATAAATAATGTGATTTTTGTGTCTTAAAAAATTAATTTGATTAAAAGTTAAGTAAATTTGTTCATTATTTTAACTAATAAAATAAACAAATATATTAACCCCCAAATGGTACACCGGTGGGAATTCGCACCCATGAAAATTTCAAAACACTGCAACTTTTCCTACAAAGCACACCTAACGTTTCTCCGCTTTACGTTAAATATGTCCATACTCCAACAAACTCACCATGCATAAACAGATATTATTTCATCTGTGCATAGCCGTGGAATTGACATGAGAAAGTTCGAAAGGTGCGAATTAGCACCTGTGTACCGTTTATGAGTGCCAAATGTCAGAGTAAACATCGTTTTTTTTTGGAATTTGTTAAACAAATTAGTAAATTGGTTTATTATTATAACAAATAATAGACAAAATATATGTTTAAAACAAAAATAAATAAAGTATATAGTTAGATGAAATGGTGAAACCCGAAAATATCAAAAAAAAAAAAATATTCAATAATAATGTTTTTGATTTATTATGACTTGTTTTGATAAAGGTAGTCAAAATGAATGCAAAAATCTACTTTTTGTATTTCAGCTACCGATATACGGACTTAATTCACGAAATAATACCTACGAAAATACCTACAATTTGATACATTGGAAAAAATATTTGGTATATCTTTAAGAACATTATTTTTTCTTCAAAGAATGTTAATTTTTATAAAAAGTTGCGTTTTCTTTGTATCAATATCTTTATTAGGAAATTAAATATATTTCTTTTTCTTAAATCGTATTTTTTAAAAAATTCAATTTTTAAAATTGGTTTTTGACTAATTTAATGCAATTTTAACATAATTGTTCAACGTTTTTGGATTTGCAATAAAATTATACACGAAAATCATACCTTGCCTATTTTTTTATTCTTCAAATTCTAAGATACAAAGTAAAAGTCCCAGCTGGATGATAGTGTACTGGTTGAGGGTTAATAAACAAAATCATAAATGATTTGCTTGTGCAAAATGTTATTGCCAATGACAGAAAATTCATGCACTAATATGCAAGAAAAATCAAAAAATATGCACTAAAAATTAAAAAAATATGCACTTAAATTTTGTTTAAAACACAAAAATAAATTCTCGAAGTAAAATAACAAAAAACATGAAAAAAGAGAAACTTTAAATTAATATTTTTCATGTTTTTAAGTAATTTTAATTTTATTTGAATTTTTAAGTTAGTTTTTACTGTTTAACATATTATCTGTCTAAGTTTTTCGCAGTTAACGCAAAATTATAATTTTTTATATGAAAAAAAAAACACTAAAAATATTGTCTTTTTATCCCAAATTATATTTAAAATTTAAAAGAACACTTAACCGGACATAAGCAGCTTGGATCCTTTTTAACCTTTATGAGCGTTGGTGAAATATAAAATAAAATTAAAAATTGTTTTACAAAAAACTAAGTAAAATGCAAAAAAAATAAGAATTTAAAGCAAAATAAGTTAAAATATGCAATAAAAATACGCAAAATACAGCAAAGTACAGCAAAATAAGTAAAAATATGCAGTAAAAGCAATATATGCAGTTATAGCAAAATATGCAAATACATGGACTAACAAATTAATGCCATTTCAAAGCAAATTCTTTGATCCGCAAAGATATTTTGTTAACTCTGTTCTCAGCCTTAGGGAGAAAAACATGCATTTGAATGAACTTCCGGTACATGGTTGATGGCTTGCAACAAATCAAAAATATGTAGTTATGGACTACTTCAAAAACTTTTGACACCTATTAAAGGAACAGAAAGAATTACGCAAAAATATTAATTTTTGTAGAAGATATTATTGACCCTCAAAGTAGAACTTTTAGATCAGAACTTCAGATATTTCTATGGAAATATTCAAAAGTGGCACGATCTTCCAAACGGTAAGAAAAATACTGATATTTACGAAAAACAGTTGTTCTAGATTAGTTTGACTAATATGTTACTAGTGTATAATTGCAATTTAAACTTTTCAATATTAATGACGTTGTCAATTCTGTAGTGAGAAAAATACTAACAAAATAAAAATTATTTTTTTAAAAAACAATAATTTTTGACAGAAGCCGAAAAACCCGTCTCGCTACATCCCTCTACTCTACTCATTGAGTATAGTTACTATAAATAAATATGCGGAATAAAAAAACACTTATTTCGGTGCTTTTCTTTAATTTATAGCATGTTTTAAGACCGATTTCTAAAAAAATATTTGATGTTTTAAAAGTTTTGATTTGGAAAGAAAGATAATTTGAAGCAAGCAATGAAACTAAAATAAAAAAAAATTAAATTTCGTTTATGAATAACACTAGGAGATAGAAAAGACCAAAAAACAGGACGGTTAGAAACAAAAATTGTAAGCTATTGGGCAGAGCTGTGAATGAATCATTCATTTTTGATTTCAATTCATTACGAATTTGAATTGAATTTTGAATAATTCTTTTCACATAAAAAAAGAATTGAATGAAATTCGAATTAATTCAAATGAATTTGGTAAAAATAAATTGGAATTCATTTCCAATTCAAATGAATTCGGCAAAATGAATTTTATGAAACTCTTCATCACATATAAGAAAATTTTATAAACATGATTAATAACACGGTGCAATATTTTTTCTAATTCAGTTGAATTAATTCAAAATCAATTTAATACAAATGAATTGAAAATGAATTGCAATTAATTTTTCTAATTCATTTGAATTAATTCACAATCAATTCAAGTCAAATACAGTTATACTAGTTTTTTGTTTTTATATACATCGAGATTATTTTTATGTTATTTTCAATTTATAACGAGCTTTCAACCTCCGTATATTTACAAAAATAAAGCAAATCAAACATATTAGCTAGGTTGATACTAGTATTTCGATCTGGCTAAAGATCTCATCAGAACCCGAAGTTTTAGAAAAGCTAGAGCCTATATAATAGGCAGAACTTTAACAAAAAACCTATTAATAAACAATTTGGCTCCATTATTGTCTTCTTAGTAATCAACCACGTGGTTAGGTCTTTTCCTAACAAGCATCATGACGTTACTAAACTTTGAAGACCAAAAATGTTCTATTTATATAAAAAAATTTTAGTGTGTACGAAATGAATTGCAATTCATTTCGCCAAACTCATTTGAATTGAAAATGAATTGCAATTCATTTTGCCGAATTCATTTGATTTAAAATGAATTGCAATTCATTCCAGCCAAATGCATATGAATCGATTCAAATTTCGTTCAATTCGTTTTTTGTCGAAAAGAATTAATTCAAAATTTTACTAATTCAGTGCATGAATGATTCGCGAATTAATTCAAAAATGAATGATTCAGTCACAGCTCTGCTATTAGGTTAAATGTTGTCCTAAAAACAATATTTGGAGCAAAAGAATTGCCAGTGTCTTGAAACCGCGATAATTTTATGAAGAACAGCAATATTTTTATAATATTTTTTATACATTTTATTTTAATGTTACAAATATATGTTTTATTTTCAAATAAATAGTAAACAATTTTCACAAAAAAAAAAAAAATTATTTTTGTGCAATTTTAAAAAAATTCCAAAATAAATATTCTAAAATAAACTTTGTTTAAAAAACTGAATTTAAGTTCAAAACTGATCATTGCAAATTATCAGAAAAATTGTAATATTTTATGTTTCTAATATTTAAAGATATATGCACCCATACAAAAAAGTCTATAAAAATATCAGAAAAAGTTACTAAAAATTTGTTAAAAATTACGTTGCAGAAAAAACTGCTAAATTTAGCAGACGTTTTTGCTAAATAGTAATAAAATAAGAATCGCAAAAATAAATCTGTTAACTTTACAAAATTTTAGTTATATTCGATGTGAATTTCGTTAATTGAAAATAGCATTTTACTCTGTAAAACTAGTAAAACTAGTATTTGAAGACTCAAAATAGCAAAAAAAAAAATGAAATATTAACAAAATTTTAGCTATATTTACGGCTCTATGAAATAACCCCCCAGGAAATAACCCCCCAAAACAAAAATGAAAAAACTCCCCAAAAATGGGGATTTATTTCCTTATGAAATAATACCCCAATTTTAAAAATGAAATAAAACCCCAACGAAATGAAATAAATCCCCAAACGGGAATGAAAAACCCCCCATTTTATTTCATTACGAAATAAATCCCCAATTTGAAACGAAATAAGTCCCCATTTTTAAACTCAAAATTGTATAGATATAAGTTCATATATTTTTAACTCTCATAATTTTTGTTCTTCCAAAACAGATATTTTTAAATATAAACCTGAATATAGTCTTCAACTGTATTGCGACAATAAGGGCTTACGGTGGCATGACATATCGTCCAATGACATAATGTCCATGGACGTTATGTCACTCGAAAAGTGTCATAATGTCCATGGACTTTATGACACTCTGCAATGTGACATTATGTCCACAAATGGAATGACATAAAGTCCATGGACATTATGCCACTTTTTGGGTGACATAAGGTCGATAAACATTATACTCCAGTGTGGAAACAGATCAGTAATTTTGAAGTTTCTTTTGTGTCGCACGCAGAAAAAACTTTATTTCGCGAAGCCGCCTGCCGCGTTCTACGGATGAAAAAAACCCCTAAGAGCGGCCGAAGGCCGTCACCCAGAAGAACTTCTTTTTCAAATCAGATGTTGAATCCGTTGAAATCTTATATTTTTAAGACATCAAGTAATTTGTAAAAACAAGTTTTTCTGTGTGGCGGCATTCGGCCGCTCTTAGGGGTTTTTTTTCCTCCGTAGAACGCGGCAGGCGGCTTCGCGAAATAAAGTTTTTTCTGCGTGCGATTATACGATTTATAAATTTAGTTTTATTTTGTGATATACTACTAAAGAATAGTTAAAAAAATTGTATTGATATACTAAATATTATTAATCTTTTTATTTTAAAAAGTCTGGACGCTATGCCACATTTGAAAGTGACGTAATATCCAAAACATTTTCCAAACTGTCATATAGTCCATGGACATTATGACACTTTTCGAGTGACATAACGTCCATGGACATTATGTCATTGGACGTTCCAACATGCCACCAGGGCTTACAGGCATTTCGCCTTACAGCCTGGCAGAAATAAAATCTAAAAATATAGGGATTCGAAATTTTTTTTATTACACAACCAAAACATTAATTTCACAAATTAATTTTGTACTCCAACAATCTATATAGAGAAAATTTTTTTCCACATC
Source organism: Delia radicum (assembly GCA_021234595.1). Taxonomy (NCBI): domain Eukaryota; kingdom Metazoa; phylum Arthropoda; class Insecta; order Diptera; family Anthomyiidae; genus Delia; species Delia radicum. The sequence goes on from CM037855.1 coordinate 206,735,917, forward strand.
AATAACGAAATAACTCCCCAAAAATAATTACTGGGGAATTATTTAATTTTGGGGACTTATTTCATTACGAAATAAATTCCCAAATAAAAGAAGGAAATAAATCCCCAAAAGTGGAAATAACTCCCCAAAATGTCGTTGTTGTTGTCTTCTATATACATTTTTGGGGATTTATTTCCTGGGGGTTATTTTATGGAGCCATATTTACCTCTAATTTAGTAGAATGCATTTTGCTAAAATCAACAGATATTTTTGCTAAAAATTTGTAAACTGCTGATTTCATAAGGGCAGACTTTTATTCGCAAAAAATAAACTAAAAGAAAACTTTAAAATTTTCACATTTTTTAAAATTTTTTTTTGGTCTACTAATATTTGGTAAATGTTTTTGCTGATTTTAGCAGATTAAAATAAAACTAAATATTTGTAAATTCAACAGATTTATTTTTGCTATTCTTATATTACTAATATTTAGTTAAATAAATCTGTTAATTTTAGCACTTTTTTCTGCAAGGTTATTTTTAACTAATTTTTGGTAGCTTTTTTTTTTTTGCTATTTTTACAGGTTTATTTCTATGTCAACAAAGACTGAATCCTAGTATAAAAAAAAAATAAAATAATAAGCGCTGATTTTTCTAAAGTTTTCAATATCTATTCATTGAAATTACGAGTATTTTGTTAATTTTTTTAAACATTATAAATTATTTTATAAGCACAAAAACCACTTATTATCCTTCAATTCAGACAAAAATCTTTAAATTTTTTATTTAAAAAAAAAAAAAACTCTTAAATATTTTTTATAGTTTTATTTTAGTTTATAATAAAATCATTTGCATAAATTTTTCTAAATATTTTTCTAATACGAGGTTTTACTTCACTTGTCCATTTTATACTGACACAATATAAAAAAATACACAAATACTGAAACGCAAACATCGCATTACCACGACCCTCGGCTGGTTTTGATTATCAAAATACTATTTTTAGACTTTAGTAAGACTCAGTAAAAAAAATTGCTTAAAAATTTAATATTTCATCAAGTCTAAAATCTCAATTTGAACTAAAAATTATTTTAAAACTTGCAAAATTGGAAATACTAACGGCTTTACTAACTTTTCTTCAAACTTTTTTCTATGAGTTTACCCAAAATGATATATGGAAGGTAGACGTATCTTTGCATCGAATTGAATGAAATTCTGCTCATATGTTGACTGCTAAATACTAAAAACCCGTTGGTTTTCAATTATTTTTAGTGCTTTTTTTAAAAAAATAAACCTAAATTTGTTTCATTAGGACCATATGGTAAATAAATAAAATTATATCCATACGGCAAGCTCACACACACATAATTCTGGCTATATATCTAAGAAATATAACAAATTTCGTGAGTTTCCGATAATATTTATTCAGGGATGGCAGGCAAATACCGCTATCGTTATCCCTAAAATACGGTTAACCGAAATAATTGAAATATCGTTGCTCCTAAAATATAGTTACCGAAAAGAACGAAACCCGCATAGAATCGGTTACCATCCATGCTTTTATGATACTGGCCAACCACTGCCAAAAAAAAAAAAAAAAAATATCACTGGCCAACCACTGCCATTTTTGTAAAACCAACCAAAGGTACAAACAATATTGTACTAGGAAACACTATTTTGTTTGCAAAGCATGTGTTTTTGCACAGCCACCCGCAAAATTCATTGCCAACATTGTTTTTTACCAAAAGAAGCTTTTTTTTAAATTTCATTCCCCACATTTAAATATGATGTATAAGACTAATACCGAACTGTATTGCTGCTTTTTAAATGTGTTTTATTATACATATTTCTCAAAATTAATATAATTTAAGCTATTTTAATTTTTCTGATTACCAACGTTATGTTATGTCAACGGTAGCAAGTTCGCTGAAGCCAACGGTTGCCCACTGTTATCAATCGGGTAAAAGGCAATACTGTCAATATTGTTAATCCCCCGTTCTGCCAACACAAAACCGACCGTCACCGACGCTTTGCCAACACTGTGCCGATTGTATTTTTCTGCCTGGGTGATTATCGCGAATGGATTTAGCATGCTTAAACATCGGCTAACATATACACAAAAAATTAGTCATGTCAAGCAAAACAAATTTGAAAATATTTTAAGTGTCGAAAATATTTGAAATTCATTATATTCGAGCATTTTAGACTAAATAAAACCAAATAGGAGATGACACAACAACCAATTCATTGATAAAAGGCTATAACTGATTTCATCTTCAAGTCCCTCCTCCTCCTTCTCCCCCCCATGACAATATTACCCATATCGGGCAAAACTGATCCCATATTCGATAGTTGATGTCAAATGTCTCATATTGATTAATTATTATGCAGAGTTATTGTGTTATCATTTAACTTTCTTTACTCTCTTCTATATTATTGACTTTTTTTCAATTGTTATGTAGATTATTTGCTTTTCTGCCAATTTAATCGCATTTTATAATACAAAAGAATTTCTTTAGTAGACGACAAAAACAGTTGAGGTTAAAATTATAGGTACACTCATAGAAATAAACCTGTAAAAATAGCAAAAAACGATACTAAGAATTAGTTCAAAATTACCTTGCAGAAAATACTGTTAAATTTAGCAAATTTTTTTGCTAAATATTCATAAATTAAGAACAGCAAAAATATATCTGTTAACTTCACAATATTTTAGTTATATTCGATGTGAATTTTAGTTAATTGAAAATAGCATTTTACTCTGTTAAATTACCAACAATTTTTACTAAATATTTGTAGGCTCAAAATGACAAACAAAAACTGTAGTATTAACAAATTTTTTGCTATATTTACCTCAAATATGGTAGAATGCAAATAACAGTTTATTTTGCTCATATCAATAGAAATTTTTGCTCAAAAATTGTAAATTGCTAAGATCATAAGAGCAGACTTGTATTCGAATTAAAAAAAATTTTAAAAATTTTAAATGTTGTTATGATTTTTTTGTCTACTAATATTTAGTAAATATTTTTGCTGATTTTAGCACATTATATTTTTACTTTCAATTAACTAAAATTAAGCCCAAATATAACTTAATACTTGTAATATCAACAGATTTATTTTTGCTATTCTTATATTACTAATATTTAGTAAAAAAAAAAAACTTCAAATTTTAGCATTTTTTTCTGCAAGCTGATTTTTAACTAATTTTTAGTAGCTTTTTTGTTCTTTTTACAGGTTTATTTGTATGAGTGTATAGCAAGTATTATTGTGTGCAAATTATTTGTTTAACAACAAATAGTTTATAATATGGTCACCCTAATAATAAGTTCGTGCTAAGATTTCAGTGAAACCTTTTTTGCATTTTGACTTTGTTGTATTAATGTCTAATATTTCATGTCAAATTTACCTGTCTGGGGGGCTTTATTTTTGTTTTGTTCTTTTCTAAGGGTTGGTTACATTGGGGGAACATGGCAAAATCGAAGACAACTAAATATATTTAGTTCCGTATTTGTAACAAGCACGCAACGCACAGAATATACTTTTGCTTAAAAAACAAAAAAAAAAAAATAAATAAAAAAATAAAAAAATTTTATAAAAAATAAAAATAAAAATTTAAAACTTGAAAAGCTTTTGAGAATAATTTTAATAATTTTCACACTTATCTGTGAATTTCTTTAAATGTATGACGATCATACATTTTTATATTTTATTTTACAATTAATTTAAGTGTGTGTGAGTGAGTTTTGTTTTATATTTTGTTTGTTTATCAATATAATGACGGACGCTTATCACAAAAAAAAAAAAAAAAATATTTAATTAAACCAAAAATATAAAAAAAAATGAAGGTAGAAAATGAAAATTAAGCTATAGCATTACGGCTAAAACGATAAAGAATTCAGTATCAAAAACGAATTATAAGTTATGTTACGTTAAAATTAATAGAAACATTTAAAAATTCGTAATACTCACAAAAAAAAAAAAAAATCTATATCAGTTTGATACGGTGGTACTAAAATAATTTAAATTTACCGGTCACGTTCTTTAAATTAGTAATTGTAATTAATAAAATAATTCAAGTGACCTTGTCTTAAAGATACAAATAAAAAACAAATGAAATATTCAATTAAAAAAAGTTTAAACAAAAATTAAGTGTTAAATTTGAAAATTGAATAAAAATTATCAAAATGGAAAAATTAAAATAAAATAAAAAAAAAAATTGTAAATCTATGAAATTGCAATAATTATAAAACAACATTTTATGTTATCACTTTAAAGTTATCGCAATATGCTCTAAACTTGACCTGAATTTTTAATTTCAAAATTTTGTAAAAACAAATTATAGTGGTTATTTGAAAATGTAGGCTAGCTAGCGAGCGAGCTAGCTACTAGATATTTTAAGGGAATTCAATTTGTGTTTATCTCAAATACAAACTTAGTAGTACCTACTATTTATTTTATACTAACTAAGTATTTTCTTATGTAATCATTTTGTACTTTTGTACTTTTGTTATTTTTTCTGTTTTTTTGACGTTTGTAATTATTTTATATTTTTTTTTTGAGCAAAATTCGCTTATCAGTTTATTGTGCTTTTTATTTATTTTGGTTATTTATTTGCAATCAATCAATTCAAATTATTAAGCACGTTGTACTGATTATAATTCATACACACAGAAAAATAAAGTGCCAACCGAATTGAAAAGTGTATTTTAATGGTAACAACTTATAAATTCAGTTGATGCAACGATATTTACATTGGATTTCTGAATGTTTTGGTTGTTGCAACTAAAATTCAGTTGAATTCACCGAACTTTGTTATGAGAACTAATGTTGAGTTGTACCAACCGACTGCAATTCGTAATTACCGAATTTTAGTGGTATTATTATTTAGATAGCAAATTTTTTTCTGTGTGTACATTCATAAAATATTTGTTCATATTGTTTACAATTAAAATGTATTTCCGATATAATAATAATAATAATATGAAATTGAAATTGGTTAATTCATTTCAATTATTTTTAAAATCTGTGATATCTCATTGTCAGTAATATTATTGGCAGATTTGAAAAAGAGACTTTATAGTCCCAAATATAAATAGTTCAAAAAAAAAGATACAATACTCTCGAATTTTAGAACTCCACAAGGTTGATGTTGTTCCAATAGTGCTCAGTCCAAATTTTAACCAAATCGGTCAATATTTAGAGGTCGCTATAATTTAACGATTTTTCAGCATTAGGTCGAAATATAACAGAAATTAAAATTTTGTATGGCTATAAAAATGTTTTTTCTCAGACTTTTTCAAGTATTTTACCCCCCAAAACACGAATCTAAAGTTAAAAAATGTACGTTAAACCACAATTCAGAATTATAGGCCTTGTTGGTCCAAAAATTTTTTTTTCAAAACTTTGGCCTATTTTTCATAAATTTCTGGATCTGTTATATGGATTTCAAAGTCTGAAGTTAAAAAAGTTAAACCATAATTCCGAAATATAGGCCTTGTTAAGTCAAAAAAAAAAAAAAAATGGGGAATTACCCCCCTAAAAAAAAACATCAGACACTTAGAGGCCTTTTAAACGAAGAAATTAATTGCAGGCAATTTTTGAATTCTCTTTTAAAGTTGATTCTAAAAATCATTTACATTTAAACGAGGAGTTTTTACATGCAATTTTTTGACGTTTATTTTTCCAATCTTCTTTATATGTTCATTCGTTGAAATTTAATTTATTCGTAATAATTAAAAATAATATAATTTAATAATATATATAATATAATTTAAAATAATATATAAATAGTTCTTTATTTCACATTATTTATTTATTATTTTACGAAATATTTTCGATACACAACACTTGAGAAGCCGAATACGAATAAAGCAAATTAACAAGAATACGAACGATAGCAAAAAGAAATGTCAAAAAATATCTTGAAAACGAAAATCGTTCATTTTTTGCTACCCCGCTTGCTTCTCTACCCCGTTTGCCTACAAACAATAATTGCAGGCAACGTTGAAGGCAACAAATTGCTCCGTTTAAATGGCCTCTTAATTAAAAATACTCTAAGTTTACCCCCCGCCCAACACCACCAACAAACCCTTTCCCTAGATCCGCGCCTGTAAGAACAATACCATAAAATACAATTTTAAGTCCCCTGCGGGGCTCTAAAGCAAACTTCCATATTTCGCTATATAGTTTTACTCAAATGAGAGTTCATTTTTTGTAGGATTTAAATTTATAAAAAATTAAAAATATTTTAAAGTCGCCTCACCAATATTGGCCAATAAACCATTTTTCCCCTGGTTAACAAAAGATTTTTAGAACGATTTTGACTTAGAATCAGGTTTAGAAGGACAAACTACTTTTAAAAGTTTAAACTCATTAGCAATAAGCACACTTTAATTAATTTTATTTTTACTTATTACACAGTTTAACAAAACCAGAAAAATTATCTGCATCGGTTTTGCGACCTATCGTTTCTAAAGGACTTTGGTACGCAGATCAATAATATGGCATTAGAATATTAAAATTAGCTGTAGTTAAAGACATGTTTGTAAAAACTTTCTTTTTTTTAGAAAATTTATATTTTTTTGATAAACATTTTGCAAAAAAGTAAACAATTTAAAACAATACCGCCAATTTTTTTGCAACATTCAAATGGTATGAAATATGCCCATTAATTTAATACATTACACGTTTCGAAAGGCGCGATAGTGTTCCATATGCATGTATTTAAAGTTAAAATTTATAATTTTTTACAATTTCGTTACTAAGAAATCTGCAACGAAAAGAAGAATCTATATTTTATTATATACCTTTAGAAAGCATCACTGCCCAGGCAGAAAAATACAATCGGCACAGTGTTGGCAAAGCGTCAACAGTATTGTCCTGTTACCCGATTGATAACAGTGGCCAACCGTTGGTTTGAGCGAACTTGCCACCGTTGGCATAACGCTGGTAATTAAAAAAAAAACAGCTTAATTTAAAGTATATTGAGAAATATGTATAATAAAACACATTTAAAGCAGCAATACAAATAACAAATAAATTTGTGAAAAATAATAAAATATAAAAAAATGTTTCTAATTGCGAATTTTACGGGTGGTACTGGCAAAATACATGCTTTGCAAATAAAATAGGGTTTTCCCACTACAATATTAGTTGTACCTGTGGTAATTTTTAACACAGTGGGTTTTACAAAAGTAGCAGTGGTTTGCAAAAACATTTTTTTTGGTACGGTTGGCAATTTCTACAATTTCTATGAAAAGGCTAGCGTACTTTCTCTGTAAGTGTAAGAAAACAAATTGCTTAAATTACAAAAAATTTACATATTTTTTATATTAAAATATGAAGTCTGTGACAAATTCGAATTAATAAAATTAAGATTAAAAACATTGAAGTATGTTTAACACATTTTTCTTATCAATACCTACGAAGTTTTAGTTAACTGAAGTGCGATTTTCTAAAAAATATCGATTTTAAATGATGCTTGTTTAAAAATGTACTTTTTATATTTTCTCCATAGTAAATTCACACAAAATTAATTTACAAAAAACGTTGTAAAAATTGTACTTTAGATTGAATTTTAGAATTTTTTGAAAATGTTAATGTACAATTGACGGGTTTGTTGATTAAATGAATTAATTGGAATATAAACTAACATCATGTCATGTGCTAAAATTTTACAAATTCAATTAATGGATTTTATTATAATTACAAAATAGAAAAAACAAGTCAAGTTTTCACTTTATTTGAAAGAATATCCTAAATCATTCACCCCCTCACAATATATTACTAGGCTTGACAAATCTCAAACTCCTTACTTTAAGACCGTATTAAATTTGTTTGTTAGTTTACAGGGCTCTTCCTACTTGTGACTCATTATGACTGTCATAAGACAATTTTTAAAAGTGGAAGTCTTAACTTTCTATACAAAACAACAATTTATTATTTGTCAGTTTATGATGATGTCTCTACAAGGTCTTTATTTTTTGTATTTTAAAACAAAATTTTAAATAAATAAAATTTTGTGTGACACATGGGGAATACAGTCGTAACTAGTCACAAACTTTTTCGTAAGAACAGGCCCCTTTTTCAGGTATATGAATTTTTAAGTAATTTTAAAGGAAAAACTAGATTTTTTGTAAAAGTTAAATTTGCCATTATTTCAAAAAGTGGATACAAATTTCAAATTTGGTGTTGATATTCGTGATCTACATCCTAAATTCTATCATAATAAATAACTCAGCAAAACCACACATTACCAAGTAATGGGTAAAGAAATGTATCGCCATAGGGCTCCATGCATTGCAATACACCTAGCAATACCATTATGAATTTTACAGGTGATTAGCCTAAAAGTAATGGGGTAGACTCATTACGTAGGGAGTAAAGTAACTGATTACTTATATGAAAAAGTAATGTGTCTGTAAATAGATTTTCATAAGAAAAATGTTACTAATATTTTTATTTAAATTAAATAAATAACGTGGTCGTGCTGAGATTCGAACCTGGGGTCATCTCTGGTTGTTAGGGCGAAAACTCTACCAACTGAACTATCGTTACATACAATAATGGGTTGCTTAAAATGTTAGCGAATTGTTGTGCTTCGAGTTAAAAATATATAACTTACCTTCATGATTACAAAAAATCATAAAGTAATGTGTCTGTAAATAGATTTTCAAAGAGATATTTTAATTATTATTTTACATTTATATTTCATGCATTATGTAATTAATGATTGGTAAGTCATTATTTTATGTTTTGAAATAATATAGGAGGTGTGATACATCATTACCTCCTATATTATTTCAAAACATAAAATAATCAAGGTAACCCATGAGTGTTCGATTATAGCTAACTAATTTCTTTATGTTTAAAAATAATGTTGAAGATAAGGAGTATACATTCCAATACAATTCATTATGTAACGAACTATTGGTAACTCATTACTCTATGTATTCCTTGCAAAGTAATGCATTGTGTAACCCATTACCGGTAACTCATTACTTTTTGTTGGACCACAATGATACAGGTAAGGAGTATACATTACAAGGTAATGCATTACTTTATTGCACCCATTACTAAAGTTTTCCTGGGAAGTCGCATCTCCGATGAATTGTTAGTGCTTAACTGTGTTATTATTCTTTTTAATTTAACCTTCAGAATGCCTTCTATAATTATAGAGAGGTATTGATCTATGTGAGTTTTTATGAATTTATAAAATTCTGCCAGCTAAAATTTCCAAATATCCCGTCCAAGAGGATGTAATAACAAATTGATCATATTTTAAGTTTTTTATTTTAGCGTTTTAGCCAGGACGTTAAGGGAGAGACTTTCAAAAAATATTATATTAGTGAGTTAAGTCATATTCGAAGGAACATATTTTTTTAATCTCAAATTCCTTCCCAAAAGGGTTTTGGGCTGGCCGCCAGCGAGGAAATTTTCCAATTTTTGCCTTTTTTCTTAAACTCTAGTTCATCTAGTTCGTCTTTTTCAGACAATTGCAATTAATACTATAATTAATATGCAATTTTATTTAATTTTAATTGTGAAAGGCGTGATAGAGAAGAATGAGTGTATTTTCTAAAAATTATAACTACATTGTAAATTTTCAATTTTCTGAATCAGACTGAGCAGTGTGTGGTATTGAACCTTCGTCAGTGACCCTGTTTTTTTTTTTGAATAATGTAATATTTGTTATGTTTTCATTTGTTCGATTGCGTCTATATGAAATTTTCTGTGCAATCACTGACCGTGGTATAGATAAACTGATTTCTAATGCCACATGCACTCGCACTACACGTTAGACAGAGCGCTTTAGCCTACTGATCTATCGTCAGGTCGAGTTTTGTTTCAAGTTCCTTGTCCTGGCCGACAATGGGGAGACTTGGCACGTTCCAACCCAAAACTTCAAAAGGTATCATATCATATCAAAAAACACCCATATTAAATTTCAGGTTGCTAGGCAAGCAAGATTGGGCAGCCGTCAAGGTGGAAATTTCCCCTTTTGCCCCTCCCCGTATGATATTCCAAACAACAACAAAACTAACGATTTGCTTTTCATTTACATTTCTAAACGATATTCGCTTATGTTAAAGTCAGCTGTTGTTGATATCTAAACGACAACAATTTTTGTGTTGTTTATTCAATCGAGAAAAAGTTTAAATTTTATATAGAAAAACTATGTCGACTATCGTTAAGGTGTACGTAGTTAATCACTTAATCGTTAGTACAAACAACAAAAGTTGTCGATATATTTTGCGATAGTCAGATCGTTAATTATTGAATCGCACTATAGAAATCCAAAAAGTATCATATCTATGAGTTAGGTCATATTCGAAGGAACATATACTTTAAATTTGAAATTTCTGACGAAAGGAGTTTGGGCAGGCCGCTACGGCACAATAGTAAAATGTGGCCAAAACTTAAAAAAAACAATATTTGTTTTTACAAATTTTGATACCAAACGAAAATTTATATTCCAAATAAAAGGATTTTAAGTGGGGCTATATTAAATTTTATGATACATCAAAGTTGCAACTTTTCTTAAACCATATTAGGAAAATTAAATGATTTCATTTTCATTTTGATTTTCGTTTTTTATAAAACTATTCTATATCAAAATTCGTTTTGTTTTTAATCATTAGACGGCGATTTTAAGTATTTCGACTACGTATTTTCATGATTTATTTAATTCTAGAAATTGTCTTTTTAAGAAATAAAAGAAAAAAAAAACTACCAAATATTAATAAGCTCCATTGAATGGACGGACCAATTAATTGACGATTTAATTGGCATTTTTTGATTTTAATTGAAGTTTTGAAGACAGATTTTGTTCGAATTTATTTTATTTTTTTCAAATTGATCATTTCTAATTTATTAATTAATTAAGTTGTTTATAGATATGAATGAAAGAAAAGAGTGAAAGACACAATCCGTATATAATAGTTTTGCAATTGTTTTTAATTTTTTTTTTATTTAAGATTTAGATATTTAAAAGTTTAGTTTTATTTCTGAAAATCGGACATTTTGGTGTACATTTTTTATAATTTCGTGCCTTCATTTGAGTATAATAATGCCTGTAATTGTTCAAGAATATTTTAAAAATATCATAAAAATGTGCCAGTTTAGGCACTGGTCTCGGTGCAAAATATTTTCTCTTCAAAATTAAATATAAAAATAGTTTTTTACCAGTACAGTATTGTGCATATCGTGTTGCATTTTAAAAAAGTTATAGTCCTATTCAAGAACTATAATATTTAAATTAAAACGGTAACTAGTACATTGCTTTATATTTATAAATAAAATCTTTTTAAAAAATACGAAACAATTTAAGTTTTTTTTGTAAAATATAAGCTGAAATAGAATATATTTTGATTAACAACTCGATTAATTGATCAAAATGGTTCGAGTTATTCGTTACTCGAAATTGGCCACTTTAATTTATTCGAACAATTGTTTGATTGAAATTCATCGATTAATCGAGTATTGTCTAACCGATTGAATACCCTAGTCGCTAGAGTTTAATTACTTTACAATTTCGGAAAAATTTAAAAAAATTACATTTGCAAAAAAAATAAAAAATGATAACCCTAAAAACCAGCTAAGGGATAAATTAAGGATTAACTTTAACTACCACTTAACTAGACACTGTAATCTCAGATACCATCTGCACAGGAAGGGTCAATCGGACACGGATATGTGTAGGTTTTGTGAGATAGTGTCTGAGACCTCGGAGCATGTTCTCTGCGAATGTCCCAGACTTTGTGATAGGAGACTTAGGTTTCTAGGTGATCGCTTTATTTCGCCTTCCGACATCGCTAACATTTTGCCTAATAGGATAATTGGCTTTATAGGTAGCTTGAATCTGTAGGTAACTTTAGGCAGCACAAAAGACCTACATTGGTCGCGGTGCATTGTGCCTTCTGATCTAATCTAAGGATTAACTCTGGTTATTTTTTAGATAAAAAACCCGCCCTTAAACAAACATTTTTTAAACATTATAAATCATATATTTCATTCTTTAAATATTGATCTATTCAGAGTGGAATTTGTATATTTTATTTGGGAATATCATTGCATTTAGAAAGGTAAATTTTCCTCGATATATGTAGGTCTTGAGATGGTCTTATATAATTCATACGTTGTTGTAAAGGCAAAAAATATGCGATTATCAGTTCAAAAGAAATAACGACGCATTTCAAAAAATAAATAAAGTTGGATAATATAAAAATAAACATACAAATGTACTATTTTATTATTTTTTTTTTTTCTTTGCAAACCAATTAACAAGCAGTTATTGCGATAGCTTTAAATGACGAACAAGGTGTTTTTTATTAAAAAAAAAAAAAAAAAAAACAATTAAATTATTATCATTTTTAAAATTAACAAAAAGAAAGAGACATGTATCAACACGTGATTAAATTATAACATTTTTATTTTAATTATAGATAATAATGAAATAGTTGGGAACATTTTTATTTGTGTGTAATAAAAGTAATAGATCATAAGAGAACGACAGCCAACAACTGTTTTGGTGGATGTCTGAAAAGTGTTTTATAATTTGTGTAATAATAACTCCAACATGCGCCATCAAATGCATATTGTTGAGTTTCCACCGGTACGATGCAACAATTTAATAGCCGGTATAACGGCTGTTGTGGGCATAATAGGAGGTGTTTTATTAATAACCAAAACTACAAAAGATTTTCTTGGGTAAGCTTGGAACTTTTTTTTTTTTGGTTTTTATTGTTTTTCTTTCTGCAGTTTGTCTAGAGCAGTGTTTCTCAAACTTTTTTGGGCCGTGCCCCACTTTTGGGTTAAATAATTTTCCATGTCCCCCTCATTTTTTTCTGTACAATAGAGAGTACTTTACATAAAAAACACACCTAACAATTTGTTTAATTCAATGGATGTATGTACATATATTTTTGTTAAAAAGATAGAATAAATATAAATACTCTAAAAATTAATGAGATCCTTGAGCTTGGTGCAGGCTGCAAATGGTTTTTAAATCAGGTTCTAATTTTGTTAATTTTAATCGTAAGTCTCCGTGGTTTGTGATTTCCAGACGATTTCTTTTTTTTAATAACAAATCACTAATGACACTAAATCCGGTTTCTACTAAATATGACGATGGAAATGGTATATAAGTAAGTGTATAAAAATACAGATTTTTTTATTCTGCAGAATTTTATTTTTATATATTAAAAAAACATGAAAAGTTAAACAACTTACAAAAATTAGAACATTGCCCCCTAAAATGTTGAAATTGCGCCCCACGTTGAGAAACACTGGTCTAGAGATTTTTAATTATTTTCATAAGTGTTTTATTACATCAACAACTCGAAATCCTTAAACGATTAAAACGTAATATTTCAATAGAGAAGAAAATAACGAAACTGAACTGGTTTGAAAAGTTTTAATGCATGATATTACTTTCGATTATATGTTACATTACATTATGTACACATATGTATGTATGTGTATATATATATAAGTGTTTGTGTTACATAATAACTATATTTTCCTGTTGTTGTTGTTTTTGTTTTTCACAAATAGAAAAACTTATAATTAAAAATTTAAAGACAGACTTTGTGTACACTTCAAATACCGTACACAATGTTCGAATAGAAAATTTTAGTTGATCAAAATTATGCACTAAAAAAAAAAGTATGAATAAACTGAATTTAATGTAATTTAAGATCACAAAGAGTTACCAACATGATATATTTTCAATGAATGTAATATAGAGCGCCACACACTGAGCTATAGAGTATAAGATCATAATAATCATAGGAATTAGTTCAATTCTTCCAATTTTGTTTTTTACTTCTCATCAAGTAAATAAAACAATGCGGGTAAAGCAATGATCGTTTTCCTTCAAAAATTATAATTTGGGTAAATCTTCTACCCCGTCTACGTTGGTCCTCTGAATATTTTCGGTGACGCGAAATGAAACATGTAAGGACCTGTCAGTAGATAAAGTCTGCATTAAATTAGCGAATGAAGACATTTTTAATTAATAAATAAACGGACCCCATCAAAATTATTTGTCGGACCCCAGCCAAATGATTTGACTAATTTTAAAAAATTACACCAGAAAAAAGATTGGTTGGAATTCGATAAAACCATTAAAATGTATTTGATAAGTCAGTTAATTTAATGTATATATATTTAGAAGTATTTACGGAAAAAATATTGTGTGTGTATGTAAAGATAATTAATTCAGTTTTTCTGATGGCAAGTACCAACTAAAGTATTTGATAATTTCTTAAATTTTCATACTAAAAATTAAAAGCTTTTACAAAAATTGTTACCAAAATTCATTATTTTTTGCGGTCTTCCTGGAAATAAGGTACAACGCAGAAAGGACATCACATTTTGAACACAAAAACCGAGTCTCAATTTCAATATTTTTTAGAGCATATGCCACATTTTCGCGGTGGCTTTTTTTTTTTAAATCTCAAAAACGAAGAAACAAAGAGAATAATATTCATTAATTTCAAAATTCGGTAACATACTGCAATTTGGACGAATATTTAAGTCTTACGCAACTGAATAGGGGATTTGATCAAAATTGAAAATAAACCGTGAAGGCAGGTTCTTAAATATCAATTTGTTGTACAAATATAGAAAACTGGTAAACAAATTAGATTCGTTACAATTTTTTTTACAAAAAAAATATATTTCGGGTGCCATAAGTACGGTTTTACAATTAGGAGGTATATATACATACGTCTTACGCAACAGAATAGGATTTTGATAAAAATGCTTATAAATCCTAAATGCAGCCACTTATGCCACAAATTTTTTTAACATTTAGAAAGTTATACACAGTATTTGATTCATTCGCTTTTTTTTTTTAAATAAAATTTTTTATACCGAATTGTAAAACTTATTTGAGCTGGACGTATATATACGTCTTACGCAACATAATATATAGGTATTACGCAGTAGAAGGGTTAAGCAATTTCAATTTAATTTTAAAGTTAATTTGTGTTGTTTATTTAATGTATTCTCTGTATAAGTATAATTAACATAAAATTTTGTTTATACACTGCGTTGCATAACTATAATTACAAATAACTATAATTCTAATATTACAAAAAGTTTTTTAAAACTTTTACCTGTTGTTAAGAGTGTGATAACTAATCTCCTAACGTGTAAACTTTAAACTATTACTTTAAGAGAAAAAATTGTGTATTAATTAATATTCTGTTGGTGTTTAATAACTATAATTACATATAACCCATGGGTTTCTATACACCTCATTCTCTCTCAATCTGCCCTCTTCTTAGTTGTTCGTAAACTGGCAGCGAGCAAATGAAAACATGTTGCAGAAATTTAAAAATTTAAACGAATTTGTATCATGTTTTTTAATAATAATTTAATAAACTGTTTATTTATTTAAAAAATATAAGTGACTGTTTTAAGTAACAATTTTTTATCAACATGTTGCAATTATTTTTTAGTGTAAAAAAAAGTTTTCATTTGCTTGCCAGAGTTGGGTATTTTGTTGCTGAGAGGCGTGGGAAGTGTAATCTCTCTATTTGTATATACTCTTTGGCACCATTTAATTCACCGAGAACTATTTAGTGGGCTCACAATTTTTTTTTGCAACAAATATATTATAAGGGTTTTCAAAATAATCGCAGTTTTCTTTTCAAGTTTTAATATGTGACAAACAATTTTTTGTGTTTATTTTATATTTATTGGTGGTGTAATATATATTTTTAAATGTAAATGAGATCTATAAATTGATGTTACTTTAATAAAATCTAAGCAAAAACTGTACTTAGAATACTATGTATGTAAGCAGGCACGTAGGTAGGAATTTATTTGGGGGGGGGGGGGGGGGGGGGGGTGGGTTTTCGATTTTTTATTTTGGTTATATATATTGTTTTTTTGTGCACACTAGAGTAACAGCTTTTTTTTTTTTTTTTTTTTTTTTTTGTTTGCTAAATTTTTACCTACACGTAATGGGCAATCATGTATTAATAATAGAAATCGCTTTCTCAGGTCATTTTGCAACAAAAACCTCCCGCATAAAGTGCATTTCCTTAAAATGCATTTTTTAATTTGTTACTTATTGTGTTCATTATTTTGCGAATTTTGATCTCTATATCGCGATACAACGCTTTAATCTGTTTGATCACAATCAGCGAAACACGTCAAATTTGAAAACGTTCGTGTACTTTAAGTTGGATATGCATCGTTATTGTCTAATTATGTTAAATTTTTAGTTTAATTAAATAAAAAAAGGATTATGCAGAAAACTTTTTGAAAACCGCGAAAAATAAAATTGCGTTACTTTATATTTTTATGTGCTAATATACGTCTAGGGTAGCTAAAACTTGATAAATGTAAAAAAAAGTAAAAAAGTTTCAACTTCTAATAACCCGATTAAAATTAATATGATGCTTTATATAATCATACGAAATTTAATATGAGTCTTAATAAAGTTTTATCCGAGAAATGGGCATAATAATTATATTTGAATTAGTTTAGTTTTAATTTGATAATATCAGATTAAATAACATCCGAATAATGACGCGATTCAACTTAATACGATTTTATACAACGGTATAAAATTATATCTGAACTGATACTGATATATACAAAATGAGCTATAGTTGTATCCGGTTTTTGATTTTAAAACGTCATGAAAATCCGAAATATCTATTAATCCTTTTAGACTTTAGCTAAATTTGTAACAAATTCCATAGCATTTGGATATTTTATTATATTCAAAAATAAAAAATAATATAATGAAAATGAAAATGAAGATTTTGTGGAATTGATTAACTTACACAATTGAATAACAAACACAGAAAAAACGTTGAAACTAAATTTAGAGTTTTATATTGAAAAAAATCTTAGACTAAATTAAGAACTCATAATGTTACAAATGAAAAAAAATTCTTGTGAAGTTTAGATTTCTCTACGGGCTGTTGATGGTCAGTCTTTTTTAATATATCGATATAAATAAAAACAATTTACATCATATTTCACTCAACGTTTCGTTGGTTGTTTTTTCCAACTTCCTCAGGAGTTAATGTTTATTAAATTCTGGCAAATATATAACAAAATGGCAAATAATTAATTTTAATTTTATAAAAATTCTTTTTTAGGGTTAAGAACCAGAAAGAAATCAATTCAAAAGGCAAAAATTGGGGTAAATTTTGTGTATACAATTATACATTTGTTTATACAATTATTGATGTAATACACATTTACATCCAAAATATGATTGACAAATTTTCTAGTGTGACTCTGCATGGGGTAATATACAATTTTATCTAAAATAAAATTGTGTTTTTTAAAATATGATATAATATCAAAATATATATTATTTTGCAATGTCTAGGTATATAAATATAACGTAATTCTTATTTGGATTAGTTTTAGCGTATTCTAAATGCAATATACAATAATACGCAACTATATATGACATCATATTTAATTTTTTCTACGATATTAATTGTATATTTATATAGTTATGTCCGTTTTAACTCGGGAAATTAAAGATTTATATATAGAAAAAACAAATTAAAAGGCAAATATCCTATATAAATTACCTGACACTTACAAGGAAGCTTTTCCTTTAAATTTCCCCCTTTAAAGGTTCCCTTTAAAATTAATGAAATTCGGATAGGTGATAAAGCAGCAAAAATATATGAAAAACGTATTTATTTTTAAAATTGGCGGTGAAATTAAACACATCTTTGTATGAAAATATGTCTAAAGTTTATGTAATTTAGACTTGTTTAAAAACAGTGTTAAAATGCTAGAGAAAACACACATTTTGAAAACCATTTTGACACTATGTCGTGAACCCAGGCTGCCACTTATTTGAATTATTTTAACAAATTATTCACTATTTTTCTCCTTTTTCATATATCCGACTTTTTTAAGATCGGGGGCTATACTTCATGTCTTGTATTAAAAAAATTGTAAATTTTCCAAGCAAGCCTGATTGTAGTCTGAAAGAAATAATGATAAAGAAAAAATATGCAACTGGAAAATTTAAAAATATACCTGACATCGCCTAGACTGCTTTAGCTGCTTGATTTTAAAATATCGCATTTCAAGGAGCGCCGATAGAAATTTGTTTACATTTAGTCTAAAAAAAAATTGAGAAAATTTGAGTCACATTAACACATTATGCACGTTAACACATTATGCATATCGATTAAAGTTTGAGGCTTAAATTTGTTTCAAAAAATTAAAAAAATATATGAGATATCGTAATATATATCGTAAAAAAAATACTGAAAACTATGTTACCAGATGCGTGCGTAGCAAACCAAATTTAAATAAAAAGATTTCACTGTAACGAAATTTTAAGATTCGAATCATATAAAACTATTTCCTATTTGATCCAAGTCAAAAATAAATATTTTCATATTAAATGTATCAATAACATTGTTACTTTCTAACGAATTGCATTAAGTTTTTAAATTTGTCAAATCATTTCGGGGGGGGGGCTCTAGCCCGCAAGCCCCCCCGCCTAGCTACGTGCCTGTAGGTAAGGATCACTGCAATTGCAGTTGAAAACAAATGAAATTTCACTTAAAGAAAGGACGACTTACATTACAATAAATTCAACTAACATTGTGTTTTTAAGTTCAAAAAATGACTAACAATTGTAGTAAAAATGAACCACATGGTAGTA
This sequence comes from Delia radicum, assembly GCA_021234595.1. Taxonomy (NCBI): domain Eukaryota; kingdom Metazoa; phylum Arthropoda; class Insecta; order Diptera; family Anthomyiidae; genus Delia; species Delia radicum. The sequence goes on from CM037855.1 coordinate 206,754,565, forward strand.
AAAAATTAACAAATATTTATTTTTTTTTTTAATTTTTTAAATAACAAAAAACAACTTAAAAAAATGAATGTAAAATCATAAAACAGTCATTTGATGTGGTTTGTTTTTTTTAATGAACCAAAAGGTTAGTAAATATTTTAATTTGTTCTACAAATGACTGACATTTACATTAAAAATAAAGAAACTGTATTACAACCCAAACAACTACATATTTTTAAAGCAGAAGTTCCCTGAGTGTGTAATTAATTAATTAGCTTGAAACTTAATACCACCGTATTTTTTCGCCGTTAAAGATAATTGATTAACTGGAATGGACTGGAATACTTAAACATCGGCTAACATAGAAGAAAGTTTTTTTGAAAATATTTTACCTTAAAGTATCGAGAATTTTTGAAGCTTCCCATATCTATTGTATTTTTCCTCAGGTCTAATTTTGGTAGTAAATCGTTTTTCGAGAAAATTGTAAAATTTTAATTTCTACAAATTCAAAACAGGTTTTTTGCAAAAGTGTGAGTTTTATCGCAAAATTTCTTCTTAGACTACCCAAATACATAAAAAAAAAATATATATACTTTTGGTGTTCGCACTTTTGGGTTAAAGCTTATTCCGACGAATCGTGCTCAGTGTCTGGTCTTAAGCGATTTAATTGTCTTTATTAATTACGACAACAATACAGTCATAATGAAGCAAATCTCTTCGTAATCATAAATGTCATCATTCATTTTGTGTATTATGCATATAAATTACTTGGTTATTTTAATACGTTTTTTTTTATTGTTTCTTTTACATACAGCCAGACAGACATAAAACAAATTGAGGCTTCCGCCACACTTACCCCAAAAGTCTCTTCCAATCCAATCCAATCAGTTAGGCACACACTTTTTAGTTAAAACCGTAAAAAAAGCAGACACACATAAAAAACCTAACACTTTTCAAACGCATAAAAACTGAAATGGAAAATGAAGAAAACATTTTTATTAAACAACAAGTTACATATTTACTAATAAAAAAACCAAAAAAAAAAACTTTTTATTTAAATTTTTTTTTTTTATGTTAACTAAAAATTGCAAAGTTTTTCCCTGTTTTATATGCAGCAACAAATACTATCATCGTCGTAGTCTTCATAGTCATAAACATGATGATTATGATTTTAACATAAATTCGTTGCATATTTTTCTTTAAATTTTTTGTTTTTAGAAAGGTGTTAATTGTTTTGCAACCGGAAATTTGTAATTATATACAAAATGTTAAAAAAAAAAAAAAAAAAAACATTAAATATGCTAAAGAAATATAAAATAAAATGCAGTTTTAATAATGCATATTTAATTTATTGACAGGTATTTTGCAAATATGGTAACTCTAATGTAATTAATTGCGTAATTTACGTAGCGGTGTGTGTGTGTGTGTGTCATTAGAACGAATTGAAACGGATATTGCCAGTTGCAAGCACGTTTCGTTTTTAAATCGTAAATATAAAAATAGGAAATAATGGTAGAAAAGGGCAAAGAACTGTTGGAGTTTTTGTACCAAAACAAAGAGGCCAATATAATGAATGTACAAAAGAGTTTCACAATATAAATTCTTTGTAAATATATTAAACCGTTTCAAGAATACATTCCTTAGAATAACTTCCGAAAAGGAAATTCTTTTAATTTGAAATAAATATTGTTTCATGAAAATGAACAAATTATTCAAGCTCGAGGGTACTCTACTCTATTTTTTTTATTGTCCTAACAAATAAAAATAATTTGTTAGGACAATATTCTAAATAAGAAGTATAGAGTACAGATGGGCACGTAAGCAAAATTTAGCGTGATTCACGCGTGAGTGTGAGTGAAACTTAATTTTACTCACGTGAACGTGAACGTGAGCGAGTGTGAGTAGGAAAAAATTCTTAGTGAGTGAGTGTGCGTGAGCCAATGAGCGTGAGTAGAATTTTACCAAAAAAAGGTAATTTTTCGCCGATTAAATATTTTTGGGGCTTTAAAACACTAACTAAATGGTAAAATTACATATTCAGAGCAAAATTACGTTCAACATTCACAATTTACCTTAATTTTTACATTTTTTTTTGGTCAGTTTTTATTTCGTGAATTTGCGTGATTCCCGTGAATCACGCGTGAATGTGAGCAGAAAAAAAATTTCGTGATTGATTGTGCGTTAGTGAAAATTTTCTCTAGGGATCGTGAGTGAGTGTGAGTAAAAACTCACTCACGTGCCCATCTCTAGTATAGAGCATGGCGTCCAACTTGAATAATTTTTTTCATTTTCAGGCCGAAAAAACGAAATTTTTATTTTTAATTAAAATTAAAATTATATTAAAAGGTATAAAAAAAAATTACAAAGTTTAAAATGTAGAATTGATTGCATCGGAACATGTCTGAAATTTCAAAAATTCAAATTTATTTGCACATTTATGTACTTCAAAGAAAAAAAACCCCAGTGTAGAAACGCTAATGACACGTCATTATCTTTCTCACTAACAGTACAGACACCAGCTTACTATATGCATTACTTTTACACAAATAATAAGGACTTACTAAGAGCTAGTTAATTATGTCATTATTTTAATACAAAAAATAATTGCGTTATCAAATATAGCATGTCGAAATAGCTAAGCTAAGTAGAGCGCTTGACTGACAACCTGGAGTCCCAGGTTCGAATCGCGAGTGGGCACCTTTTTTTCAAAATTTGTTTTTGACTCATTATTTTTGTCCATACTGGCAAACATATAGGTAAACTCATATTGTTGTCTTTTTCGTAAGGTGAATAGTAATGATATGTCATTACATGCAAGTAATGAGATTTGTAATGACATTTGTAAGTACTTGCCATAAATAAATACAGGCGCTAATCCAGGATCAAAAAAGGGAAAAATTAAAAAGAGAAAAAAAGAAAGGAAAAGGGGAAAGAAAAGGGAAAGTAAAAAAATAGGAAAAATGTAGAAGAAAAAGAAAGAGATTTCAAAATTTAAAGGCTTTTGCTACGTTTCTAACCTGTTTTAGCCAAAAAATCTTTAGTGAATAGTTAAAGTTTCAAGAAATGTATAAAATGGATGTACCCACAATTTTATGAAAATTGTTAATATCGAATCCTAGGGTGCGGTCAGAAAAAATTTATCACAATTGGTAATAAATATGTACCTCAATATTATATTCGGGTTTGGTATTGTTCGAGTAAACGAGTAACTCGATTTAGAGGTTTTTAACTTACTCGATTAATCGACTATTTCACTGATTTTTCCTTAAAAATACACAATAAAACATCATCAACGAACAAGTTTTCAATTTATTTTTGATCAATGATGATTATCTTTAACTTCGAGCTCATAAAGGGTCCGCCATCTAACGTTTTTTTTTTCAACTAGTACTTATTTCGTGAATGGTAACACTTAGCTCATGTCTGATTTGACAGATAATTAGTTTTATCCTTCCGCTGAACGAATATGGTTGCGTATACGCTTGAACAACGCTGGGAAATATTGCGACATTACTTTGAAAATCATGGTAATGTTGCAGAATGTGTGCGAAAATTGCGTACGGATTTTGGAAGAAGAGAAGCACCGTCAGCTGATGTCGTTTGGCCACCTCGGAGCTGCGATTTGACACCGTTGGACTATTATTTGTGGGGTGCCGTCAAAGATAAGTGTTACGTCAACAAGCCAGAGACAATTGACGCTTTAAAGGACAATATTCGTGAAGCCATTGGTGAAATACAGCTGCACACAATCGATAATGTGCTTAAAAATTGGACCGATCGTGTAGGCTACTGCATGGCCAGCCGAGGCAGCCGTTTGAATGAAATTATTTTCCATTATTAACCGGAAGGATTGTACTTTCAAATAAAAAAGAAATTTGAGAAAATATTCAGTAGTTTTTTTTATAGCATTTTCAAAAAAAAAAAAGTTATTTGGCGGACCCTTTATATTAGTTCTCATTTAGTGGGAAAATAGGTTATATGAATGTTTGATGTTTTGCACGGGATTGTCACTTCTTTCAAAACATGTTCTGATGATGGGAAGCTAGAAAATTCCCGAAATAGATCTATCAACACTAGGGTGGGGCGATTTGAACATCTTAATAGGCGCTTCGCGTTTCTGATTCTTACTGAGCAAAAAAGTCCACTAGACCATACGTCTACGGTGAAAATCGAGCATTTTGACTTTTTAGCCGTATTTTGTGAAAGTAACACTGTGTGGGATGGACATATCTCAGGGAGCTTATCCAAGATTATGGTATCAATCTCTTCTTTGGAAGATTCTCTAGCAGATTAATGCATCAATCATATTTGTGGGTGGCGTTTAAGGGGTTAATTTTTATTTCAAAATATGGCTTTTTTTCCGTATTTTGTGAAAGTAAAAATGTGTGGGATGGACATATCTCAGGGAGCTTATCCAAGATTGTGGTATCAATCTCTTCTTTGGAAGATTCTCTAGCAGATTAATGCATCAATCATATTTGTGGGTGGGGTTTAAGGGGTTAATTTTTAATTTCAAAATATTGCTTTTTTGCCGTAAAGTCAAAATCTGGAAGCTCGATTTTCACCGTAGACGTATGGTCTAGTGGACTTTTTTGTTCAGTACAATGCCAAGAATCAGAAACGCGAAGCGCCCATTAAGATTTTTTTCCTTCCATACTAATCGCCCCACCCTAATCAACACATTCCTGAAAGTGGTCAATTAATAAATTCGAAAACAAAAACTCTATAGATTATTTGTTAGGACAATATTCTAATAAAGAAATATAGAGTATGGCCTCGAACTTGTATATTTTTCATTTTCATTGCACAACTAAAGGTCGAAAAAACATAATTTTTATTTTTAATAAACTTGAAAAACATTTACTTTAAAATTTTTATAATTATAAGTTTTCTTTACAAAGGTATCTTATCTTCAAAATCTTAAAAAATCGTTTAAACTTAAACCTTTTCCTGAATCAAATATTTTTTTTAGTGCAGAAGAACTTTCCTATAGGAAAAAATCTAAAATTTGGTATCTTTTATTAATCAAGCGCTTGGATTTTCATATTACAAAAATTCACAGAAAAAAATAACATTATTCAATGTGTAATTTATTTTTGTTTTATAGAAAAAAATATAAATCTCATATTTAAGTAAAAAAAAAGTTGTGGTTTCTGGATAAAAATAAAAACTAAAAATATTTTCAAAGATTTGTTTGTCAAAAACAAGTTATTCAGTTTGATTTTAAGGTGATGCAATATGGATCAACATAATATGTTTGAATCAACTACACAGATTATTTATTGCACTCGTATCTTAAACAAACGGCTTTATTTATCACAGGAATTTATTTTTTTATTGTTTTTTTGTGTGTAAAATATTTTAAGCGCGATTTTATGAAAATATCAAATTTTAAAAAAAGTCAATGCAAATCAGAGACTCTAACAGTGATGAATTTAATTTTAAAAAATCACAAAGTAGTTTCATTTTGGTTTCTTAAAGAAAGCACTTATTAATATATTCCACTTTTGATTTTTTTAGAATTACAGTTAAATATAAAAGTTTTCTTGATATATTAAATATAATCCAAATAAAAATAATAATAAAATAAAAATCTATTTGTTAATCCTTTAACATTGTTAATTAGTGGTAATATTCTTTACATTCATTAACACTTCATTCATGAATAAAGGACTTCTAACGTATTTTTTAAAGGGGATTTATAAAATAACAGTTAAAAAATTACTGTTATTTTTGTTTTAAATTTTGAAAACAATTTGAATTGTTAAAGTTGATTTTTTAGACCAAAATCAAAGTAAAAAGTAAAGAAAAAGTGAAAAGTGAAAAGCATCAATAGTTGAATTTCGCACTGTAGTTTAGCCAGTAATAACATTTTGAGACACATTTTTTTTTTAAAAATTTTAAAAATTTCAGTAGAAAATATTTAAAATTGATCAAATTAAAAATATCAATCAGACAAATAAAATTATTTCTTTTATTTTAAAAATTTTCTTTTTTTATTCTGAAAAACAGAAACTTCCCTAATTGAATTTCGCTTAGTGTATATGTTTTTTGAATGTTGTATCCATATCGTGATAGATTTAACACCATTAGGTCATGGTTTTGCCTTAAAATCACTGCGGTCTCTCCAATTGACAAAAAACAAGCAACTTTTAAAATCTTTGAGACTTTTTTTGATTTGGGAAAACTAAGGCTCTAAAATCGAAAATTTGTTTAATTTGGTACATTGCTTGTATCTCGAAAACTAAATAAAGTAAATGAAAACGTTCAACGGTTTTTGATAAATTGAAGCCACCCAGGTGAAAATGTTCATATATGATCATATATTGCAATATATGGTTTCATGTATGAGCATATATATGTATGGGTAAATACATTCAAATGAAAAGTTCATATATGGATATGAATGACACCATATACGATAATATATGATATTATAGTGCATATATTGGTTCATATATCGGTTCATATATGCCATATATCTCCATATATGAATTCATATATTATTCCATATATGGTAAATATGTTTTAATTTTTGATCAGATGCAATGAGGATGCAAATTTTTATGTTTAACCCTTATTCGCCCGGTCTACGAATTCTTGACAAAAATATATAAATTAATGTTTTATTGATTTATAAAGACGATTGCAGAGAATGAGTTTTGAATTGAAATTTGAGTTGAAAATTGATGAAAATTGGTCCATCAACTGATATTATCGCGCTAAATATACCATTGGAAAAATTTGTTAGCGAACGCACCCCTTTTCCGGGGGAGGGGTTCAAAGTTGGAATTTTGTTTTGCGATTTTATCCAAAAGTTGTGAATGGGTTGGAACGCTTTATGCACCATCGAAAAGGTATAATATGTCCCCTTTCATTAACCCATTACAAGCTATCTTAAAATTTGTAATTTTTTCATCTTTTTTTATTAAAAATTCGCAACTAAAAAACTAATAAAACCTCCAAGTTTAAGTTTAATCAAATTTATAGATTCACAGGGTCGTATTATACCTTAAATGAAAGCTCAATATCTTGTTTATAAATTACTGGCATCAAAACATACCTATAATACAGATAATTTTTAAAACTAAATAAAAAAGACAAGAAAATTTAAAAAAAAAATACCAAATGTTAAACTGACTCGTAATGGGTTAATGAATGGGTATATATTACTCTTTTGAAAGATATTTATAACAACTTTCCGATGATGCCTAAATGATGCAGAATAATATATGACAGTATATGAACATTCATATATGACCATATATGAACATTCATATATGTCCATATATGAGCATATATGTCCATATACCCTCAAATTTCGGATACAAACATATATGGATTCATATATGAACTCATATATGGCAATATATGAACTTTTTCACCTGGGCATTACACAGAATCTTCCAAAAAAGTTTTTTTTAATTAACCAACCAACCACAGAAAATCGGTGATTTTAATTGATTACCCGAACAATATGAGTTATTTTCGTCTTTTCTAACAAGTTTAGCCAACAGCTTTAAATCTTAAAGCTTTTTATTTGACAGCGTCGTTGGCGTAATCAATTAACATCATCGATTTCCTTTGGTTGGTTGATATATATACCTGATCAAACCTTCAGTTTCTTGTGGACGGTGGATTAGAATGATGCTGAAGATGACCTAGTCGCTTACGTCGAAAGTGCGGCACTTCCTCTAGCGCTGATCCCCTCAAGATTTTTTTTCATCCTATAACAATTAGTGTTTTTTTTATTACAACAATTAGTGTTTTTTTTTTTATTACAACAATTAGTGTTTTCTATTTGCAATAGCAACATTTTAATTATGATCTCAAACCTGACAATTCAAAATGAAATGCAATATTAAAAGATCAACAATACATACAAAATTGTCTAATTCATATATTTTTGAAAAATTTTAGTTTTTGTGAAAAAATTTATATTATTTTTCAATTCAATTCAAAAATTAAACTATTTTTGAAAACCCAGGTGAAAAAGTTCATATATTATTATATATGGCCCATGTATGAATATATATAAATATATATGGATCTATACATGGAAATGCATGAAAGCATATATGGAAATGTTTGTTATATATGGAAGCATATATTGAACCATATATGAACAATTGTTGCATATATGTTTTCATATATGGAACCATATATGCAACTGTTTAGCATATATGGAGCCATATATGAAAGTGTTTTCCATATATGGTTACATATATGAAAACATATATGAATGTATTATCCATATATACTACCATATATGGAAGCATATATGCATCATTTTCCCATATGTGTGGTTTAATTTATAAATAAATTTATAAATTAAACTATAGTTAAAAGATTTTTGGATGAATCTTCTGTTCTATATTATCTTGATGTATACAAATATATTGACAAATAAAACAAAGTATTACAGTTTGGTATTATCTTTCATTATCTTTGATAGATCTATCAACACATTCCTGAAAGGGTCAAATAATAAAATTGAAAACAAAAAAACTTTATAGATTATTTGTGAGGGCAATATCCTAATAAAGAAATATAGAGTATGGCCTCGAACTTGAATAATTTTCATTTTCAATGTATATAAAATATACATTTTTTATGTATATATAATAATATATATTTAAGCAATAATTTTGTTAATAAAAATTGAATTTTCAAACTAACAATTGTTTTTATTTTATGAAAATATACGTAAGGAGGAAAATATATGAACATATATGGGTAGGATATATATGGACATATATATCCATATATGTCCATATATCCTCAATTTTCGGATCCAAACCATATATGGAACTCCATATATGTATATATATGGGTCATATATGTACTTTTTCACCTGGGAAATTAAACTACCCATGTGAAAAAGTTCATATATTGTCATATATGGCCACATATATGAGTTCATATATGAATCCATATATGTTCGGATCCGAAATTTGAGGGTATATGGATATATATGCTCATATATGGGCATATATGAACGTTCATATATTGTCATATATTATTACTTTTCCTATATTCTCGTATATAAATAAGCTTTTTTAGTTTTTTTTTTTCCAAAAATATTCTGTTTATTAAAAAATAAAGCTATTATAATTCTATATACATTTTACTGAATACAGGAATTTTTTTAAAAACTTAAAATATACTTCAATATAAGAATATTCTACACCATTTTTAATTGTATCTTGAAATTTAAATATTTCTGTTATTATTCTGAAACACAACTAAAAATGGGAATGTCTGAAAATATTTTGTTTTTTTTACAAAATATAACACAATAAATAAATCCAATTAATTCATCTGGTTTAACCAGTTTTTGAATACTGAGATCAAAAACTTTGACTTAAATAAAGTTTAGCCGCATGTTTCCAAAATTAATGAAACTTTTCCACGCTGAATCTGCCAATGGTAAAATCTTTTGGTGGACCTTATTCGGGAGGGAGGGGTTAAAATTTGAAGTTTTGTTTTGCGGTTTTATACAAAAGTTTTGAATTGATTGGCATCATTTAGGCATCATCGGAAAGGTGTTTTAAATGTCTTTTCAAAGAGTAATACATCCCCATTCATTAACCCATTACGAGTCAGTTTAACATTTAGTATTTTTTTATTTTTTTTTTCCTGTTTTTTCAGAACTTTTGTATAAAATTGCAAATCAAAATTTCAACTTTGATCACCTCCTCCCGGAAAGGGGGTCCGTTTTTCCTAATAACTCATTATCTGCAATGGTATTTATAAATTAATAAAACATTAATTTATATATTTTTGGTAAGAATTCGTAGACCGGCAAAGTGTTAAAAATAAAAAAAAAAATCATCCTCATATATGGTCATATCTGTTCAAAAATTAAAACATATTAACCGTATTTGGAATAATATATGAATTCATATATGGAGATATATGGCATATATGAACTAATATATGAACCAATATATGCAATATATTTTCATATATCATCATATATGGTGTCATACATATCCATATATGAACTTTTCATTTAAATGTATTTACCCATATATGCTCCCATACATGACATATATGTTCATATATGCTCATATATGGAACCATATATGCTCATACATGAAACCATATATGGCAATATATGATCATATATGAACTTTTTCACCTGGGTATTTTTGAAAAATTAAACTATTTTTTAAAAATTAAACTCCAGCAAATATACATTTAAATGTGCCGATAGCACATGAGCATTTCAAATGTTAATGTGCCGATGCCTCTAGCACATACGCATTTCAATTGTTAATGTGCCGACAATGATTACAGCACATTTACATTTCAAATGTAGATGTGCCGTTTCTGTTTGACACACTGCACATTGAAATGTGCATTTGCCAATACTACACTGTTAATAATCCATGCTAAAAATACGAAAAAATATCAAAACAACGAAATCTTTTGTGAAATGAACAAATTTTCGTTTATTTTACAAAATTTTTGGTTATTTTGAAATTTTTTTGTATTTTTACGCTTGGATTATTGTCAGTGTACGAGCACATGTAAATGTGGCACATGTCCGCGCCATTCCTTAACATACATTAAAAAGAATAAAAGACTACATGTAAAAAATTATATATTTTTGAGATCATCTCTCATCAAACTAGCAGTATGATTTATGTAGTCTAAGCAAGGACTATGAAGAACTAGGATGCACAGACCGGTGCGCGACGGTAGTTATAAAGGAGGTCACAGTGGTTTTTGTTACCCATTATTGATATAATTAATTTATTTATTTATTTTTTAGTAATTTTTAAGCTATTTCAATTGATAATAGTTTTTAAAATAGTTGAAAAATAATTTTTTTCTATTTTATTTCTATTATAAATTGAAATAGCTTAAAAATTACTAAAAAATAAATAAATAAATTAATTATATCAATAATGGGTAACAAAAACCACTGTGACCTCCTTTATAACTACCTTTGTGCGCGTTGGCATGTTGGGGTGTTGGCACGTTGGCACGATGAGGTGCGCGTCGCGCACCGGTCTGTGCATCCTAGTTCTTCATAGTCCTTGGTCTAAGAACTACATTTCGATGTCTTACAAATGAAATGACAAATTTCACTTAAATTCAATATTCAATATCAATATCTCTACACCTAAAAATTCTAAATCGAACCGTAAATAAAGCTAATATTTGTTAATACTTTCCCCCTTGTATTATTTGGTCAACAGCCAAAAATTCCAATTAGAATGACCAGTTTTTAATAAAAAGTTTTTATTGACAATTTTTCATTTAAAAAGAGCTAAACTAACTCTCTTTTTTTATACATAATTATAATTTCCTGACAAAAAGAGTCTATTCATGCACAAACAAACACGCGAATGAATACAGTACAATAAGAACTTCATGTCAGCTGCGCAAGCGCACCCTAAAAGTTAAAAGAGAATTAATTAACCATGAGTATGTACTACTTGGCCTAAGAACAGTTAAACACGAAAAAACCAAAAATCCACCTGTTGTATGAAATTGTATTCATTAGTAGTATTGATGTACGTAACACACTTGGTGGTTTAATTGTAAAACAAAAAAAAAAAAAAACAAAAAAACAATATTTTAAAAAATATATTTAATTAAAAATTAATAAAGAAAAAAGATAACAACAATTTAATGGTTTATAAATACAAAAAAATTGTAATGTAATGAGTGTAACTATAATTGAATTTTACGCTAAACCATCAAAAATCTGGTATGTCCATTTGTGCTTCATACTCGTATCATTAAAATGCATTTAAATTTAAAAATTTAATTTATTTAACATGCATTTCCTATGTTTAACAAGTTTTTTGTTTTTGTATTAATGCTAAAAACTCAGAGTAACGTCAATTAATTAACAAATGATTAAAATCTTTGAAAAAAAACAAACACTCTCGATTTTGTGTGAAATTAAAACAATGTAGAATTGACCTTCCGACGGCCAGAGAAAAATTTTAATTATGGATTTATTACACTGTTCGGATAGTGCTCAGCGCAGCTTTCTATGAATGTGCTCATCATTAAAATCATGAAAAAAAAACTTTATAAATTAAAACGAAGTAAAAAAAATCATTTAGATGACCTGTGTTTAGTACCATTTCATGGTCGTTGTATTTAGTCAAATGTGGCGTTTGTTTGAAGTTTTTGTTTTTCTAATTCATGTAAAGTTATAATTTTTATTTAACACTGGAATTACACAACTGGTCAATTTTGAATGTGAAGCTTTTTAAAAGAAGGCGATCGAAAATTCACAACTATTGAAAGATGATCAATGGAACTCTATGGAGTATTGAAATATTTTCGTCTTTCCACAAAACCCAAAAAATTTTGCAAAAAAGAAAACTTCGCGAATTTTAGCAAAATCAAAACATTTTAATATTTCAAAGAGTACATGTGAGCAAATTAGGCAGTAAGTATGTAAAAATGACACTCCAAAAGCCCGAGACACGTAAACTCAATTTTGGGGCGTAGAATATAAGCCGTTTTAATAGGTTAGGTCAATTTAAAAGATATTTAAATTTTAAGTTTGTATTGACTCAAGCGTTTTTTTAAGTCTATTACTCTTTTGAAATGACTTTATTTACTGTTTTTTTTTGCAAGTTTTATATAATTTTTATTAAAATAAAAATTATGTTTTTTCGATCTTTAATTGTGCAATGAAAATGAAAATTATTCAAGTTCGAGGCCATACTCTATATTTCTTTATTAGGATATTGTCCTAACAAATAATCTATAGAGTTTTTGTTTTCAAATTTATTAATTGACCACTTTCAGGAATGTGTTGATAGATCTATTTCGGGAATTATCTAGGTTGCCATCATCAGAACACGTTTTGAAAGAAGTGACAATCCCATGCAAAACATCAAACATTCATATAAACTAGTTTTCTCGAAGTTAAAGATTATCACCATTAATCAACAATAAATTGAAAACTTGTTAGTTATATGCAAGCTCTACCTTTGGTAGATATACAATACACGCCTTTTGTTTCTATTCTCCTTTTAATTTTTACACATGTTTTGTTTTAAGATGTAAAGGGGAAGTAAACTAAGACCGTATTTTGTCTTTTTTACAAGTTTTATATAAATTTTTATTAAAAAAATTAAAAATTTGTTTTTTTTTGACCTTTAATTGTGCAATGAAAATGATAATTATTCAAGTTCGAGGCCATACTCTATAGATTATTTGCTAGGACAATATCCTAATAAAGAAATATAGCGTATGGCCTCGAACTTGAATAATTTTTCATTTTCATTTTGTTTTTTTTTGTCTAAACTTAATGTCCGTCCATTTTTAGGACTATAAAATTAATTTATATACAATCCGAATCGTCAGGGTAATAACTAGTGTTTTCAGATCGGATAATCGATTAATCGATTCCTCGATTAGTCGTCTCTATTTCGGATAATGTCGAAACAAATAATTTAAAACTTAAATAATTATTCGACCTGAGTAATCGGTTAAAATAGGTCGGTTAAAATAGGTAGGTTATATGGAAAAACTTGACAATTTTCTTAACTTTGGTTAAAAAAAATTGTAAGAAAAGCTTAGAATAAAGAAATGCTATATAAAATATCATTAAATTCTTTTAAAATCGAGTGGAAACGATCCTTAAGTATCTAGATGCAAATTTGTTATCGGCTTTAGGAAATTTAATTCTGTCTTTATTCATTTGAAATCTTAAATTAATGTGAACCAATATTTCTAAGTATTTCAAGACAAGGTTGAATTAGTTTTAAATCGATTACAAACAAATATCAATCAATTTACAAATTATTTCTGTAGGAATCCGATTTTTTCTTCCATCTTCCAAGAACATTTTTTATAAACGACTCCCAGCAACTACAATTTTCAAACATATTCCCGTGAAAGATATATTTACAAGGGGAGTCTCCCGATAGGTTATATTCGATCTTAATGAAATTTGGTATGTTCTTAGCGTAATCGATAAAAATTAATAATTGTAGGCATAAATTATTCTTCTTACCATTATGTTATCATAATGCAAAGTTGGAAAATTAAAAAAAAAAAAAAAATCGTTTAAAACAAGCTCACTCTTTTTTTGTTCTTTTTGTTTTGTTTTTTTTTTTGGTTTGGGGCTTTCAACTTTTGGATTCCTTTTGATATTACTCAGTCTGCCAGCACTTGAGAGATAAATTCAACACGTACTTAATTGACGTGCCATCACCTAACAATGAAATATATGGTAGTCGAAAATTGAAATAATTTTTTTTTAGTTTTAAAATTTTTGGAATAAAGTTTTGAAAAAAAAGATTCGTTAGTGTTGTAATTATGCACAGTGTGAGGTATGTTTCGTTGATGTATAAAGAGAACGACCGTCACAATAGTTGGAAAACATGAGCGTGAATTTTGTTTAAAAAGCTGTTTTTTTCCAACGCACATTCGCCTTTTAGTTTTAAATGGGCCAGTTTGCTGCGTAAAATGGTTTTTTTTGTTGTTATTTTACAACACAAAATCAGAGGAACATATAAAAATATTTAAGTGCAAAAATTAGATGGACTTTTTGAAAATTTTTAAAAAATTTCATAATATGTTTTTGCATTTTTTTATATAGCAAACAATTATATTGGCAGATTTTAAAAACCTAGAAATAAACGTGGCAACGTATAGAATTGAGGGCCATCAACATTTTTTTCTTTTCAAAAGGGAATGTGTGCTAAAACATGTATTCTTTTATCTAAACACGTTTTGCTCCAGCACATCACCAGATGAGCATTAATAAATTTTAAGAAAGAAATATTTTATGGACCAAATGAAATTTATAAAGCTTAATGTTAAAAAACTGCAAATAGTTGTTTTAGAAAATACATTTTCGCTTCAACTAATTACGTTAAATTCAAATACAATATCCAGAACAAATTATCATTTTTTAAGTCAAAAGTTAAATTTTTTAAAACAACACAAATTGTTACAAAGATTTTGTGGAAAACACAAAATAAGGTAGTAAATTTCCATAAAAATGCCAAAAAATATATTAAACAATCCCAGTCAGAAAAAGACAAACGGACCTTTCCGGGTGCTTTCCCAATCCCAAAATGATTACATCATTAGACAAAAGTTCCGTCTGCTCAAAAAGCGTCGGATAAGCATTGGGGAAACAAAATTTCCTACCCTGTAGAAATTTGTTTTCCAAAATAAGATTACAAAAAAGTTCATGCATAATTTTTTTGGTCCCGCTACTTGATAGCTTAAAACGTAAGTATATAAATGATAATTGCTGGGTAACCGTTGGTTGCTCAAATATTTCAGCACTGGCATAAGGTTTGATGGAAACATCTTCCCAACATTGGGAAAACAAACAAAAAAAAGATGGTATTAAAGGAGCTTTTCCAAAAGCAAAAAAAAGACTCAATTATATATGAAAAAATATAAAAGAATCAAAAAAAAAAAATGTTTGCCGGAAACAGGGCTCGAACTCGAAACCTTCCGACTACAGATTTTTTTAAACAAAGCATCATCATTTTTATAAAATAAATGCTTTACCAGTGGTTAGACTTTTGAGCCGTTGATAATTTCGAACTTGATAGCACTGGGAAGCCCCTTTTTCCCAACGGTGGAATATTGGTCTGAGCCAATTCTTTGCCAATGATTTTTTCTGTATACTGAAATTATTTTAAAAGAAATACTGGTAAGACGATTTTGGAAACGTTGGCAAAGCGTCTTAAACAAGTGTTCTGCCATAAGTTTATTTACAATTCCTCGGTTAGCCAGCGGTATACCAGTGCTTGATTTTTTATACCACTGGCAGTTAAAAAGGTTACAATTTAAAACGCCATAACTTTTGCGCACCTTGCAGAAAGTGGTTGACGCCAATGGATTTGAAGTCCCGAAATAGTGGTTTATTATCCTGTAAAATGCTATTAAAGTAAAACAAAATGAACACAAATTTTAAGTATTTTTTTTTATTACAACTGAACATTTTTGTTTAATTTTTCTCAACTAAAAAAGTGTGTAGAAAAATTAGTAAAAAGTTTTAAATCTCAATATACAGTTTTAGTACACTCAGGGAACTTCTGCTTTATTTTTTCTTATTTTTAATGTATTTTCTTTATTTTTAATGTAAATGTCAGTCATTTGTAGAACAAATTAATTTTTTACTTACCTTGTAGTTCATTTAAAAAAACAAACCACATCTAATGACTGTTTTATGATTTTACATTCATTTTTTACAATAGTTTTTTGTTATTTAAAAAAATAATAAAAAAAAATAAATGTTTGTTTACTTTTACTGACATGTGGTTCATTTTTCCTACAATTGTTAGTCATTTTTTGAACACTAAAAATAAATGACAATGTTAGTTGAATTTAATGTCTTTTCGTCTTTTCTTTAAGTGAAATTTCATTTGTTTTTAACTACATTTGCAGTAGTCCTTACCTACATAGTATTCTAAGTGTACTAGTTTTAAATACAAACTCATTTTTTAGTAAACATTTTCCTAAGTTTTTGCTACAACTTTTACGGACTTTTTTGTTTACGTGTAGTAAAAGTAGTAAATTTTTATTAACCTTTCGTGCTCACACCTTTTTTTTTGCTAAACGTATTTCACGCTGCTATTGGGGTGTATTATACCACAGTGTGAGGACTTAAGGTTAATTACATTAAAATTCGATGAAAATTGGATATAAATGTGTGTATTAATCGATTTTTCCCTAAGCCCATCATTTCAAAATTTATTTTTATATTTCAAAAACATTCCATTTTTAAACTTATATCTATATTTGGAATGTACGAAAAGTCTTGCCATCCCTGGTCTAGAACTTTGTCAAATTTTATTCAAATTCGTAAGTGCACCGGTAGGAGTCATTCGTTTTGAAAGAATTATCTTCATGATATTAACCATAAAACACTAATCTTATTTCCGTACATGAACTTTGCACGTCCAATGTTAGTTGAACCAAAAAACAGTTGTGGTCTAGTGTTAATGAATTGTATCGTAAAATCTTGGCGGAGTTCAAAAAAAAAAAAGTTTCTTTAAATTAATGAAATTGTTCTTAAGCATTGTATTCACATTGTAAAGAAATTTGTAGAAAACTGTTTACAGAAAAAGTACGTTAACAAACCCAATATGTACTGTCAAATACACTGCTATTATTTTGTACACAATTTCATAATGCGTTATTAATTAATCTTGCATACTTTTGGGCATTTTACTAAAAATGCTGCCACATTTGTTTAATTTAAAGATAATATTTTTAACCAAGTTAATATCCATGATAGATCAATTAGACAGTCAATCATTAACAACTGAAAACGTTATTTACGTCACAAATTACGTCGTAGATAAGCAACAAAACACATACAAAGACGCGAGGTTATTGCCTTCAATTAAAAAAAAAAAACTTTTGTATGGCTAGTGAGCGAGCGGTTGATGTAGCTTTGGAAATTTAATTGAATTTGTATAGAGCTAGAATAGATAGATGGATCATGAATGAATAGACTAGTTAAAGTCGAATTGATTAAATAACATTAAAATTAAATTGCCGGGACTAAAAATAGATATATCTATCATGGATGCTAACCGTTTCAATGCGGGTTTCGGTAACGGTTTTTTATTTTAGTTATTTCGTTAACGTTATTTTAAGGATAACGGTTTTTCAGTTATTTCGGTAACGTTATTTTTGTTATTCAGGTAATGTCAATGAACACCGACATTTTAAACCCCTGTTTGAAATGTCTAGCAATGACAATGACATATCTGAAACTTAAGACGATGAAAGTTTCAAACTGAAAATACAAGCGATATAGACAATACAATGGCTAATCCAAAAAAGCAAAATTCATATCATGGAAATTTGTAAAAAAAAAAGAAATTACTTTATATGAAACATGCAATATTCGGACTAAAAGATCAGATAATTTATATAGTGCTCTGCTGACAATAAAGCTAGCGTCGATAGATAGTGAGAGGGTTTCTCTGTTGCCGGGAACTTTGTCACAAATATTCAAAATCGGATGTCAAGCAAATTATTAAACGCTCTATTAGTATTAAAAATTTATTTTTTTAACTAACTGATGCATTATTTATTTAATATTATATGATATTTATTTTCAATTTAAAATGATCTCGAATCATTTAATTAATATGTTTTCCTTTTAATTTTCAATGCAAAAATTCAATACGTTTGTGGTTAAATATTTAATTTGTTATAAAAACGTCCTTTTAAAAAACCTCCTTCCTTAGAAGCCAATTACTTGTTTTAAACAAAAAAAAAAAGAAATTTCCCTGAAATTTCCCGGTATTCCCAGGAAATGAAAAAGTTCGGAAATTCCCAAATCCTAGACGCTATATGTATTCTTATTAAATGTTATTCGAAATATGGGCCCATATAATTATATCTGTTTGTATAGGTTTAGATCTAATCTTATACAATTAGATAAATGTCCAGAACAATTTTATCCGAATTATGGCCCGATAGAGTTGTATAAGATTGTATTAGTTTTGTATCTAATTGTATCAGTTTATATCTAAACTGATACAAAAAGATATAATTATATAAAAGCCAGATATTATTGTATCCAGATTTTGACCTAATATAATAGTATATGATTGTATGTGAACTGATACATCTAAATATAATTAGATCAGAGTTTTAGTCTGGCAAAATGTTACATTTTTGTATACGATTGTATGCAAATATACACAATTTCATACAAATATATGATGATCCTATCATATCCGTTAAGTCAATATTAAGAAATATATTACTTTGTTACTGTTTTCAAAAAAGTTACGTCATAAGTCTTTTTTAAGTTTTAATGCACATTAGGGTGTCCCGGAAGTGTAAAATTGTGCTCAAACGATAAGTATTATCCAGTTGAGAATGGGAAAAATTAATTTAGAATTTAGAATACTTACAGTTCGTTAATCGTAGTTTTTTGATTTTTGCACAAAACTGGGTCCAAGTTTGGTAACGCTGAGCATATTTTTTGAAATATTTTTAGTATATAAAATTTTCATAGAGTAATTTTGGTCCACTAAATCTTTCAATTTAAAACAAGTAATAAATAAAACTACACTCTCAAGAGCTTTTCTATAAAAGTTCAACAGTTATTTAAAAAGTTAAACGGTAAAGTTGTTTCAATTGAATATGTAGTTAAATTAACAAAAATATATATTTTTTAACTTTTCTGTCTGTTATTCAATAAAAAAAAAACTAAAAGACGGACTTTTAGTATTATTAATATTATTAAGTTAAAATTTTCTATTTAAAACAAAAAGTTGTTATTTTATATTGAGTACTGAAATAAACGAAAAAATCTATTGTTTTTACCGATTATGTCAATTAATTTTTTAATAGTTGAAAATAAACTATAAAAAATACAATTGTTTTAAAGGAAAAGTAAGTAGTCCCTTTGTTAACTGATTTTCTATTAATTTAATGTGTATATTCAGTAGTCTTTACGGAAAAAATTATGTGAGTGTACTTGTATGAATGATGTTGTGGTGGACCAAATAAATATATGGTCATTTTATAAATGTTTCAAGAATTTTCATTAAACCAATAGGTCTCAAATGAAAGGAGTGGATGCAAAATATATGGAAAAGTACAGGAACAAAAAGGTTTCAAACAAACTTCAAACCCACTTTTACCCCTTAAAAATTCGATTGGGCAGATATGTTCCTTAGTAAAAATGTCTAACTTTTTGTCCCCTCTATCACATAACCAAGTTTTATTGGGAGTTTGGTAGTCCTCGTCGGGATACCTCCCTTGTCGGTTACCTCTGTTTTTGCAACTGCTCCTATGGTATTTCGCACTGTATAAGCGTATTCGAAAATATTCTGGATATGCCTTTAAAAAATAAATTATTCAATAAAAATTAAAAAGTTAATTAAAATAGAAACAAGATTTTACTTGTTGTTTTGATTGTCTCAACTTTAATTCTAAAATAAATAAAAATATTTTTTGACGCATTTCCAAAAAAAAAAAACCAGTTAAAAAAAAAAAATTTTAAATATTTATGCTGCGAAAATAGTGAACATCTGGATTTTATTACCCGAGTAAAAACTATATATATTGTCTTATGTTTTTTCATCATAAAATGTATTATATGTAATACGATATTATATATGCTGTCATATATAGCCTTTAGGACAACCCTGGGTTAGATTTAGATTCATAAAAAAAATTCTCTAATTTTTTAAAAATTTTGAAAAAAATGTAGGGGTCGCTTCCACACTTTAAAAATTTTCTCCATTTTCAAAAAGAACATATGTATTTTCATAAAAATATTTTTTTTTAAAAATAGTAATATTTAATTTTTTAATATTATATTTAACATCAAATACCCAGAAAAAAATATTTAGTTTTTATGAGATTGTTAACCCTTAACCACACTAGGCCAAAAAAATGTCTAAAATTTCGTATTTTTTTTGAAGCTCCAATTATAAATAAAAAACTAAATAAAATTTAACGACTAAAAATTAAAAAAAAAAAAAATGTTGGGCGCTTTTCTTTAAACACATTATGAGAATTGAAAAAATAATAATATCAAAGGGTACCCCCTCAATTCACTTAGTGTGTGGACCGATTTAATTGTTTCCGTATTTAGAGAAAAGTCAATATTTTTGATAAAACATTTATTTTAAATATATTTTTGGAGAAAGAAACCAATTTTACATTACAAAACAGAATTACTTAGTTCCAAAATATTAAATATATGACGTATCCTTGAACATTGCCACAAAATAAAATTGATGACTATAACTGAATTTTGTTTAAATTAACCAACTAAAATAAGTTTAGTTCTTAATTAAGAAAAATGTTCAATAAAATAAATTTGGAAGATGACAAAGCCAATTGTGACAATTTTTTGTTGTTGTTTTGGTTTTTCTTTGATATTTTAAATTTTGAATCTCGCTCCTAGACGAGGACAAGAAATTCTCATTGAGTTTGTGATTTAACATAACAAATATCTCTAGAAATTCTAATAACAAAGTCCCCTGAAGATTTCCTTAGGCAGGAATGAAATCCGGATAGGGACACGCCTACATCAGATTGCTTTTCACAATTTGTTAAATAAGTTTTGGGATTTTAGCACATTTAATTACTATAAATGCAATTAATGTTTATCCCGATGAAAATAAATTTAAATAAAATAAATAATTACTATTAAAAAGTAATAACCCTTGTTAAAAGAAGGCCGAAAAAGTCCCCACAAAAAATCGAAAACGGATTTTATAGTGATTTTAATGATAAGCATATTTTTGGCAAGTATTAGGATTCTAACGAAGAAAAGATTTTAAAATATTATAAAATTTGCGTTTTTTGCCTCATGTCTACAATACTTTTTATTTATTTTAATTCTTTTTTATTAGAAATATTCAGTTAAAATCTCAAGTTTATTTTATGCAACATTTTTGTCCTACAGAAAGCATGGGTTAACAATGCGCCAAGTATTTAAGGTTTTGAAACTAAGTAATTGTGATCAAATAAAATAATTAACAATGTAAAATTAGTTTCTTTCAGCAAAAATATACTTTTAAAATAATTTTTTATCAGAAATACTGACTTTGCTCCAAATCCGCCAAAATTAAATCGGTCCACAAGTGGATTGAGGGATCAATTCAGTATAGTTTTTTCTTAATTTCTATGATTTATTTAGTACAAAGCGCCCAAAATTATTCTAATTCCTGCAACTTTTCAATTATGTTTTGTTTTTTATTCATAATAAGAGCTTTGAAAATAATGGAAAATGTTAAGACTTTTTTTTTGTCATTGTTAATAATCTTATAAAAACTATATATTATTTTCCTGGGTACTTGAGGTTGTATGTAACACCAAAAAAAATTAATATTGACATATTTGGAAATTTTTTTAAACATACTATTTTTATGAAAATATGTCGTTTTTGAAAATCGGGAAAGTTTCAAAAGTCTGGTAGCGACCCTAAATTTCTTTCGAAAATTTTGAAAAAATTAGAGAATTTTGTTTTCATTTCAACCCAGGGTTGTCCCGTCACAACTTCGACGTTTTCAAAAACAAGAAGCAGCCTAATAGCCTAATATTATAAAATAGCTAACGATATAATAGTATATAATGACCTTTATAAATATATAACATAATATTAAATCATATATGGTGACATATAAGCTTTATAATATAAGATATAATAACATATACTGTCTTATAAAAAATATTTTTTTGTGAGATATAATTTATGGTGCCATATGTATAATACAACTTAAGACTTAATTATATATGATATCAAATGATATAAGATATAATTATGTAAGATACCATATACGATACAAATTGTCAATATAGTTTGAGATATATGGTCCATCATCATTAATATTTTCTTTGCTCACAAGATACAAGTATGTATTGTTATATATAACCATATTCATAATTATATATGCGAATAATGCCAAACATTTTTTTTTTAATTTTATTCAAAAATATATAATGTCATGGGATTTAATATCTAATATCCACCAAAAATTATTCTCCTTTTTGAATCTAAATAGATCCAACTAGATCTAAATAGATCCCATGGGTTATTTTAGTATCTACCCGGATCTTAAATTACATATTATTGGATCCCCCAATTTTGAGATAAATTTTGATCTAATTTAGTCCATATTACCGGATTAAATTAGATCAAAATTTGAGGTATATAATTAGATATTACTGGATACTCCAATTTTGACATTAATTTGGATAAAATGGGATATAATTTTACATTTGAGATATATACATATTTTTTTTTTTTTGATCGGGTATTTTTTATACTAACTATAAATTAAAAGATTAAGATGAATCATGTTTAATCCGTTACTACATCGTCAATAAAACAAAACTAGTTTAATTTAAAATGTTTAATTATTCTAAGGAAAGTTTTTTTTTTGGCGCCACAAATAATTTTTTTTTAATCGAAATAATTAATAAAAAAAAAATAACAATAAAAATTATTATAAACAAAAAATATATCTACATTGTTAGTCTTGAGGATAGAAACAAGTTTTGTGAAAGATACAAAACGAAAAAAAAGCAGAAAATATTGAAATTCAAAATTTACAGGTTAAGTAAACTGAGACACCAACAACAGCAACACCACATAGCGCTCGTATAATGACTGGCAGTTTTACAACTGAACAATACAAAAGTAACAGTCGGGCGAGAAAGTCGTGCTTTAAAAATAAACTGATTAAGCGGCGTTTAAAAAAAAATTGTGAATAGTTTATGATAAAAGAACCTGAAATAAAAAGAAACTAAAATAAAAACCGAAAAATGTTTTAAACTAAAAACCAGAAAAATATCTTTTTTTGAATCTTAAGCATACACCAACCAGAATTAGAAAAATCAATCATCATCAATCATTCAATTAAACAATAAATCTATAATGATTCTAACTGCTTCCCTTATTGGTGGTTGGGATAAACTTGAGCTATGGGGTCATACGCCTATGACTTTGTTCGGTTTACTCTTTATGGTTTGCGCCTTCGAAGTGGTTCTATTGAAAATGACCACATCAGCTGGTCTGTTCCATTATCGCCCACATCATAATGATCCAGACTATGATGACTCAAGTGAATATGAAGAGGATATTTACTATGAAGACTTGCAAAGTAATTATGATGAATGGGCCAGACGACAAATGCGCTATCGCCAACGACAACAGCAACAACATGAACAACAAATGATGCAACAATATCGTCAACAAAACGATAATCACGCAACTGCTGCTGCTACTGCTGGTGTATTTCGTTATGTATACTAACAAAAAAGAGACAAAAAAAACACCGCTAAAACTGTGTAAAGAAAATGAGTTTTAAATTAAGAATTTATTTGTAGTATTTCTGTATTCCACAAATCAAATAGTGGACGTGATTTTATAATGCAAAATTTTTAGAAAGCCCTAAATTAATTAAGCTTTAGAAAAAAAGGCATCAAGGCCATGTGAGAGAACCAAAAAAAAAAAAAAGGAAAAAAAAGATCAAAAGTTGGCAAAGCATTGATAGGTTTTTGTATTTAGTGAAAGGGCTTTGCCAAACTCGAAAAGATTTTCGATTTTCGGTTGGCCGTTTATGTTCTGAAATATTGGCATAAGAAAAGTTTAACTTATCCACATTAGATCCACATTACATTTTTCAGCCAAACTTTCCAGATATATATAGAACATTACGAATTTTTTGTAATTTTTTTTTTTTTTACATTAAAGCCCCTTCTAGTGGAAATATTAGCAACGAAAGTTGAAAATTTGGCAGAATATAACTCCTAGACGGTTGAAGATATTTGAAAAATTTTAATTTTGTATAATTCTATGAAGAAATCTTTATTCAAAAATATATGAATAATATTTTTTTTTTAAGTTTACCAATTTTTTAAGTTTTTTGGAAAAATATTGTGGTTTTTTAAATTTTTTAAATTATCATATTGGAATCCTGACATTATAATTTTTGTATGAGTAGTATCATTTTAATAAAAACCAAGCATTATTTATGTTTTAAGTGAAAACGGAATAAATTGTATAATATATAGACTTTGTCTATTTGAAAAATGCATGGTCTGATCGGAAAAATTTTCAAAAATTATATATATTCAAAAATTATATATCTACGGAACCATAGGATTCCATGTAACTCAAAATTTAAACCATTTTAAGAAGAATATATAATATTTTTAGTTAACGAATTTGACCAGGCGAACATCCAAAATTTTAATATTTACACTGTTAATGTGCTCCACTCAATAAGCAACGACCCTAATTTACACTTATTTAGTTTGTAACTTTTAAAAATTTTTCAACTCTTTTAGGTATAACTATTTCAGTATAAAAGGAAACAGCCTAAAAACTTTGGTGGATGATAATCCTGATGTTGCAAAATCTCCTACATGTTGAAAAAAACATGTGCCCTCAGTTAAGAATAAATGATAGCTCTCCAAAATCTGTAACTCTGTTTTTCAATAAAAAGATATTTCAGAGATTGTTATTGGTTGCGCTTTCAGC
Source organism: Delia radicum (assembly GCA_021234595.1). NCBI lineage: Eukaryota > Metazoa > Arthropoda > Insecta > Diptera > Anthomyiidae > Delia > Delia radicum. The sequence continues at coordinate 206,779,529 of CM037855.1, forward strand.
GTCAACGTAATTCCAAATTTTTTTATATTGGCATATAAATGACAAATTAAATAATAAAATGAGATTAAATCGATAAGTGTGCCTTCAGAAATGAAGAAATTATGACAATACAAATCTCTTCATGTCTATGCGTGAAGATCATAAAATTTTATATTTTTTGAAGAGCACATCCGCAGTTTGAGTAATAGTTAGTTGCAGTCCTCCGTGATCGGAAAATATCAGCACTACGGTTATTGTGTGTATTGTGTGCTAAATGGATCATATTATTATTTTGGTATCCAAAGCCATATAATGTTAAATTTTTTAGCTTTTCATAAATGTGTGGAGCTTAAAGTGATGTAGAAAGGTAAGGGATTATCCGATCATTTTAGCATTTACAGAGAACAATAGTAATGGTATACTTCTGTCAACTGCGCATGTGCAAATCAATTTAAAGTTGGATTTTTACCGTACTGTGTAGCTAAAAGTGATGTAAACCCAAAAAATAAATCCGATATATTTAGCACCTTCACACAATGATTGTTATGATAACATGTACGATTCATGATATATTGCATCCCATAATTCTTGAAGCTGCGTGGTGTGCCTTCAATTTGAAGTTAGCCTTTTAGCGATTTTTGCAGCAAAAAGTGTTGTAGAGAATTCAGAGATTATCCGATCCATTTAGAGCTTTCACATAATAATAATAATAATGATGACTTCTACCATTCTAGACAGATTTGACCCCATTATTCTTTAAACCGCGTACGTGCCACTTAATTTTGTGGTGCATTTTTTTTTTTACTTTTTATCTTTTTTGATGAACAAATAGATATAGACAAAATATATTATCCGAGCGATTTAATATTTACATATAATAATAGTTATGCTAATATCTTTCATTTAAATAAGATTTAACCCAATAATTCTTTAAACAGCGCATGTGCGATTCAAATTTAAATTGAATTTTTTAACTTAGACCTACATTTCCGCAAAAACAGATTTACTTGAAACAATTCGGACTTACAAGGAGAGTCCGTTCATGAGTTCTCGCCTATTGGGATTAAATTTGGATATGTTATAAAGAATAAAAAATTAAGAGGATCAATCTCACGTTTAAGAGTTAAAAAGTAGGGTTAAAAATTAAATTGTTTTTGTATGAAAACTTGTCTTTAATTTACGGAAACTAGATTTATTTGTACGCAGCGTTAAAGAACTTAAGAAAACTAAAATTTTGATACCCATATTTCCTATACAGTGGACCCAGAGTTGCCACATTCGAAAAATAGCTAAGTTTTCGGTATAATTACTGTTTCTCTGTAACTTTAACATTGCTACTCTCTACATTTTTGTGAACAATTTACAACTTTCTTTGGGGTTCTTAAGTTCTTATTTTTACCTTAAAAAAAGTACTACAAGTACAAAATTATAACAAAAAACGGTAATTGATTTTAATGTATTGTTCATCACGAAAATTTGTATTTTTAAAGTAACTAACAAAAATGAACTGTTAAATGCAAAAATATTGCTTTGTTAGTTGTTTATTAAAATATTAAAATACAGTATTTTTCTGCAGTTGTTTTTCTAAATAACTGCCATAATACTAGTACATAGTTGTTTTGCATTATTTCATAGAAAAATAACTTTACTTGCAGTTAAAAACAACAACTTCTGATTACTACACAAACATATGTCATGTAGTAACTGTTAAACTTTTTCGAGTGTAAAAAATATTGAAGTAATACATAACAATGAAATTTTATTAAAAGAATTAAACATAAAAAGTAAATTTCCTCTCTTAAGTTTTATAAAACCATATTTTTTAAAAAAAAAAAAGAACTTTCATTAAAATATTTTAATAAACACAAAAAATTTCAATGTAAGAGTTTCTCAAAAATCATATTTTTATTTTAAAATACTGATTTTTATTTGAAATTGATAATTCCTCAACCGAAATTTATATCGTCTATTTCCAATTGGTATTTCCGTATTAAAATTGAGAATTTCTATAATTTAAACAATGAATTGAAATGCTCATTAATATGTAAATGGAGTTCAGAACAGACATATAAAAAAATAAGATTTTTTGACAGTTGCCTTATTTTTAATGCAAAATCGGGTACCATCGTGGAGCCATGGGTACTCATCTGTAAAAAAAAGAGTTTTCATTTTTTTACTCAAGTAAAATATAGGGCAAGGAGCTTGTTTGTTTCGCCAAAATTTTCACAGTATATAGAGTTGAAACTATCGAAATGTGAATGTAAAAAAAATCTTAAGTTGGTTAACACCTTAAACACCTTCAAATATTTAAAAAGAAATATTTTGTACCCAAGCAACCGAACTCATGGAGAAAACCTAAACAAAATCGAATCTTTATTTTTCCTGGTCACCCTAATTTATATTAAAACCATTTTGCAGAATCACTTTCAAAAACTTGATTAATTTTATATTACTACGCCAAAGCGTTAACTGATTGTTTACGTTCGTTTTTTCTTTCGATACATACTCGTAAGTATGTAAATTTGACTATGGATTGGCGTTAGAAATAATAAGTCATTCATTATGCAAAATGCGTTTGACTGAAAACAAAAGCCTTTCACAAAAAAAACGGACTTAAAATTTATAAATTAAAAAAAGAAATCAACAACGAATTTTTAGAAACATTAAATTTTTATATGTTATTGTTACAATGAACTTTAGAAAATTTAAGAAAAAAAACAGAAGAAAACAAAAAAAGTTCTTGTTAAGGAAAAAATATATGAAATCATAAATAATTTTAAATGATATTACGCGATGTATGAATGAAAATTTTATAAAACTATAATAACAATTGTAACTACCCAGGCATAAATTCTCAACCGTCCCGGTTAAAAAGTTCATATATGATAATACTATATATTTTTTATATGATCATATATGGTCATCCATATTCGTACATACTAGAAAAATGAACATACATTTCCATACCTGCACAAATATGGTCATATATGTATGTGCACATATTATTTTATATGGTCTCCATATACGTGCACACAATATATCGCACACCCAGTTCAAAAGTGACTCAACTCAAAATTTTAATTTTTCGGTTTTATATGCTTAAACTATGCAGAATATAATTGTTTATCTTTTAAAAAAAATATCAGTGTATTTTGTTGTTGTTAACTGTTGCTAAAAAGCAGTTATGTCTTTCTTTATGTTTCAATTGGTATGAAGTTGCAAATATTTTTTTTTCCATTCTTGAAAAATGAAAAATTTTCAGTTGAGTCACTTTTGTACTAGGTGTGCGATATATATTTTTTAATTTTTGTAAAAAACTGTTTTAATAAAAAAAAATAAACATTCAGTTTATTACCTCATCAGAGCGAAATAGATAATACGGCAGTTTAAACAACTTTAAAATAAAGTATAATACGACCACATTAAATTAAAGCATTGTGAACAAAATTAATATTATAAGTCTTTTTAAAGTACACAACAGAATTACTCAAAAATTTTATTTTTTCTCTTACAATATTAAAACCAATTAGAAGCATTTTATTTCAATTTTTTTTTAATATATTTCACACATTCAAATATGATGTATAAGACTAAGACCGAACTGTATTGGTGCTTCTTTTAAATGTGTTTTATTGTACAACCCTAACAAGTACAGGTGTGACCCTAAAAGGTAATAAATATTCTTATGCCTAATTTTCAATTTAATATAAATTCCGCAAAAATAAATAAATTCTTACAAACTTGGGGTTTTTAGAAAGCTTATTTTAAGGTCTAAAATAGTCATCAAATCGGATTTTGCATTATGGTAAAAAAATGACTTAAGATTCATACTTTCATAGAAATTTAAAAATTTGAATTTTTATACAAAAAATAATTGTCTTTCAAATTGAATAATTACACTTAACGTCCAGTTAATACTTAAAATGCAAAATCGTAGAAAAACTAATTTCAATAGAAATTTGGCGTACACTGGTGTTTCTGCCTCAAGCTAAATCTCGTGTATTGTTGATTTTAACTTTTCATTGACATTTCTAGTGCGAAATGATAAAGTGCAAAAGATTATAAATAATACAAATTGGTTGATATTTCACAGAAAGAAAAAATATTTTTGTTCAATTATACATTAAAATTCTTTCAAATTCACCTGGTAGCGATTTTCATTGAACCGAGGTTCTATTGAAGCTATTTTTCTGCGGTTTTATATCTTATAAGTATTGACTGGACATTAAGTGTTATTATTCAATTTAAATAATCATGATTTTTTTATAACAATTAAAATTTTTAAATTTCTACTAAAGCAAGGATAATATAAACCAGTATTAGCAATTCCGTTGGCGACACGCACATCAACGAGCCAGCGTGGTATAGCGCAAAAATGTGGCCGCTTGGGCGGCAGTTTATTAACATAGTGGTTTTATTCAACCGCATATTAATATAGTTTAATTAATAATTTATTTATATGCATTTTTAAGGTATTTTAATTTAGAATAGAAATATAATAGAAATTTTTTTTAAATGTTTTAAAAATGACTTAAGCGACTTAGGTGTAGTTTGAAAATTTTAGTAATTTTCAAAACAAATATTTTTTTTTCTATTATATTTATATCGCACTTGATCAACAAGAGGGTATTAACTCAAAATTTTTAAAATATCACTTTTTTCAAGAAATCAACTAACAACATCAATATCTATCTATTGTTAAAATTTCAACGTATTCCGATTACTCTTTCATCTCGAAAACCACTTTTGAGACCATTTTCATGATAATGTAGTGATTACCTTTATTTCAACAAAAAGGTATTATTTCGAGTTAATACAAAAGTTCAAATAGAAATGAATCGTATATTTTCATAAAAAAAGGTATTACAGTAGAATCTCACAAATTAGAACTCTAACAAATTAGAAACGTCCAGATATTAGAACCGGCAATTCCAATGTATTGTACGCTCTGAAATTAGAACCTGTGGTTCTAATTTCTGGAAGTTTTTTTATTTTGTTTTGTATTTTCACTACAAATTATTATTTTGCAATGTATTGAACGCTCTAATGTGTTGTACGCTCTGAAATTAGAACCTGTGGTTCTAATTTCTGGAAATTTTTTTTATTTTGTTTTGTATTTTCACTACAAATTATTTTTTTGCTCATAGAAGTAAAAATAAAACGGGAATCCCCGAGTTATTCGTGGTGGGTACAATTCGGTCATATGCATGTGAGATTTGATATGCTTGTACAAAATTAAAATTTTAAAGTTTTTCTATTAATTTAATATGTTCATGTTAATTAAATATTATTAAATAAAAATTGTTTTGTGTTTAAATAAAGCTTACATAAATAGTTTTAATTTAATTTTCTGTAAAAAAAAATGTCCAGAAATTAGAACTTTTCAGAAATTAGAATTGCCCGATGTACAAAGTGGTTCTAATTTCTGAGATTCTACTGTATTTTGATTTGAGCCTTAATTTATGTTAAAAATAATCAAACTGTTTTATTTATATTTGGTTGTATTTTGAGTTGATACTGTTTTGTTGATAAAATTTGTTTTATTCTATAAATTTAAATCGATAAAATTTAAAAAAAATGGTATTAACTCAAAAAATTGATTTTTTTTGCAATGAGTGGTAAAATTTAAAACAAAAACAATGTATATATATTTTCAAATAGAATTTGCTTATTATGAAATGTTTGAATTTTTAAATTCTGTTAAAATGTGGCCATAAACAGTTTTTTGACTCTACTGAAAATTTTATAGTTTTGAGTCAAGTGCGATATTCTAAATTGAAATACCTTTAAAATTCATAAAGATAAATAATTAAATAAATTATATTAATGTGATGTTGAATAAAACGAGTGTGTTCATATTCTACCGCAATCGCAATCGCGTCGCAAATATAACTGCTAATCCTGGTTTATATTATCCTTGAATGAAAGTACGAAACTTAAGTGGTAAATTTTTTACCATAATGCAAAATCCGATTAAATTTTAATGACTGCGTATGCGATATCGCAAACGCACTACTTTAAGGTTATAACTGTTTACGAGAGCCCATGAAATAAGTTTTCCGAAAAGGAACACAATTATAGGAATTAATTTATTTTTGTAGAAGTTATAGCAAGTTGAAAATTAAACACCTAAATATTTATTACCTGTACGAACTAACTTGTTAGAGTAGAACATTAATTCAATGTAAGCTATTTTAAAAGCATAAAATTTTTGGAATTACCACCATTATGCCAACGCTGGCAAGTTCGCTCAAACCTACGGTTGGCCACTGTTATCAATATTGTTAATCCCATGTTCTGCCAACGCATAACCGATTGTCGCCGATGCTTTTCCAACACTGTGACGATTGTATTTTTCTGCCTGGGTATCTATAAATTACACATTGCACATTTTTTAAAAAGTGTTACGTAAATATGTATTTTATGACTGATAACCAGTGTTGCCATATATTCTTAATACAGAATATTGCAGTAAAGTAAAAATGTATTTACAAAAAAAAAATCATAAACCTGTTAATTGTTCGAATTGTTCGAAAATGTTTCGATAATCATAATCGCCGAATTGATTGCATGGCAACACTGCTGATAATAAACAAATTTTATTACAATAAAAATTAAAATTTAAGTTATAATTATAGAATTAAGTTAATTATTAAATTATTAATTGGGCAATAAATTTAGAAAGAAATGTGATATTTTTTGTAAAACGAAATTTATTATTAAGAAATATATTTAAAAAAAAAAAATAAAAATATACAAAATTATTAAAAATATATGCAAAAATAAGACTTTCATTTATTCGTTAACTCTATTTTGCGAAAAACTTCCGCATTTTCCAAATGCATTTATGTGTGTGTGTGTGTGTGTGTGTGTGTGTGTGTATGGATGTATGGTTATAACAACTAGAAATAGTAAAAGTTTTCTTTTTGTTTTTTCTTTATTCAAAAAGTGGTCAAACACGCAAACGCGTTGTTTTTGTTGTTGTTGTAATTGGCACATTAAATAATAGTTTTGCTTTAACATTTTTCTGAATGCATAATGCACATCTACACTGAAAGGAAAAGCTTCATCATATCTATTAATGACATGTTTCATAGATTTTCGACCAATGTATCGTTTCATAGTATTTCTGAAATATGGTACCGTGAAATAACTCCCAAATGAAATAAGTCCCAATGAAATAACTCCCAATGAAATAAGTCCCAAAAAAAATGAAATGAGTCCCAATTTTAATAAATTAAATAACCTCCAAAGAAAAAATGAAATAAGCCCCAACATTTGGGAGTTATTTCATAGTAATAAAATAACTCCCAACAAAGAATGAAACAACTCCCAATGAAAAAAGTCCCAAAAAAATTAAATAATTCCCAATTCAAAAATATCGAATTCTATTTATTTCATAAATACATGTAAAAATGTACATAATATTAAACATATTAAAAAGATAGAATTTAATGTATACATAAATATACAAAAATAATCAACAAAACTAATAGAAAAATACATATTAAAAATATATTTATAGAAAAACCTGGAATAATATTTGTTTTAAAAGTTAAAATAAATTAGTTTACATAGCATGGAGTAGTGAAACAGTGCATAGGGGGGGGGGGAGGCGGCGCGTGTATAATCGCACGCAGAAAAAACTTTATTTCGCGAAGCCGCCTGCCGCGTTCTACGGAGGAAAAAAACACCTAACTTGTTTTTTAGAAATTACTTGATGTCTTAAAAATACAAGATTTCAACGGATTCGACATCTGATTTGAAAAACAAGTTCTTCTGGGTGGCGGCTTTCGGCCGCTCTTAGGGGTTTTTTTTCTCCGTAGAACGCGGCAGGCGGCTTCGCGAAATAAAGTTTTATTTGCGTGCGACACAAAAGAAACTTCAAAATTACTGATCTGTTTCCACACTGGAGTATAATGTCCATGGACCTTATGTCGTACCACGTTTTCTTCGTAACACGTTTTCTTCGTAACACGTATAATATTTTCTTCCTCAAGCTTCCGAATTTTTTAAATAAATTTGATTTTCGACTTTTACGTATAACACTTAACTATTTTTTCTTTTGCCACTCATTATTTCAAATTCAAAATTTGCCATTATTTTTAATCACTTTAATACCGATCTTTACTTACCAAAATTCTAGCAGGAACTGCGTTCCTTTTGGTAAAATAACTAATTGTATTGCTATTATTTACTTTACGACAATTTTAAGAACCGTTACAAATGCATAAAATTTACCAAAATGTAATTTTAATAGAAATGAAATAACTCCCAAGAAAAATGAAATAACTCTCAACGATAAAATCACATTTAAAAATGAAAATGAAATAAGTCCCAACAAAAGAGAAATAACTCCCAATGCCAAAAAGGAGTGAAATAAATCCCAACAAAACCTGGTTGGGAATTATTTCATTTGGGAGTTTTTTCATAATGAAATAATTGCTAACAGAAGATTGTGAAATAAGTCCCAACGCATTGGGAGTTATTTCATAATGAAATAAATCCCAATTTATATGAAAAATTTTTGGAAGTTATTTCTTTTTTTTTTTTTTTTTTTTTTTTAAATTTATTTTCATCGGGATAAACATTAATTGCATTTATAGTAATTAAATGTGCTAAAGTCCCAAAACTTATTTAACAAATTGTGAAAAGCAATCTGATGTAGGCGTGTCCCTATCCGGATTTCATTCCTGCCTAAGGAAATCTTCAGGGGACTTTGTTATTAGAATTTCTAGAGATATTTGTTATGTTAAATCACAAACTCAATGAGAATTTCTTGTCCTCGTCTAGGAGCGAGATTCAAAATATAAAATATCAAAGAAAAAAACAAAAACAACACCAAAAATTGTCACAATTGGCTTTGTCATCTTCCAAAGTTATTTCATTTTTTTTAGGAGTTATTTCATTTGGGAGTTATTTCACGGTACCCTGAAATATTTCATAAACACTAAAATCAAGTTCATCATATGTATGAAATGTTTCATTTTATATAGATAAAGGATATTTTGTATTAGTAAGTATTTCATTATTTTTGTGTACAAAAAAGTTTATAAAGACCATGACATGGTCATTATAATTCTTGTTGTTTATGAAACTGTTACATTGAACGAAAATTGATTAAACTTATTAATGATTTTCTCTGGGTGTACGAGTACTAAACAGATGCTTTTAAATGTGCAGTATCTATAGATAATCGCATTATTAACACTATATACACCGACATTTGAAAATTGCTAATTAAACACTGAAAAAATTATTTCCATAAAATAAATGAATTCTTGCATACAATTTGTAGAATGGGTAGGAGTTTAGTCAATTCATTAAATCAATGAAATTTACATTAAAAAAAAATATATGTTTTTTTTTTGCATTCAATGAAAAACTTTTTGTAAAAAAACAAGAATTAAATAAAAATGATTATCGTATTCAAAAATTAAAATGTACGTTTATATTAAATTTAAAATTTAATTGTTTTTCAAGCATGTTGATTAGTTGTTTTGTTTTTTACCAATCAAAATGTTTTTGCAGTGCTCTCTTCAAAAAAGTTATATCAACTAGCATAGACACTAGGGACATTTCGGGATTTTCGGGATTAAGTAAATCCCGGTATTTTGTTTTTTTTTTGGAATTAGTTTTTTTTTGCTAAAATTTAAGATTAACTACGTTTTTTCTGGAAGACACTATTTCAGTTATGGTTAATTGTTCATAGTTCGTTCATTTCCATTTATTGAACTAGTTCTTTTTTTAGTTCATAACCCCCAATTATATATATATATATCATGCACGCTGATTTCAATGGTGTACTTTATTTTTCGATCTATGGTACTGTTTTTTCACATAATTACATAAAAGTTTGGCGCTTATAAGTGCAGTTTTTTATATATCGTCGATTGATTATTGGGATTGCCGCACCGACTTAAAACCTTTTTTCGAGAAAAACGATTAAGAAAGTTTGCAATTAATTTATTTAAAATCTACACGATGGATTTTCTTTTTTGTTTTCTGTATCAATAGCAGCAATATTGTAAATTTTTTGGTTAACAATATTGTTAATTTGTATACGTAGTATACAAAAATATTAAAATTTTTTCAAAATTTTTTATATTATTTAATGCCTTATAAACCGTTTTTATCACTATTTCATTCAAGTTTCTTTCAGGTGGGCCAAAGTAATATTTAACCATAATAAAACAAGGTTGTCTTATTACCGTTCGTGGAAATTGATATTAAACACATTTTTTGGGCAGAACGAAATGGTATTTCGACTGTGGATAACTGTTTAATTGAAATACATCCCATAAAACAATCTAATATCATACGATTTCAAAGTGAAATAGCGTTTTTAAGATTGTCAATTGAATCAAAAAAGTTTGTTAATTGTTTAATATTAAAATTGTTGCTGCAGATTTTTTTCTACGACACTCGATCTTGTAACACAAATGTTTAATAAAAACTTGTCTTTTCGTTAACTGCCGACTCCAAAATGATTTAAATATGTTTAGCCTTTCTTCAGCCGCAACTATGCTTACACAATAATTGAACTTCGTGTACTTTCATGGGTTTAGCTGCCACATCCTTTTAATTTTATGATTTATATTGTTGTCCATGGACAACAGAAAGAGACAGCGATGCAGATTCTCGCTGCCTCTTTCTTAAGTTAAACTTCCACAGTTAAGTATTTTATTCCTGAAGAAAAGCAGTCGGGATATTTAAAACATGGAACTCTTTAAATTACTCCGTCCACCACGTCCTTTCTCTTAAATAACCGTGTATTACATTTGGTTGGTTACTGAGTTCGGCAGAGCTGGTGAAGAAAAATATAAATTACGAATTGAGTACCTAAGAGTAGCATAGAAGTCCTCTGACTGTATTGAAATATGTTCGAAATACCATAAAAAGACATTCTATATGATGAGTATAATAATTGTTCTTGGATTTGTTTCTTCGTAGAACGAAGTTACCAAAGCATACAAGACAAAAATTTTTTGAAATTATGACAACTAATAGAAATATCGTTTAAAAACGGGTAATTTATGTTATATAATACCACCTTTCTCCATAACTATCATGAAAACATTCGCGGTCATAGCTTTTTCCTTTCTAATTCACTACATTTTACTTATAGAGAATTTCTCGTGTTCAAACTGCATATGACTTTCCTAAAGCTTTTAATAACTGATGTCTACCATAACACAGTGCCACACGAAAAAAATAACCATATACGGACACCACTACGTGATAAAAGACTAAAAAAAAAGACCCGTGTCTTCCAATTTTTCCGAAAGTCATCTCCTTTTTTGTTTATGGGCCGCCAAAGATTTGGGGCCTCGGTATCATTTTCGCAAAAAAGTGATCATTTTCTCAGGCTCATATCTTGCAAACCGTTCAGAATTTCGATTTACACTCTATGGCTTGTAGCTCTTGTCATAAAGAACAAAAATTGCGAACATATAAAATCAAAAAAACTTCACCTTCCAGATCAAAATCGCAAAAAACTTAAAAAAAATCGATTTTTTTTTACCTTTTTTCCGTGTTTAGGTCCATAGGTAGCAAACCGTTCAAAATTCAAGGAAACAATCAACTACAAAAATTTACCTAAGATCTCAATAAACAAATTTCTAGAACATATAAATAATTTGTAAGGGTTCTGTCAATTTTAAATGCCAATAAGTATAAAATTCATTTTTTAAAAGTTGGATTAAACCCAAAACCCGATAGTTAGATTTTTTTTTATATTTATTGTTAAAATAGGAAATATTCTAGATGAAACAAGACAAACGCCAATTTAAAGACTGCGAAAAAATATGTTTTATTGGATATTGTCGTAACTTAAGGGAATTACAAAAATAATCTTCAAGGATTCCTACTTTTAGTTTTTTAAATAATATTTAAGGAATTATAAAAAAATAAATAAATGGTTTATTCAAAAAAATTTTTTTGCGATAGAAAAATACAACATTATATATTATTCCAAAAATTATTATTTAAAATTCGGACTAACATGGCAACCCTGGTAACTATTTCATTACAGACCCTTTTTTAAAGGCAAAATCGGGTGCCATTGTGGAGTTCTGAGTGTTCATTTGAGAAAAAAAAATTATTTTTTTTTACACACAAATAACTTTTTTAGTCGCTAACGTAGTCGGAGTTTTAAATTTTTGATTTGCTATTAAATATTACGAGGGTAAACTCAAAACTTAAAAAACACCCAACACAATCGTTGTTTTTTATTTTTCAAAAAAATACTAGGCAAAAATTTAAAATTATCTCCACATTAGGGACTTCATCCTGTGGTCCTCTACAAAACAAAAATCGGTCCACCCGTTAAGGCTGCACAGTATCGCCCGATTTTCAATATATTGTTTTGAGAAAAAAATATTTAAAGTAAATATTGCTCATGTAAAATAGAGGGCAAGGAGTTTGTTTTTTTATTAAACTATTGAAATATGAAATAAAAAAATTAAAAAAAAAAAATCTAAAGCTAGTATTTAAACCCTTTAATGAAGTTATTTTTATAATAAAAATCGAATTATGTAATATTTAATAAATTTGTATTGAGCGGGAAATCCCTGAAAATTCGGAAATAATTCCCGCTGTCACGGGAAAACAAAAACCCTAATCACAAATGATTTCCGTTTGAGGTTAGCTGATGACCTTGCAGACTAGGGCAGGCCAAATGCTCATCAAGGGTCTTGTATGGCTCGCTTAAGGGTTTAAGAACTATTGATTTAAACAAAAATAATTATAAAGGGTGTCCCAAGAAGAGCGCAATTTTTAAATTTTAAATAAAACACAGATATTTAAAAAAAAAATCGTGAAACTTTATTTTATCGTAAAGTAGACAGAATGAAGTTATGTATGGAACAATATATCGTGCAAATGGCCGCCGCGGCTTTGCTGGCATGCACGCGATCTTTTAATGAAATTTTCAATGACCGTTTTGCATGAATGCTGCGGTATTTCATTAATGCAGCGTCCAATTTCCTCTTTTAAGGCTTGAGTCGTCGTCGGCTTATTCGCGTAAACCATCGACTTCAAAAAACCCCAAAGAAAAAAATCTAATGGTGTTAAATCGCACGATCTAGGCGGCCAATTCTGATCTCCAAAACGCGAAATAACACGACCGGGAAATGACTGATGCAGCAATTGAATTGTTTCTCTGGCTGTATGACATGTGGCGCCGTCTTGTTGGAACCACATGCCCTCCACATTCATTTCTTCAATTCTAGGCAAGAAAAAACTGGTTATCATTTCACGATACCGAACACCATTAACTGTTTGCGCTTGACCTGCCTCATTTTCATAAAAAAAGGTCCAATGATTCCTCCAGCCCAAAAACCACACCACACAGTGACACGTTGAGGATGCATTTGCTTCTCGTGAATCACTCGAGGATTTTCCTCACCCCAAATGCTACAATTCTGCCTATTGACGAAGCCATCAAGATGAAAATGGGCCTCGTCACTGAAGATGATTTTATCGGCAAAATCAGCATTTTCATGTTGTCTCTCCAATACCCAATTACTCCATTTCATCCATACTCCATTCGTGTAGCGCTCCATTTTTACTAACCTCGTACCTTCTACTAGCAAACAATAACAATTGTTCAAATGTCAAACAATGACACTTCGAATGTTGCCAGATTTAAAAATTGCGTTCTTCTTGGGACACCCTTTATAATCTGGTGTGTGATAAATTTCACTTCAAAATTTCAAATATCATTAGTTTGCAACATTTTAATTTTTAAAATCGCCAAGTTTAACTTTAACTGACATATTTGGGAAACAATAATCCCATATAAATTTTCAATTTAACTGTTAAATGTTAACTGGACATTCAGTAATCGGGCTTAAATGTCCCAAATATCAGATTTAACTGCACCGATTAACCCTTATTAACTTTTCATTGTAAGATATTGTCTACACGATTGAAATTTTTTGAGAACTTGCATCTTCTTGATGTTTTTGTATTTGTACCAAAGGACTGCGTGAATGTTTTGCAAGACATTCTCTTGTGTATACTAATGCCAGCTATAACGATTTTTAATACTAAAAGTAGCAAAAAAAAAATTGGATAGTTTGCTTAAAAAATGCAAACTTTTTTCATAAGATACTATCCACTATTCTTATGATGTTTTCAAAATGTAAAAGATTTTTTATTATTAGATCAAAAAAAAAATTTTTTGTAATAAAAAAATGTTTTGCGAATGTTTTTTAAGACATTGAAAAACATTCGCAAATTTCAAAGTTGGCAGGCAAAGTTAGGAATTAAGAATTTAATCAAAATTTACCAATTATTACCATTATTGCCTTCAAATTTACTAATTTGGCAAATCTAGTGTTAGTTATGACGGGATTTAAATTCTACTTAAATTATTTTCAAAAGGAAATTGAAATTGATTTTGACAACGTTTGATATCTCAAATTGGTTAAAAAAAAAAAAGAAAAAAAACTAATTAAAAGTTTTCTAATTACTTGTTCATTAATCAGATGAACATTGAAATAAATGTTTAAACGGTTAGAAGATAAACCATATAAATTTTGTTACATTCAAACAAATACTGGGCAAATTAATACATTTTTCCGATTACACACTTAAATATTTGTCATAAATTTATTTAATTCAAATATTATTTAAATTTACAATTTACTTTTAACAATTATTAATAGTTTTTAATAAAAAAAAAAAAAAAATCAAATTGGCCTTCATGGAGTTCAAATACCTTGTTTAAGTATTCGACTAATCTGTTTCAGGTTCTTTCTCTTTTTCTTAACTCGTTGTTCGTTAACTTAAACATATTTACGTTTTGTTTGTTTCTTTTCTTTAAAATTAATTGACTAACTATAATTTAACTACCACCATACATTCATAAAAAAAGTTAGTACGAAAGTCTATTAAACGGATTTTTTGATTAAGTTGAACTAACTTTTTCTGTTTTCAGCGTTTAAATCAGTTATTTAGCGAAATCTTTAAAAGGTTTTCAACTTCACTTTACTATTTTTGTACTAATTTTTAGTGAAATTTTTTGCTATTCTCATTTTACAAATTACGGAAATTTTTACTAAGTTTTGTTGCTGATTTTAGCAAAACATATTACTAATTTTTCAAATTCAAGTGCTAAAATTAGCAAAAAAAATTATATTTAAAAAAAATTTTTCCAAATAATTAAAACCTATACTTACAAAACAAATTGGCCAAACATCCCAACAAAACTTTTTACTACAAGGTAATAAGTTTGGGAATAAGAAATTAAGGTCGGTAAGTGGTTACTTTTCTATTAAAAAAAACTACTTACCTCGGTAACATGTTACTCCTCGCTTACGGGTAAAGAGTTATCAAACATGTTTTATTTAAATCTTTAATTTTTAGATCGAATATTATTTTAAAATTGTTAAATTTGTAGTAAAATTTAATTTTATTAAATTCTATGTAGAAGCGAACTGATTAACTATATCATAAAAGCATTTAAACATTTGAATATGATATTATTAATGGGCAGTCAGTAATACTAAAAGCGGCAAACTAATGCACGGGTAAGGAGTTCAACTTATAACCAGGTAACATGTTCCGTAATACCAACCTATTACCGAGGTTTTGCTGGGATACTATAAGTAGATTATATATTTGCACAGCCAATCAACTTGCAGGCAAAAAAGTTTCATCATATTAATAAAAATGTTTCATAAATCATTTGTCATGAATTATTAATCACATTTATGATGTTTTCATAAGTACGACTATGAGTTTTATAAAAATTGAAGACAAATATTTTATAAAACTTCACCATTTCATAAGCCTTGCGAAATATTTATTTGCAAAAATCAATCTTTTAAAAATATTTAAAAATAAAAAAGGCTACACTTCTATATTCATATTTGGATAATTTATGTACACTGATAGAATTTTCCTTCATAGTATCAATGAAACGATTTCATTAAAATCGATTCATTGGTTTAATGAAAAATTTCATTAACTGAATGAAAATTCATTAATATTGGTATTTTTTTCGTTAAAATTTTTTATGATTTTTTCATAATTTCATAAAAAAAAATTCATTAAATCAATGAAAAATTTTCAAATTTTTTTCAATAAAAATTTTGACTTGTAATAAGAAAAAAAATTTTTTTTCTTGTACTATCTTTTTGACATAAAAAAACTGAAAAATTTCTTTTAAACAGAATTAACCAAAACTTTGATATAAATAAATTTTTTTTTATTAAATTTGCCTAGAGCTAACAGTTTTTGACGAATTTGAATAGTTGTTCACTAAATTCCAGTTAACAGATTCTCTAAGAAAAACGATATAGTTTTGTTCAAAACGAGACCTAAATTATTATCGTTTTGACGATGTTACACAAAAAAGTTATGCTAAACGATAATAAATTTTTGTTTTCTAACAACATTGTTAACAGTATTTAACATTTTTATCTAATATGATCGTAATTTAACTACAAAATGTGGATAAATAATATCAACGAATGATAATTTCTCAATAACCACCAAATTAATGATAAGCTGAAATAATCATAAAAAGTGCAAATTATTAAATATCAACGAAAATATTTCATACAAACTATGAATTTTATTCATTAAACACATGAAACTTTCATAACGATTAGGCTAGGATAAATGAAAAAAATTTCATATACTTTATGAAATTTTCATTGGGTCAATGAAACCATTCATTAAAATTGATTTAATGAAACACCTTTCATAGACTCAATGAAACGTTTCTTTGGGGGCTTTTTATGAAAAAATTCATTGGATAAATGAAGGAATTCATTAATACTACGCACAAATTTCTATCAGTGTATTATCAAAATCTGATTGATTGAAACATGTGTTTTCGAATTATATAAAATCGAAAATATATTATCGAAAATATATTATGCTGAAATTTATTACGTTTTCACTTAAAAAATAATTGAGTCAAAAACAACTCTTTGAAGCACTCAGGGAACTTCTGTTGTAAATATTTGTAGTTGTTTAAGTAGTAATACAGTATTTTTAAATGAAAAAGCAGTCATTTGTCAAAAAATTTCATTTTTGACTTTATTTGTAGTTCTTAAAAAAAAAAAAACAAACCACATCAAAAACAAAAAACAAACCACATCCATTAATTTGATTAGTTTTTTTGTTTTTATTAAAAAATAAAACAAATAAACGTTAGTCAATTCTTTACTACATTTGTGGTTAATTTTTACTACATTTGTGGTTCATTTTACCAAATGTTAGTTGAATTTATCGAAATGTAAGTCGTCCTTTTTTCAAATGAAATTACTATTGTTTTCAACTACATTTGCAGCTGTCTCTACACACACATAGAATTGTAAGTGTAGTCCTTTTTAACTGCAAAATTTTGTTTGTTTTAGTTTTGTCATGACTATGTAATATGGCAATCGAAGAAAAAACAACATTAAAAAGCGCTTTTAAATAACAAGTATAATTATTTTTATATTATGATCTTATTTTTAAATTAGTTTTTTTTTACATTTTTCGTTTTCTAGTTTTGTTCGTTTTGTATTGAAACATTCTTTAACATGAAAAATTGTAAAACCTACATTAATTTATAAAATACGGGTTTTTATGAAAAAACTGCAAAACTGTTAAGCATCCCAAAAAACTGAGAAAAACAGTTAAAACTGACTATATGTTAACACTGGTTACGTTTTATAAAGCGATTGGTCGCGATTCTACATGTGTGCATGCATTTATATAACTAAAGGTGGTTGGTTTTTGTTTTCTACACAAAAAGCGCCTGTTAAGTAATTTCTAAAAAAAAACATGTTTATTTATGCTTGCTGGTACAGTAGTAAAATTTGCTGTTTTAAATATTATTAATAGTGTCCGACCGAGTACTCGGCTTCGGCTTCGGAGTTCGGCCAAAAAGTGAAGTTCGGCCAAGTTCGGTGTTCGGCCAAATTTTGGCCGAATTTGGCCGAACTACCGAACTTTTTATGATTATTAATAAAAAGCACAAATAAATAACAACTGTGGTTATATTTACTTTTCAGAATTTACAAAAAAACTACATAAAAAATACAACGTTGAATATGATAGAATATCCAAAAAAAAAACAACGATATTTATATATCAATGTGTGTGAAAAAATTTCAAAAAGCCAAAAGAGTTAAAAAAAAAATTTCCAGAAATAGACCTACAAGACTTATAAGCAAATAATAAAATTTAATGCGATTTAATTAAATAAAAAAAAAATCGAGTGGTTAGTAATCCTAAAAATAGAAAAACAGGTTCATCAATTTATGATAGACATGATGCAGTACCAGACCTAGAAGTAGCAGAACCAAACGAAAATTGTATTGAAAAATAAATTAAAATAATTATTACGGAGCCTTTAAGTACCGAAATATAAATATATTTGAGTATTGGAATTCAAGTTCATTTACAAATATAAAAGCTGAAGCAATAAAATATTTATCAGCCCCACCAACTATTGTAGTCAGCGAACAGCTTTTTAGCGCTGCCGGACAGCTGTATTCTGATAGACGAAGCAATTCACATTAAAGTTTAAGTTTTTTTTTCTATATCGACTTAAAAATCGATCAACTATTTTTCTTTGACTATAAAATATAGTACAAATATTTTATTCTTTTTTTTGTACATAAAATAGTACAACTATTTTCCAAATATGATTTTTTAAAAAAATAAACCTATAAATTTGTACTTTGTTTATGTTTAATAACTTTTTGGTTTAAATTTATTGATCTAAAAAAAAAATTTATATTTTTTTTTTATTAAAACAAAAAGTTCGGCTTCGGCCGAACATTGATATTTTGGACGAAGTTCATTTCATTTCATTTCATTTATTTTATTTATTCATAATCTAAAAGCCAGTGGTGGCCAAACGATTACATAGTAGTCTATGAGTAAGATTTATGTATCTGTAATAACTTAAACTAAAAAAAAAAGATATACAAACAAAGTTTAATAATTAAACCTAAATAAACAACCCAAACCCTAGTAGCACGAATTTGTAAGACACCGATCGGCTTCGGCTTCCGCCGAAAAAATTGAGTTCGGTCGGACACTAATTATTAATATAATATTTAAAATAATCAGGTAAGTTTAATAATAAAAAAAAATTTATTTGAGTATTAATAAATATATTTATATTTCAGCCCTTAAATCACACAAATCGAGATGGTATTAATGAAGAAAAACGAAACAAACAATAACACATACAATCTTCACAGACGGACAAGAATGATCAAGAAAAATAAGATAAAAAGTGAAATATAAAAATGATATTAAGAGGCCAATTTGTTGCCTGCAACGTTGCCTGCAATTATTGTTTGTAGGCAAACGGGGTAGAGAAGCAAGCGGGGTAGCAAAAAATGCACGATTTTCGTTTTCAAGATATTTTTTGACATTTCTTTTTGCTATCGTTCGTATTCTTGTTAATTTGCTTTATTCGTATTCGGCTTCTCAAGTGTTGTGTATCGAAAATATTTCGTAAAATAATAAATAAATAATGTGAAATAAAGAACTATTTATATATTATTTTAAATTATATTATTTTATATTATATATATTATTAAATTATATTATTTTTAATTATTACGAATAAATTAAATTTCAACGAATGAACAATTAAAGAAGATTGGAAAAATAAACGTCAAAAAAATTGCATGTAAAAACTCCTCGTTTAAATGTAAATGATTTTTAGAATCAACTTTAAAAGAGAATTCAAAAATTGCCTGCAATTAATTTCTTCGTTTAAAAGGCCTCTAAGTGTATTTATATTGTGTTTTAAAATTGTGTAGTTTATTCGAAAATAAAATCAAATGGACAATGTTTATAATTTGTGTTTATAAAATAAATAATTGTTAAAAGTGATAGTTACAAACATTTAATTAAAAATTAGTACCGGTTACAAATTTTTATTACTAATTTCATTGTACTAATTTTCTTATAATTTAGTAATTTTTTTGCAGATATTTTGCAGATTTTAGCAAACGGTTTTAAATTGTATTTTACAACAATTTTACTAAAATTTAGTATCGGCAACTAATTTTTTCAACTAATTTCATTGTACTACAGTTCAGCAGACATGTGTTGCTAAATTTAGTAAAAAATACAGCAATGTTCAAAATTGTTAAATTTCCCGTAGCCATTACGGATTTTTTTTTCTTAGTGTAGCTATCTCTAGCGCAAGTATTTTATGGCATTTGCCACAAAATATCAACTTTGCTATTTTTTCAATTATTTTGCAAAATTACCATTTTTGAGCCAATTTGCCATAAAATATAATTTTCTACTGTCTTGTAATGCTTTTTATTTCGAATTTCTTTACTTGCTTTCAAATATGCTCCAGTAAGATCTACAGATGTGTAACATCAATTTTCAATTTATTTATCTGTTCTATGCGACAATAGAAGAAGATCTTTTTTTCTTGACAGCTTGAAAAAGCACATGATTGTAATATGCAATAAAACTTAAATAAAGGAAAATTTAATAAAACTTTAATATTTATTTTTAATATATTTTTTTTTTTTTGCTATTTTGCCATTTCTTGCGCATTTTTTTATGTTTTTTCGTGCTATTGCATGCCATTTTCAACTTTTGTCCTTCCATTTTAAGCTTGTCCTTTTTTTTTAAAAGAGAACCAACACTCAGGAAATTCTTCCTATTAATTACTGTGTTGCTTTCTTTGGAAAGGGGATAGTGGAGAGATGAAAGGTGGTGAAATATGAAGGGCTTTAAACATGGCAACACTGTAATTGCGCGAGATGATAAGTCTTAGAACAGTTGTTGCTCGCCACCTGATGTAGAGTTGGCGAATTTATTGAAGCTTTTTGTTTCATAGCCCTGATTCATTATTTTACTTCGGTGGGTTTAAGTGATATGGGAACACCGAAGGTGGGCGCAGCGTTACATATAAGTGATAGAAAACTCATACATATTATTTTTCTAAATTGATGTTGTCGTCACCGTTAATCGAACCCGGGACCATCTGTGTAACAGTCCAACGCGCTAACCATTACACCACAACGCCCGCTAAACATTCTGTTGATTAAGCTAAATTCTTAGCTAATTTACCTAGTATTGTCAACGCTAGCTTCAAATTTTAACTAACTTTTTTAGCTAAAATTTAGGTCACCTTTTTCTAGCAAATTCACTATATTTTCTAAAATTTTACACAGTTAACTGTTTAATTGTTAGTTTTAACAATTTTTTTTTGCAACGTCGTTTCAAGCTAATTTTTATTAGCTTTGTTTTGTTATGTTTACAGGTTTATTTTAATGAGTGTAGGATAATTCATAAATCTTAATTACCCAGCAAAAACATGGTAATGATTATTTATTATTTTATACATTACTTTCTAATAAGTAATTTTTTACTTCTGCATTACTTTAAATAATAAACTAATGGGTTACAAGTAAGAAACTTATAATGCATTACTGTCATAGAAAAAATAATTGGTGAACAATAATAGTGCCTTGGTGGCTTAGTGTATTGAGCAGCCGGCAGTAAATCTGATGATCGGGAATCGATTCCCGGTTGCATGTATTAAAATAAATTAAAAAAAAAAATTTTTTAATTCGTTATTTTTTTTCAAAGTCTATTTTAAGAAGCATTACATTTTTCCTTCTGGTAATGAATTATTATTCATGTCCTTGTATGCATATATATAACACATTATAGTTTGTATTTACGTAAGGCTGCCAGTAATACATAAGTAAGTCATTACTTTTGGAACATTTCATAGAAAAAAAGTTACAGTATAATTTAAATAATAAAATAAACCTGGCCACCTTAGTAGTATTTCTAATAGGACTTAAAACATTCCCATTTATCAACGATGTTTATCATATAGTAGTCATCTGTATTTATTTTTTTAAAGTGGGCTTACCAGAAAGAACCGCTGATAGGTTCCCTCCGATTGGATATATTTTAGGAATTACAAAATAAATAATGAGTAAAATTGAGTACCTATTTAGCTGCCCAATTTGACGTTTAAGGGTTATAATTTGGGGGGAAAAAATACCAATTTTCGTTATTTGCACTTTTTTTGTCAAGCTTCTTCTACATACAAATTTGGTGTCAAATGAAAGGTATTTGGATGACCTTTCAACTAGCATACAACATTTTTTTTAACAATTTTTTATTACCTTCGTCTCCTCTATCTTATATTCGAATTTCATTGATATCTGGAGGAACTACCCAACAGACTTCCCTTGTTATTAGAACTTCGCAATTGACGGATGAAGGTTACACAAAACTCGGTTTGAAACAAGTTTGTTTAATTTCTAAACTTAATGCCAAAATTCTCTGTTAATGATAAACAATATTATATTTGAAACAAAAAGAAAAAACAAACAAATACATAAATTAACTTTCATATTAAAATGTTTTTATTAAACAGTTAACAATTTAGAAGCAATGTCAAGGCTATTTATTTAACAAACCAAACTAAACTTATTTAACGACCAAACTTAAACCGCTGAACATTTTTTGACGAAACTTCGTGGAAACTTGGACCTATGACTAAAAATCAAGGAAAAAAGTTACTATCAAAATTTTAGAAATCGAAAAAATTGCTTAATTTTAAGGAATATTTAAAAAAAATTGATTCATAATTATTATGAGCCACATATAAAAATGTAATGCCCATAACTATTTTCATCCAATTTTTATCATTTTCATTGCTTTGTAATAATTATGCATAAGAGATATTTTTTTTTCTTATTCATAATTATTATGATGCTAGTAATATATTTTTATGTTAAACATAATAGTTAGAAGCAATTTCTAAATATAATAACTAAAACTTTTAAGATCCTGGGAAATTTTTACAAATCCTGTTATTGTTTTTTTGGTCCTAACGATCAAAGTCTTTAAGGACAGGCCATTGATCCGCATGTCACACACTTTGCAGGTCTATTGAACAATGCTTCGTAAAGAAAAGTTTGTAATTTTTGGCGCACTCTACTAAAAATATTATCACTTAGTCTTATTTTCACAATGTAATCGGGCCTAAAGGTTTATTTTTTTACAGAATATAATTCCTAAACCGAACAAATTTCCCAGTTGCTCAGTTATAGAATTTCTCAGTTAAAATTTCAAATTAACTGAATTACCTGTTATCAAATAATATTTTATTTAAATAAAATATTTATAACCAACTTTTATTTTTTCACTTATAAGCAAATAGTGAAAAAAAAAATAAAAGTTGGATATAATTTTTAAACGTTTTTTTATAAGCTCAAAAAAATGAGTGTTGTTTCTCAGTGATTTTTCAAAAAACAAAAAAAAAACAGCTTATTTGACAGATCTGAAACAACTGACAGATCTGAGAACTGACAGATAAGAAACTATTATTACTCGTATATTAAAATAAAATATTTATTGAAGTGTAATAATTATGAATCAGAAGTACTTTTTCTGTTGTCCATAACTATTACCAGCCGAGAAGAAAAATATAAATTCGAGACAAATAATTATGGCTAAGAAAAAAAAATAAAAGTTGAACTGTAATTATTATTTTTAAGAAATATCACATAAAACTTATAAATACGAAGGAAAAAATTACACATTCCAAAAAGACGGCGATGCCCACACTTGCTTACATATCTCATTGCCAAATTTAGTAACTGCAATACCAAACTCATTCCAACGATAGAATCAAAAAAGCAAGTAGTATTGTAATCAATTCTTTAAATTTAAACCAGAAAGCATGAACTCAATTACAAAGTAAATATTTATTTAAAAGCAAATAACAATGTTATTAACTTATATGTATAACTTTTTGTACTCAAGAAGTAATCATATACTTTTTCTTAATAAAGGACGTTATTGGAAGTTTTGAAAAAAGAAGTTATACAATTTTAAAGAATTTATCTCATATATTTTTTCAAACAAATTTTTATTTGCAGGAAAATAATACTAAAAACAGAAATTGCATGTTGCCTAAATTTTGTTAAACTGTGGTTAGGTATAAATTAGGAAAGCGCACGTGAGCAAAAAATTGTGAGTGGAAGTTGAAATTACTGACGTTATCGTGAGTGAGTGTAAAAAAAATGTACGAGGGTGATTGTGCGTGAGTTATAATTTTGTTTTTCAATTTTGAATTGTTCTTTTTTTTTGAAAAATTTATATTTTCGTGGTTTATAGCTCCTAAATTATGACAAACCCATGTTATCATAACAATGCGATGTTTCACTTTTTAGGATTTTATTTCCGTATGAGTTTAGATTGTTATATTTGAGTGACCTAGGAGAATCACGTGTGAGTAAAAGTTGAATTAACTTATGGAACTAGTTCTTATTTTTTCTAGGGAACTATTTATTTATTTTTTGTGTGTAAGTACTTCGTAGTTTTACAATGGAACTATTTCTTTATTAAAAAATGTGTGTAGTTCTTAAAAATATAAAGTAAATGGTTCTTCGGTAAAAAAAATAATCAATTCTAAAGAATCAATTATTTTAGTCTCACGCCCTGGTAAAAGAATCGAGTAGGTAATCTAGTAAGGAATGCGTTCTGCCCAAAATGCTTGATTACAAACCCGCTTACCTTTTTGGAATTTTTTTGCTGGGTAATTATGTCCTTGTTAAAAATAAATTATGTGCTGTTTATGGCTAAATGGGCTGTCGCGTCTTAATGTGTTAAGATTTTGTATTTCGCTATAATTTATACCTAATTCAAAAATAATAGCCATTAAAATAAAAATAAACTTAAAACTGAATTTTTATCATTATAAGAACTAAAAATAAAAACGTAAAAAAATTGTAAAAAAGCCAAAAAAAAAACAAACAATTTTTACTTCGGATTGACCTTGTAAGGCTCTGAGACTATTAGGCTACAATATATAAATATCACAATAAGTTTTGTTAAAATCTCCTGCAGGTTTTCCTTAAACGTCAAAAAGTAAAAATGGGGCATGTATCAAAACATTCGTCGGCAAAGGGTTAAGAACATACTAATTGCGAGAAACTTATGTAATATCAATTAATAAAGTTGGAATATTTGTTTTCAAATGTCCTGCCAAATTTAATAAAATTGTGCAATACAGTTAAGGCAATATTCGCTAATGTGGATCTACACCTGGTTTTTGGACAGCTATAAAAGTAATATAACTAATTTTAAAACAAAATTAAAAAAACTTTAATATCTTATACAATTGTTAGAAAATGAAGTAAAATCGACAAATCGATTTGTATTTAATTTAAGCTTCATTTAAATTTTGTGTATTAAAACGTTTCATGTACCACTGTTAGTTAGCTGCGTCGTTTTTTGTAGCGACGCAAAAAATAGAGAAGCAAACATTCACTCATTAGCAAGCATTCCCGTAATAAATATTTCTTTCAAAATTTGTTTGGAAATTTAAATAGTAAATGTATCAATTTAGTAATCAAAATAATTGTGAATTCTTTAAATCGAGATAAAAACATACATAAGTAGATAAGATTATGACATTGTCTTGGCCAAAGAGTTTAGAAAATAAAGAGATTGCAATACTCTCACGTACTTAGAAGAAATATATAACTTGTGGCTGCAAATAGGAAAAGGAATATTTTTTCGTGACTTTAAATTGATTAATAGACTTTTTTAATGTTGCTGCTGATAGTTTTCGACATATTTGTTATGATTTGAGCAAAAATGTTTTCAATTTAGCTTTAGTTTTCCTTAAAAACGGCATGTTTCCTATTTGCTGGCACAAGGTGTTAAAAAGGTGTTAACAGAGGGTGAGAGCATTGCATATTCATTGTCTTTGCAACGTTTCTGACCAAATAATTTTATATTTATAATTCTGTATGACACCATTTAATTACTAAGAAGTGCTCGGTTAGGGTAATAGTATATAATTTGTAATTATATGATTATTAATTAATAAAAAATAAAAAAAATTACTAAGAAACTGATTCGTAGATTTTTAACTAATTATCGTTGTTTTTTTTTTTTATTTCTAGCAAAGTAACAGATAGAAGAAAGAAACAAACGACAGATAATGAATATTTTTGTAATGTCTGCTGTGCAGAAATTGATCCAGAAGATGCCAAAACGTAAGTAGTAATTTATTATTATTTTTGGATCTGAATAAATGAAATTAAATATGACTTTTTCAACTTCATCCCTTTCGATTTAAATGAAACTTGGTATATGTAATATCCTAATTAGTATCTATGACCAAACAATTTGTTTATTTTTTTGAAATTCGTTATCATTCGCGTTTTATCGCTGCTTAAATAAGGTATTTTTTTTATTTTTTTTTGATTTATAAAAATACATACTGTTCAAATGGTTATTGAGTCCGATTTTAAAAATGAATATCTCATTTCAAAGCTTAGTTTATCTTCTCTGAGATATGTGAAGCTTTGATTTATACGATTTTGAAAAAGGGAAAAAACTTAAAAATGTCCTTGCTTCGCAAATATTTCAAAATGCATCTCTTTTTTTCTTAAATTATTGTTTGCAGATAGACCAATATGACCTGTAAGCCATATAAAATTCGGAATGGAGAAACAATATGTTCTTTAGAAAATCGACTTTTTCCGATATTACTTTACAGAACAAACAATAAAAATATCATAGATTTTTTTTCAATGACTTCATTCATAAATCACTGTAATTTTGAACATATTTTATGATTATTTTTTTTAAGTTTTGGAAATTTGTGTTGTTTTATATTAAATATAATCGTAAAAAGCGAACCACAACGAATATTAAAAATATAAACAAATTTGTATGTCATGCCAAGGTTCGTGTAAATCGGAAAGGGTCGAGCTGTTGACTATTACCGTTGCTTTTGGAACGGCCATATATTTTTTAATTTTCCTGAAACTTTTCTACAAATGTTAGGTTTCCTCTATATTTTATACAATTTTTTAGGAAAAATTCTAAAAAAGATGGCAAAAATTCATTTTTATGGCAAGGATATGAATAAATGAAATTGTTACGATATATTTTGAAAATTGGAAATATGAAAAAAACAAATAAAACTTTCCCTACTTATGTCACAAAATATTTTTGAGAATTTTTTAAAATTTAAAATCATTAAATTTTTTATATTTGTTGCTCCTGTTCTTTGATTTAAAAAAAAAATGTATAAATCACTACTCAAGAGTTCTAGCCTACTAATGGCCGTAATTTCAAGCAATATATACCTACTGGTGCTTAGATACCTACCGTGTACACGAACAAAATCGGGTAGGTATCTAAGCACCGGTACGTATCTATTGCTTGAAATTACGGGCATAAGAAATTATTCGACGTAAAACCTTTTAGTTCAATGGCACTTTTATGACCTTAAAATGAAAAATTCAGAATTTTCCGAATTATAATATAAGAAATATGCTGTGAATGGGCGTGAAATAAAAAATATTAGAAAGTTTAGCAACAAATATGTAAATTTCATGACAGTGGAAGATGATATCATGTGAAAGGTATTTTAAAGACCTATCCAACAATTTAATTTTACGACCATACATTTCCTGCAGTATAGAAGTATGAATTTGGAAAATTATAAATTTTTACATTTTAGGTTATCAAAATGACACATAAACTATGTCGAAAATCTTTTGGGCCGTAAGCATTAAGAGTTGCAAAAATCCAAAAAAAAAACGGCTTTCGGTAAAACGCCCTAAAGACCACGTTTCTGGATTAAGAAATGGAATTGTTCTCAATAAAGTTGTCATAACAGTCCTTGGTTAAAATTTGTTTGTCCCGCATATAAATTTTGAATTAAGCTATTCGTTAAATTTTAACGGGACTTTCATTAATTGGGTCTTATAATTTTTATTTTCATATTAAAAAATACTTTTTTTTTATAAAACTTTCATAAATTCGAGTTTTTTATGATTACAAATGATTTTTAGGTTTTTGTAAATTTATTCTACAGGTACCAAAACCGAAATAAACTCTGCTAAAAGTGCTTATGGGAAATTTTGCGATAAATTTCAAAAATTATCCCCTTCCTGGTATATGTATATTAATTAGCATGATTTCATATATAATTATGTATCGCTTACAATGTTACACTCAGGGAACTTCTGCTTTAAAAATATGAATATTGTTTGGATTCTAATACAGTTTCTTAATTTTTAATGTAAATGTCAGTCATTTGTGGAACAAATTTAATTTTTTACTAAGCTTATAGTTCATTAAAAAAAAAAAAAAAAAACCACATCAAATTACTGTTTTATGATTTTACATTAATTTTTACAGTTGTTTTTTGTTATTTAAAAAAATAAAAAAAGTAAATGTTTGTTTATTTTATACTAACATATGCGTATCAGTTTTACTACTATTGTTAGTAATTTTTGAACAGTAAAAACAAATGACAAGTGTTAGTTGAATTTAATGAAATGTCCTTTCTCAAGTGAAATTTCATTTGTTTTTGACTACAATTGCTGTCGTCTTTACCTACCATATTATAATAAAATTTTGTTTTACATTGAATACGAAGTATTGGATTTTGTACAAATTTAAAGTGCGGTAATTTGTTGTTGTTTTTATTTATTTTTTTTTTCTTTGACATTTCAAATGTTAAAACATGCTTTTATGCGAGAAGAAGAAATTCTCATTAAGTTTGTGATTTAACCTAACAAATATCTCTAAAAATTCTTTAGGCAAGGCCTACAACAAATTATTTTTCACAATTCGTTACATTAGTTTTACTTACAATTTTTGCATAAGATCTTGCAAAAACTATAAATTGAATTCTCTAATTGCAAATGAGAATTTGTAATTTATAGCTTGACAACTATAATAAATTTAACATTTACCATTGTTTATTTACAATTTATCTGCGAGTTTTTATGAGAAGAGCTAATAAAGGGTGTTTTTTTAGCGCGATAGAACTTGAAATAGTAAAATATAACACAAAAAACTATATTTTAATCAGAAAACATTTTTTATTTAAAAGATCAATACATGGCATTAACATTTGAAAATGATTTCGGGCATATGGCCACCGCGACTGTTCTTGACGAAGCGCATTCTGAACGTCTTATTTTAATGCCATTTTTCGAGCATTGCTGGCCGTATGTCACGAATAACACGAACAATATAAGCCTCTAAGGCGTCAATTGCTACTAGTTTATCAGCATTTGATTTCAATAAGTCGCACCATTTTTCTGGATGTAATGAAGTCTTTAGGGCTTTTGTGGATTTGTCGGACTCCATATGTGGCAATTAACAAACCCGTTAAGCCAAAAATGAGAATCATCGCTGAACACAATTTTGCGATTAAACATCGGGCGAATCGATGACTGATTTTCAAAGTAAATTTGTATAATTTGGTAGGGTTGAAGTGTGAATCTACTCATGATTATTTGCCAGAGTATACTGATCCAAAAAAGAGCGCAGTATGACAGTTAGTATGACAGCTAACCCTTTCATAAGTTATATCGGGCTTAAAAAACACCCTTCATTAATGATTTTAAAATTGAAAGAAACCATACGATATTTATATATAAAATAATATTATGTTGAATTAGATATAGTCTTATAGTATAAGGTATAATTTAATAAAATTGGATGAGGACAAAATTCAGATAAAAGTGTACACAGAGAGATTCCTTGGACGAGTTTTAATGAATTTTTTTTACTAAACTAATGAAGTTTTCTTCACCAAGTGAATGAACAATTTCTTTAACTTCATGAAAAAGCTTCATAGTTTAAATGAAACTATTTTTAATGAAACTTTTTCATTAGACGCATGAAATTTTTAATAAATAATATAATTTTTTTTTTATTAAATTTTATGAAAAACTGCATTAATTTAATGAAACGTTTCAATATACGAGTGACCATTCATAGATCTAATTCAAAACTTCATTAATATCATGCAGATAATTCTCTCAGTGTATTGCATCACTTCTAATTGTATCTAAATTAATCTAATATGATACAATTAGTTGCAATTTGGTACAATATAATCGGGCCATTTTTCGGATAATTAATTATGGGGTCATACTAAATTTGATCAAATTATATGTAGCTCCACATAAGTTTTTTTAATCGGGTATAGCTTTTAATTAAATTTCTTTTCCTTTTTTATTTTGTAGATTTGTCAAGTGTTATATATGTCATAAACACATTTGTCGAAGTATTAAATGCGCCGATTGGTTGCCAAAAACCGCTCAGTGGGAATGTGAAC
Organism: Delia radicum; assembly: GCA_021234595.1. Classification (NCBI taxonomy): domain Eukaryota; kingdom Metazoa; phylum Arthropoda; class Insecta; order Diptera; family Anthomyiidae; genus Delia; species Delia radicum. The sequence goes on from CM037855.1 coordinate 206,809,632, forward strand.
TTTGTCAAACATCCAAAGAATCAATGGCTCAAACATCATCATGGGTAGCAGATCAAATATCGTTCCATCAAGAAAAACTAGTATATCCTCTGCGAGCAAGAAGTGAGATTTTTATTCCAATAAGTGAATGTAATGATAGTTCAATACGTAAGTTACAAACCGACCTACTAAAAGCCTATTCGGTGTAAAACGAATATTTGCCGAATAATTCTTTTATTCATTTTCATATAAATTGCATATAAAATTACACTGTGTTTTTAATATAAACGAAATTATACTGGACCATAATGCATCTCTACACAATTTCCACTTGTTATTCAAAAAATCATAAATCAATTTCAAAAACTACACTCAGAATATTCTTACAGTAACTATATGTAGGTCATTCGGTTAGTTAACAGTAGTAGTTGTTTTAACTGCTATTTTTCTATGAGAAACTGAAAAAGGACTATTTTAGACAATAATTTCAACAAATAACTAACCACAAATACAGCAGTTACAGTTGTTTTGAATCGTTATTTTAAAATTTTAATAAACTACTACCAAAACACCAATTTTGCAGTGAACAGTTTATTTTTGTTAGTTATTTGAAAACATAAGATTATGTCGAGTTTTAAAAAATTCTCATTTAGTTTAGATTTGTTATTATTGTTATGTTCATAGTTTGCAAATAATAATTAGAAAATTTCATTATATCTAAAAGAACATCTAAGAACATCATAACTGAAATACCGTTTGGAAATTTGAATTTGCATTTTAAATTGAATGTGGGAAACAAACATTTTTATTGTAATTAAAAGGTAAATAATTTTTTTATTAAAAAATATTTTTAAAATACAGAAAAAACACCTGTTAAAACAGTAGTTTTTACAACTTATGTAGTCGTTTTATGTTCATTGTTTTGTTGCTCGTTTTTATGGTTTATGCATTCATTTAAGGTTAGCTGTTTTTGACCGCTTTAATAGTCGTTTTTACTACCATAGTTAAAAATAACTGCATTGTTAATAATCTTTATAAAAATACAGTCATCGCCTTTTTGACTATATTTGTAGTCATTTTAACTGACATTTTTAGTCATTTCTACCTTCTTAATTTCCTGAGTGTAACAATTGCAATTTGAAAATTACATTTGATTTTCAAAAAATACCAAGTGTAATTCAAGAACACCTTACAAAATTTCATTTGTTATTCAAAAAATATCATATCCTTGTCTTATATTCAAACGGAGCTATCTACATCTATATAATTCTTCAGGAGAGTGCAAAAACAGTTTAATTTGCTCAAATGAAAAATATTTTCATATCGACCTTCTACAATATTAATCAAAAACTGCTACTAAATACTACTGGTGTTTTCTTTTCTGTAAAAAAGTACTGTCTTGTTAAAGTGCAAAATTTCTCAATAGCCCAATTAAAATGCTCGATTTTTACAATCAGTATGGAACACAATTTTATCACATATTACATTTTTTTTTTAAGCATGCGTGTTTATCATAGTTGGCAGGCAATACCGACCGCTACAATACCATTATAGATTCAAACCCTTTTCAACTGACTATCGTTATCCCTAAAATAGCGTTACCTAAATAATTGAAAAAACATTATTCATAAAATACCGTTACCGATATTATTATTGATATTAAAATAACTACTCAAAACACATGTTACTGAAGTACAGTATTTTTGGTAAGTTATTTTTTGAAATGACTGTCTAAATTAGTCGTATTTAATTTTTTCACTTACTACCCGAGTGACCTACATGTAGTTACTGTAAGAATATTCCAAGTGTATTTGCATACTATGATCATATCAATAATAACAAGTATAAACTAAATGAGAATTTTTAAAAACTTGACATAATCTTCTATTTTCAAATAACTAACAAAAATTAACAGTTTACTAAAAAATTATTTTTTTGGTAGTTGTTAATTAAAATACTAAAATAACTAATATAAAAAAATGTTACAAAAGCACAGTATTTTTGGTTAGTTATTTTTTGAAATGACTGTCAAAATTAGTCGTTAATTTTCTCATAGAAAAATTACTACAATAGCAGTTAAAACAACTACTACCCGAATAACCTACACGTAGTTAATATTAGCAATTTTTCTGCAAAAGGATCCTCCCAGTTAAAATGTTGCTGACTGTACTGACTTTTTTTGTTTAGTGTAATTTAAACAATTCAACCGATATATTTTGAATTACAATTGGTATTTTTTGAATTTCAAATGGTATTTTTTAAATTGCATTTGGTATTTTTTAAACTTTTAATGGGGTTTTTTGAATTGCATTTGATATTTTTTGAAAAACATATGTGATTTTTTGCATAACATGTGGTATTTTTGGAACTACAAATGAGTTTTAAGAAATTCAATTGCTATTTTTTGAACACCAAATGATATGCAAATTTGAAATAACATTTGTGATTTTTTTGAAAATCAAATGCAAATTTGAAATAACATTTGTGATTTTTTTGAAAATCAAATACAATTTTGAAAATACATTTGTTGTTTTTTGAATATCAAGTGAAAATGGTTTAGAAACAATAAATCCTAATATAAACATTTTTTTTTTTTTTTTTAATTATTAGATTTTGAAAGTGTTAGTCAAATTGGTGCCAATTCGGCTTTTGTAACAGCTGAACAAAAACTTAAAATAAGAGAATATGTTGAGGAAGTTGTGGCCAACTTATTGGGCGGTAATTTAGATACAATTACTGTCAATCAACTGTCAAAAAGTGAAAATTGTAAGTATTTATTAATGTCTCTTAACATCTAAATTTTAATTTAACAGTTGACTTTAACATTGTTTTGTCAATCAAAGCTTTTATTATGACAAAGCTTTGTTAAATTTAAACTAGTTTAGCTTTTTTTGGAAAAACAAAATACTTTTAAGTTTATTTATTTTTTTACATTTTATTTTTTTAATGTTTAACATACTTTAGGTTGTTTTTTCCAAAAGCTTTTTTTATATTTATGTATTAATGACTTTTTTGTTTAACTCACCTTTTTGGTACTCAATTTTTTCCCGTTAATAGATCTTAACTTGTTTTATAAATATCACTCAAAATTGAGCAATATTTTTATAAATCTGGAAAATGTTTTAACATTTTACATACACAATAACAAAGGCGGTGAGTTTAGTTTAACAACTACAACAACAAAATTACTTTTCTATAAATGTGTGTGTTTGTGTGTGTGTATGTATGTGTTTGTGTAACACCCTTAATACAAAGCTAATCAATTCCCTTTTAGTATGTAAATATATCTTGACTATAATGATAATAAATTATTGAAAATTGTTCAATTATTTTGCTAAAACCTAATACTAAAATTAACTCTAATTGTTCAAAGGAATCGCATGGTTAAGTATTATATTTTTAATAGATACGTAATTTTTTGTTAATCATCGAATTAGTTTTATAATTTGTTTGCAGTGTGTGCTATTAGTTCGGGGGTTGTGGGATCAATTCCCACATTGGTCTGATTAGATTTAACGATGGTCTTAACAGCTATTGTACGGGTACCCAGCAAAAACATGGTAATGACTGGCCATTACCTTATAAATTACCTAGTAATGATAGGTCATTACCTTTTACATTATTTTAAAATTAAAAATAATGACTTACTGATAATGGATTATAGAAGTAATTGTATGTACATGCAGAATAATGAGTTACTGGAATTATTTTACATAATAATCGATTTAGTATTTTTGTATTCTAACATTGTATTTATTAATTTGTTTCGAACATTTTTCAACTACCCGATGAAAAATGTTCCGATATAATCATATATGATTATATATAGTATCTCATAAAACTAATCTGATCCGAAAAATGTCATATATAAGCTGATCTCATGATATCTTATGGGATCTATTCTCATATATTTTAATCCGAAATATGGGTCTATCAAATATGATCAAATTATATATATAATTTGATACAATTTATATATATATAATTTAAAGTACTTTTTATACTTCATCAATTTCAGATTGTTCAAAACAACCGTTTTGTTATGAACAAAACAGGATCAGTCGTAGAAAGTATATTGCCTATACACAGAAAAAACTAAAAACGGATTTCAATTAAAAATTTGATTGAATCTATTAATATATTAATTGATTTTGCACCTACCACTGAAATGATAGTATTAACCAAAAAAATTTGCAGACAGTTTATTAAAACTCTTTCAATTAAAATAATAATAATATCAATTAAAAGAGTTATTGGTTTTCTTTACAACCTCAATTAAAAAGTTTAATTAAATTGATTAAAACTTTAATTGAAACTTGAGATGAAAACAATGGTAGTTTTAATTGAAAACTCGTATTTTTTTATTTTTGTTATATGTCCAACATTAAATAAAAAAAGAAATGTAGGTTTGTAAATTAAATTGACATTTTATTTATAATAAAATTAAAGCTTTTTAATATAAAAATGTATTATAAGAAAAAAAATAAAAGTAAAGACAAAATTTTTGTTTTGCTTGTCTTGTCTTGAACTTTTTCTTGTAATTGAATTGCTTTTTTAAAAAAAATCACACGCAACTTCAAAATGATAGTTTAATGACACTTATACTTATTGAAAATTTAATTATTTACAAAAATAATAGTTTAATTGTCCTTTTTCGATAAGGTTTATTTAAATCCACATGTGCACTTTTATTACCACAAATAAAACACGAAACTAAATTAGGTTTTCGTGCGTACACGAATATCTCAACAAAAAGAGTGTTGCAAATTCTAGTGAAATAACTATGATTTTGCGTGTATTTCAAATCGGTAAACTATTCAACTTATTAAAAGTTAATCATTTGCGATTTTTTTTCTTTTTATTTACAAATTAAATAATATATTGATATAATTAAATCTTTGTTTGATTATTTAATCTAAATAAAATAAAAAAAAAAATAGTTTGCCAAATTTTTAAAAATGTTGTTTACATGTTGTCAACACTGTATGGATATATTAGAAAATTCAAAAAATTTTTTAATTGAATCCGTTAAAAAAATTGTTTAAATTGCCATTGATATTCAAACAATGGATTAATTAGATATTGACCCATAATTTTTTCTGTGTAGTGGAACTAAGCAACTATTTAATTTGAAACTTGAAAACTTAGAATCCATTATGCATGTTATAATGATTGGATGTTTAATTTGTTAAAACAAACCGTTTCCAACGATCTCTTCTAAAAACCTGAACTGGTTTTAAGAGAGTTTCGAAAAAAATGTGTTAACAGTGTTACTTTAATTAATTAATTTTCATGCTCTTAACTAATTTTAATTAAATTTTAAAGTGAATTTGTGTTGTTTAATGTATTCTCTGCATAAGTTCTGTATAATTAACACAAAATTTTCTTTCTATATACTAAAAAATTAGCATTAAAAAAACGTCTAAGGTGGCATATAAAAATTTAAGAAATGTTGAGTCCTTGGTTCTTCCTTACTCTACACACCGAAAAAACCAGGAAAAAGTTTAATCGTCCAATGTAACAAGTTCTTCAATATTTATGAACCATTTTATAAACAACAGGAATTAAACTGACTATATCATGGTCTCTATGAACTTTTTCTACACAAAAATAATGAAATCCTCACTAATACAAAATATCCTTCATATGAAACAGTTCATACATATGATGAAATATATTTTATTTTTTATGAAATGTTAAATAAATACTATGAAGCGTTACATTGGACGAAAATCTATGAAACATGTCATGGATATGAGTGTATATTTCCTTTGAGTGTATATGTTCGTAGGTTTATAACCTAATAATTATAGCGATAACATTGTTTTTTAGTACTTTAATAAAAAAAAAAACATTAATAATCATTACAAAACAAAAAAAAATTTAAACTCATTTATATTTTAATTATGAACGGTACTAAAAAAATATATATAAAAGCGATAGAATTTGTTTCATTAAATTTTAGAGATTAATAGTAAAGATTACAATCTATTTAACATTGCAACTTAATTTAAATTCAAAATGCATTTCAAAAATTCGAAATATATAAATTAAGGGGACATGGACAAAAACTAGACACTAGTGCAAACAAAATGAGCATTGGATCGTTCAGATGCGATAAGAAATGGCTGAGATATAGCTAATCAAAGTTAGACTAGCATTGAAGTTGTCTCAATTGGCTTCCGAAAAATCTAAAATAATTTTCTGAGTAAATTTTTTTTTTATGTTTTAACATTTTTCTAAAATTTCTAAAAAAATAAAAATACAATTGCATTAAAAATGCATTTATACACGAAACATTTAAATAAATGGGACATAGACAAAAAGTAGACACCAATACAAACAAAACGAGCACATGATCGTTCCGATGCGATAAGAAATGTCTGAGATATAAAATTCTGAAGTATAAAAAAAAATAATACGTTTTAAGGGTTTCAAGATAAATATGAAAGAAAATGATTTTACACACATAAAAGTTTGTGGTAAATAGAGTAATCCTAAGCAATAAAACAGAAATCTGAAGAAATTGGATTTGGCTCTTTCGGCCACTGAGAAGCTCATTTATGATATACAAAGTATATTGATATGTAAAAGATGTTGCTTTTCAAAAAGTGTTGATTTCATGACTCAGTTTACCAAATCAGCCAGTTTATATATTAAAACAAAAAAATCTCGTAGAGTTGATTTTGCCGGCCGTATGTTAATGTCTCGGTTTGCGGTAAGTCAGTCATCATTTTCTTACTGCGGACAACTTACGAATAGGGTAATGCCCAGGAAACAATTGCATTGTCAATCATGAATATTTTCAAACTTTTTGAAAGCAACAAATAAAATTTAATATGACCCTAATAATCATGAATATTTTCAAACTTTTTGAAAGCAACAAATAAAATTTAATATGACCCTAATAAATATATTAGAATTTGGACTTGAGTTAGAACAATATTGTAACTAAATATATATTTATGAAAAGTTTCATCATATTTATGAAAACTTCATTAATATAACAATGTTTCATAGATTTTCGTAAAATTAAACTGTTTCATAAATTTTATAAAAACCTTTTTTACTGAGTGTACTACAACCAGAAATGAGTAGTTTTTAAAAACTACTTGAATTTACTAGTCATATACCACACAAATTTTTAATAAAAAACTGTAAGTTTTTAAAAACTACTAGTTTTTGGTTGTAGTATATAGCGTCACCTAAAATGCAAACAAAGTTTCCAAATCCGCTTTTATTGATGATTATGATTCATTTGGCTTAAATACATGCCTACACAAAATTTTTGACTTCTACGATAAAAAGTAGTGGTTTTATAAACAAAGTTCAAATCTTATATGTTTTTGTTTATGCGCATTTTTTTGGTTGCCCTGTAAAATATTTAAGTAGGGTTGAGTGATTATGAAACACTGCATCGAACTAGATTTCTCCACATAATTGCTTGGTTCTATGACTAAAATTATTAGTTTTATTAAAAATATTGTTAAAATATCTGTGGACGTTTTTTGCTTCTCCTGTAGAAACGTAAATATGTTAGTTACGTCCTTTTGCATTTTTAGTGAGAATATAAATAATTGATGACTGTTTTCAAATATTGATTTCATAATGATTGTACATAAGGGATATATCTTTTTTTGATGAGCAAAATCTACACTAATAGAAAAAATTTGTAAACATTTTTGGTAAATATTAATCGGATAAGAATACCAAAAATAAATCTGTTGAATATACAAATATTTAGTTATATTTGAAAGTAACAAATTAATCTGCTAAAATCAGAAATAAAAATTTTGCTAAATAAATGAAATTCGGTTGCTGTGACTGAAATCGGTTGGTACAACTGAAAATTTGTGTTCGCAACAAAATACGGCTAATACAAGTGAATTGTTGTTGCAGAAAAATGGATGTACTTTCCGAATTTAATCTTTGTATCAACTAAAATGATTTTTTCAATTCGGTTGGCACTTTATTTTTCTGTGTGTATTTGGAAAAACAATAAAACCATTTCTTTTTTTAAGTTTGTCGTTCTTTTTTTAATAAAATATTTGTTTTTTCGATTAAAACTCTGCCAAAAGAAAAAATATTAAAGAAAATGTCCGCGAAAAAAAACTAAAATAAAATATTTGATTTTTAAACTTTGATGTATAAAAAAATGTGTTAAAACATTAAAAACTTAAATGCAATTTTGAGAAAAATCTGGGCCATAAGTAAAAAAATTGGGTACGCTATTAAAATCAGCGTGAGCGAAATATTTAGGATCAATGGTCTTGGCTCTTGTTTTCGATTTTAGGGGTAAATTTTGTATCTCAGTGTTATTATAAGTTTTAAAGAAAAAAACTTAATGTTTTTTGTAAAATTTAAATTCGAAAATATTTTAAAAGGTGGAGCTAATATAGAATTTTGGTGTTCACATTCGTGGTCTACATCAATAATTCTATCGCAATTGATAAGTCGCATCTCCGATCCATTTTTAGTGTTTTAGATTTTTTGAAGCGAATAAGTAGAGTTATAAAAATTGCTACCAAAAAATGTCGAGATAGTTATTATTCTGACAGTTTATCTAATATTGGAAATGACCCAAAAAAATCTTGGAAATTCATAAATACAACTCTCGGCCGAAAGAAAAATAATGAGATTCACCTTTATGATGCTCAGGGGCAAAAAATAACAAGTGATCAAGCTAAAGTTGATTGTTTTAATAACTTTTTTCTAACAACCGTGAAGAACCTCAAAAGAGGAATTGAAATTTATCCTGGTGACAATTGTAACTTGCTGAGGACGCTTTCCCACTCGCCGAATCGCTTTACCATTAATAACATTAATTGTAGTGTAGTGATTGAGGTAATATTGGGTATGAATGCTAATAAAAGTCCGGGCTACGATAATATTTCACCGAAATTTGTCAAGGAATGTCGAGAGGAAATTGCTCCAATTTTATGCGATATTTTTAACAAAATGATTAATAACTCAGTTTATCCTGATACCTTAAAAGTTCACAAATTAGTGCCAATAGCAAAGGAAATAAATGTTTCTACTGTAGATAAATATCGGCCAATTGCCGTTCTATCTGCAATTGATAAAATTTTTGAGAAAATATTGTATGATAAACTGTTAGTGTACCTGGAAGAAAATAATTTTTTGTATAATTTTCAATTTGGATTTAGACGAGGATGTGGTACAGAAGATGCTGTTCTTAACCTTGTTAAAAATGTTTGTAAGGGTCTAGATGATGGTTTTTCTGGAGTTGCTGGTATATTTTTTGATTTCACTAAAGCTTTCGACCTTGTAGATCATCAAATAATGCTGGAAAAGTTAAAGTATTATGGTATTCAAGGTCGTGAGTTTTTATTGTTTGAAAATTACTTTAAAAATAGAAGACAATATGTAAATATAAACAATTCAAAAAGTTTTAGTGGTGCAGTCGAATATGGTGTGCCGCAGGGAAGTGGACTGGGCCCTCTATTATTCTCAATTTATTTAAATGATATTAAAAACCTGAACTTAAGTGGGCAGCTGTGTATGTTTGCTGATGATGTGTGTGTATTGTATCCATATAAGCATGATTTGGTACTTAAAACCCAAATTGAAAGGGATGCATCATTTATTTTTGAATTTGCGAGATTAAATCGATTACTGCTGAATCCTGGTAAAACTAATCTTATTCGCTTTAGACCACATTCTTTGAGTAGTAATAATAACTTTAATGTATATGTTGATGGAAAAATAGTGCACGAAACCCATTCAATAAGGTATTTAGGAATTATTCTTCAAAGTAATTTATCGTGGGATCTGCACATCAGTGATGTGAAAAAAAAGATAGCTCCGGCAATCGGAATTTTATATAAATTAAGGAACAAATTGGAAAAAAGATCAAAACTGATGATATATCAATCCTTGATTCAATCTCATTTGAATTACTTGGCTATAACATATGCTTACAATAAAAACAATGTTTCACTTAAATCGCTTCAATGCATGCAAAACAAAGCATTAAAAATTGTATACAATTTACCATTGTTGTATTCAACTATTTCATTATATAAAGAAATATGCAAAACAATATTACCAATTTATGGGTTACATGAATATCAAGTTTTAATGTTTGTTTTTAAATGTATTAATAATATTGGTTACCATACTATACCTTTCATGCAAAATCAAATAAATTTCAATACACGGAACAGAACGAATTTAAGAATTCCTAGATGCAGGTTAGAAACAACCAAACAGAGAATTGATTATATTGGTGGAATTAAATATAACAATTTGCCTACAGCTTTAAAATTAATTGATCGAGTTTCCATTTTTAAAACGTCTTGCAAAGAATTCTTATATAATACAATTGAAACGCTTTTGATATAATTTTTCTCTCTCTCTTTTTATTAATTACATTTGTAATATATTATATAAGCTACTTTTAAAAAATTTTATTTGTACATTTAAATTGTGAGTTATTTGCCAACTTGCCTCAATAATGCCTTCGTGGCGCTGAGGCCAAATTGAAATTTGTAAAATAAAATTTGTCCAAATAAAATAAGCAGCTACATTGATGTTGTAGTTGTAAAAATACAAAAAAAAAAAAAAAAAAAAAAAAAACTGTGTTATCTTTAGTCAATTTTCACATTAAACTTTTTAAATTATTAAACATATTTACAATAGGTTGACGGCACGACATAAAACACGAATTTATGTAAAAAATGATTGAAAAAATAAATTAAATATCAGAGTTGAAAAAAGAATAAGAGATCAAGTTTTTAAACAAATTTTATAATATTAGAAAATATCATTTGTTATTATAGTTATGCAATGCAGTGTATTAATTTATGGAGTTGGGGTAACGGATGTGGGATATTCTTCCATGTATTGCCTAAAATCTTAGGCTGATTTCACCTATGTTCAAAGGCAACATAGAGTTTGCTTTGTTCACTGAAAGAATTATCCTTCATAATATTAATGAAACAATTTCATAGAATTTTTTCTTAGATTCAATGCAGAATTTCATTATATCCAAGAAATTGGTAGTCAATTAATAAATTTGAAAACTAAAAAAACTCTATAGATTATTTGTTAGGTCAATATCCTAAGAATAAAATATATAGTATGGCCTCAAACTTGAATAAGTTTCATTTTCATTATCCAAGAAATATTATTAATAAATATTAAGAAATTTTTCATAAATTTTTTTTCATAAAATTTCATAGTTTCAATAAAAATTAAAATTATTCGAGGCCATACTCTATTAGGGTATTATCCTAACAAATAATCTATAGAGTTTTTTGTTTTCAAATTTATTATTTGACCCTTTCAGGAATGTGTTGATAGATCTATTTCGGGAATTTTCTAGGTTCCCATCATCAGAACACGTTTTGAAAGAGGTAACAATCCCATGCCAAACATCAAACATTCATATAAACTAGTTTACTCACTACATGAGAACTAATATATGAGCTCGAAGTTAAAGATTATCACCATTGATCAAAAAATAAATTGAAAACTTGTTTGTTATGTGCAAGGTCGAAAAAAAAACATAATTTTTATTTTTAATAAAAATGATATCAGACTTAAAATTTCATAGTTTCCTAAAAAAAAAATCATTCGATTTCATTAGTTAGCTCTTCATAAATTTAGTCAAAATTTTCTTTAGAGAATTGAAATTATTTTTTATATTTTTTCATAAAATTTCATAATTTCATTAATTTTCATATATTTTAAATTTTAGATTTAAGATTTAATTCTGAAGTGTTCAACATATTTTATAAAGTACTTTATTGTTGTAATGTAGCCTTGTATTTATTTTGGACTACTTTGAAATTGTTAAAAAAAAAATGATATGAAGCGGTTCATTGGCTTAGTTCTAATGCATTTAACAAGACATTCATGAAGAGTTTTATTAATTCAAGGAACTTCTTAATATTAAACAGTTTTATGAAGCTATTTTATTAATTCTAAAAACGTTTCTTTGTCGGAAAGATTCATTAGTTTCATGAAGATTTTCATTAATTCTACAAACATTTCATAAACATTGACTTTAATGAAACCTGTTTCAGAGATTCTATGAAAAGTTTCAATGGGCAAGTTCCAGTAAAAATTTTCATTAAAGCTATGAAGAAATTCATTACTAAAATGAAAATAATTTTCTCAGTGTTTTAAGGCAATATTACCAAAAAAAAACTTAGATGATTTTAATTTGATTGTAATGTTCGAAAAATTACCCATATTTGTAGGTAAAATAACCAAAATATTTGGTGTATTAACAATTTAAAAAAAGGTAATTTATAATATTTTGTTTTTGAATTATATCGCTGATTATAAATAAAAATTCTATGCCTAAAACACTATAATCTAATCTGAATAAAATATGAAAATAAATAAATCAAAATTTAAAAATGTTATTCCTACCACGGTCAACAATTGTAATATATTTTTTAATTAAGATATAAGATGGCTGGAAAATTTTATAGAAAATAAAAAAAAAATATATTGGCTTGACATTATGAACTTCAAAATAGTTTTCGAAAATTTACCTATTTTCGATAGTAAAATCAGCAATGTAAATAGGTGAAATCATTACCTAATGGTGTAGGTATAAGAACAATTTTGTAATATACATATATAAAAAGGTCAGCTGACTGATTTTCAACAAAACACATTTGCAAATATTAGCAATTTTTCTGTAAGGGTCCTCCCAACAACTTATTTATTTGCTACCTTATTTGCTAACTTTTCTGACTTTTTTTTTTTTGAGTGTATTACTTGATTGACATTTATTTTTTTGCATCTATTTTGCTTAATTCAAAGAATATAGAGACAAATTTATGGGACATACTATATAAAGGAATACATTTTTATAACGCGAAATTACACCCAGAAAATATACTCGGTAGTAGCAGCCGTATTCGTAGCTAATCGAATGGTTCGGTTAGGATCGGCTATGGATTTTTTTTGTAGTTATCACCGAATTTCTGCTGAGGCCATCGATATACTATTATCATGACAGAGTTTCGGTTGTTTTAATTTAATGTTTGCTACTAAAACCGAAAAAGTCGGTACCAACAACCGAACCACTCAATTTGCAACAAATACGGTTGCTAATACCGATTCAGTTTTTTTGGGTGTTTGTTAAAATTTTGAACTTATGTTTCTCATGTACATATATATTAATACTCCCCAGAAATGTCTAATTGGTTTTGATACCAAACATTAAACAACTTTTTTCATATCTGATATTTATTTGTGCTAAAGCTGCGCCTACTTAATCCAAACTGAATTATTTGGTTTATCGCCCATGGATTTCCACTATATCGGAGTATAATAGCCTATGAGTGATAGAATTTTTTTGCGGAGATGTCAACGAAATTACTTCCGTCTTATCCCAAATGTTAAACCTTCATTGTACTTTTGACCAAAAAAAAATCAGGGATTTTTCAAAAATTTTCAGTTACAATTTATAGAATATTAAGGGTTATATTTTTTGGTTTGTTTGCTTTAAGTTAGATGCTTTGACTTTAAAACTACATAAATATAGCAGAATTTGAACTGATTGTCCAACTTTCTTGAAATTTGCATGATTGAGATTTTGCGGTGGAAAGTCCTTCCAATTTTTATGTTTTCTCTCATCTGAAATTTTTAATTTAATGGACTTTTAATCTAACAATTACCATTATTGAATCTTTTTTCAACTCTAAAACTAAAATCAGTACAAATTGATGTAGTTTAAACTACCCTTGATGATTCAAATGTTTAATTTTTAAGACAACTTACTTAAAATGACCTGAATCTTGCAAAGGTGTTTTGTTTTATATTTCTTGTGACTCCTTTAATTTTACCCAAATGACAAATTCATAGAACTTCATAACGCATATTCTTCCATAAAATGCAACAAAAACTTATGCAATTTATTTGATTCTTTTAGTTTTTTCTATTTTAAACACGTTTAGTTTTAAAAATTTGTTTTTATTATTGTCCCGTGCATGTCCCCTAACAATTTTGGTAATTCAAAAAAACATTTTTTCGGATACGACATTCGTATGGTTAGTTGTTGTTGGTTTTTTTTTTCGTTCGGCTTTAACACGACTTTTCCCGAAAGGCTCTTATAACCCATATTTTAAGTATTTCAAATAAGTGGCAGCCCTCGGCCCACAGCATATTCAATATGGACATCAACATTTTTGTTTTTTCGAGTACTTTAATACTGCGTACAAAAAATTTGAATTTCTTAAATTTTAGACATGTGTTTATACAAAAATGTTGTAATTTTCGTTCCTAAAAAAATATGTGTCTAATACTTTTTTGTCCTCATTCAAGATATCCAAATTTAATTGAAATCTGTGGAGTTTCCTTGTAAGACAATTTTTATAATAGTCCAGTCAAATAAGGCAAAAAAAGGGGTCAACCTCCGAATTCCAGGTAATAGGCTGGAAACTCGTATATGGCTTTATTTTGGTGATCTAAATACTGTCTCAAAAGTCTCATAAAATCTCGTGTCTGCTTCGTGAGTTATTCAAGGTCAAATGTCACAGAAATCAGTTTTTAACGATTATCTCGGTTTCTATAGCTCCAATGATGTCAACATCTATTATAAAAATTGTAGATCATGCAATTTTTAACAAATTTTGTTGCGTACATTTTGTCATGTGCTCAACCGTTTTCGAGATAGAGGGCAGAGACTCCGGAGCGCTCACCCCTACCTGTAATTATTCAAGGTCAACCGTGAATCTCGGTTAATAATATCTTATATAAAGTGATTAAATTACTAAAATATCACTAACAATGATATTTATTAGATAATACAGTGGAGTACCGTTATAACGAACTCGTAGGGACCGGACAATTAAGTTCGTTATAAGCGAAGTTCGCTTATAAGCATGGTAAACATATTTAAAAAAATAATAAATTCTCAGGATCTTTTCTTAAATTCTCTTAATTTGAAAATGTTTGTTTGTAATATGAAAACAATTATTCAATTTAATTACGTTTCTTACCATTTTTAGTGTGTTTAGTGAAGTTTCAAGTAAAAAGCTAGAGTTTTGAAGATTTGCAGGACATTTTTCATTTTAAAATCTAGAGTTTTATATGTGTTCGTTATAAGCAAATAAATTTGTATGGAAATTCGTGAAAGGGTCCAGAAAATTAGTTCGTTATATAAAAACTTCACTATAAACGATGTTCGTTATAACCGTATTATTTTGTATGAAGTATGTTAGTAAATGCGTTGGGACCAGAAAAATCTTTCGTTATAAAAAAACGAGATTTTTTGAGACTTTTGAGACAGTATTTAGAACATTAAAATAAAGCCATATACGAGTTTCCAGCCTATTACCTGGAATTCGGAGGTGAAACCCTAATTTGACTGGACTATAAAATACAAGAAATAAGCGCAAAATTTGTCAATATTTAACTTCGGCCACTCTTTGGAAAAATTGTAAAAGTTGTTCCATCTTTTATTCGTATTATCCCGTGATACTGGCAAAATTATGACACGCGTGCCACTAGTGTCATGCGGCTTTATTTTAGGTGACACGCGAAGTTTTCTTAATTATTTAAAAAAAAAATATATTTTATTAGAAAACCTGCAACAATTCTGTGAAAGTAATTATTAGAGTTTTAAATAATTATCATCGATACGAAAATGTGAGCTTTAAATAGATTATGGTGAACATTTTCAAAAATATTGTAAATCACATTTTAAATTTAAAAAAAAGTGTAAAAACTACTCTCCCTTTTATAGAATTGCGATCAATAATTAAAAAAAAAAAATTTTTAAGAAATCAAGGTATTTTGGAATATAGTTTTCAATTGTTTTTAAGAAGTTTTATTAATTTCATTTCTGAAACTATCAACTGAATTTCAGAAACTATCAATTGCACTTCAGTTTTAAAAATTGTATTCTGGAAAATATTAATTGTTTTTCAGAATTTATCAATTGCATTTAAAAAATTATTAATTGTATTTCAAGAAGTTTCAATTGTATTTAAAAAGTAGCAGTTGTATTTCAGAATTATTATTTGTATTTAAAAAGTTCTAACTTGTTTTTCAGAACTTATCAATTGTATTTTAGTAATCGTAATTTTTATTTCAGAAATCATTAATTTTATTTCAAAGTAAAAAATGTATTTAACATATCGCACTTGATCAACTAGAGGGTATTAACTCAAATTTTTTAAAATATCACTTTTTTCAAGAAATCAACTAACAACATCAATATCTATCTATTGTAAAAATTTCAACGTATTCCGATTACTCTTTCATCTCGAAAACCATTTTGAGACCATTTTCATGATAATGTAGTGATTCCTTTATTTCAACAAAAAAGGTATTATTTCGAGTTAATACAAAAGTTCAAATAGAAATGAGTCGTATATTTTCATAAAAAAGGTATTATTTTGATTTGAGCCTTAATTTATGTTAAAAATAATCAAACTGTTTTATTTATATTTGGTTGTATTTTGAGTTGATACTGTTTTGTTGATAAAATTTGTTTTATTCTATAAATTTAAATCAATAAAATTTCAAAAAATGGTATTAACTCAAAAAATGGATTTTTTTTTTTTTGCAATGAGTGGAAAAATTTAAAACAAAAACAATGTATATATATTTTCAAATGGAATTTGCTTATTATGATATGTTTGAATTTTTAAATTCTGTTAAAATGTGGCCATAAACAGTTTTTTGACTCTACTGAAAATTTTAAAATTTTGAGTTAATACCCTCTTGTTGATCAAGTGCGATATGTTGTAGGATGGATTATTTATAACCTCTAAAATACAATTACTATTTTCTGAAATACAATTGATAAATATTAAAATCAATTGACAATTTTAATTTCTGAAAAACAACGGCAATGGTGTAGTACAGTTTTAACTGTATTTTAAAAATGTCACTACGATTTATACAAATTTCTTGAAATTTTGGATTGAAAGAAGCTTAAATTGTCTCAATGAAAACAAAACCAGTAATAAAAGTAGTTCTAAAAAATTTAATAGAAAATGTCATTTAAATGTTTGCATACAAAAAGTGCTTTCAAAATATTAATAATCTTAAGGTGACACGCGTAATATTTTTGCAAAAAAAAATGTCTTTTAGTGGCACGCAACGAAAACAGTCTTGCCACCCCTGTTATAGGACAACAATACTATAAGTTTAACATTGATATGATATAATTGTTCCTGACGTTAAGCATTGGGCTTATAGTACGTTCATAGTGAACCCAAAAATAGCTATTTTCGTTTTTTACAATTTTCGATTGAACTTTTAAATCGAAAACTTGAAAAAAACGAAATTGCGTATTTTGGGGTTCAATATGAACGTAGTAATAGAAAGCCTCAGATTGAAATTTAACTTTTCTTGTTAGATCACATTTTGATATTTAAAAATACTTTCATAAACACCAGCACAAACAAATACCAACAACAAAATAGTGTAGGGTACATATGTATAGAGATAACTAAATTAAGTGTTAAGAACGCACTTAATAAATTTAAGTTGACAAGTGCCTAACTAATTTAAAAAAAAAAAATCCCTGTTAACTTATTTAATATTAATAGTACATAGAATAACAAATACAACATTCTCGCATAACTGATAATTTATGTATGGGTATATATGATATCCAGGGACAGAAACTTCTTGCACTACAAAAGTGTGTTTCATAGGCGCCTACTATGATATGCATGAAAATTTTTAAAATATGCACTAAAAATTAAAAAAAAAAAATATGCACTTAAAATTTTAAAGTTTTATTTAGTCTCTTCAAAATATATAGGAATTAAATACATTTTAATTTTATAAAATTTCAAAAGTAATGTTTAATCAATTTGTTCTCAAAAGTTGTTGAACATAGACAATTATTGCTCAACGTCGACGGTTGTGATCAGTGCAAGTTTAGAGAAGCTTAATAATTTTGTTGTGCATTGATTTTCTGAGTTTGTATCACAATATGTAGAGGTATGCACAAAATAAAAACAATATTTTTTTTGAATAACAGTATCGACTTTATGAAGAGTTGTTTGCCAACTTTGCCTGGCAAAGCATTAATTTTTTATAGCTCCGTCAACTAGATTTACTTGGGTTGAAAAAGGATTTAATTCCTGTAGTTTAGTAATCCATAATTTAAAAAAATAAAAACAAAATAATTTGTTTTAATGACATGATTTTAAATTCGTCAAATATACACTCAGGCAAGAAAATTAGTAGAAAAATCTGTAAAAGGTTTTTAATTTATTTATTTAATTCTAAATAAACACAGGATATTGATAAGATTGAACCAAAATATATTTTTTAATTTAGCATATAGCATTCAAAAAATGTATATTACACGGATTAATTTAAAAAATCGAGTTTTATAATTTATCTAAATAAAATCTACATCATTGAAAAGGTCTTAATATCAATTGAAACTCCGAATTTTCTTTTAAATTTTTGAAATCATTGATTGAAATTTTTGTTTTGCATTTAAAATTAAAATTATATCATTTGTAATTAATTTTCTTTTGGAAACTCAACAACTATCAGAAATTTTTTAAATTCCGGATCATCAATAGAAAATCAGAATTTTCTGAATTACAAATAGTGTTGTTTTTTAATAAAAATAGTATTTTATTTTACTAAAATTTAGTAGTGCTTACAAATTTCTTCTACTAATTTCATTAAAATTTAGTAAGTTTTTTGCTGATTTTAGCAAAACGGTTTTAAATTGCATTTTACAACAATTCTAATAAAATTTAGTAGTGGCTACTAATTTCATTGTACTAATTTCATTAAAATTTAGTACTTTTTGTTTTTGCTGATTTTAGCAATTCGGTTTTGAATTGCATTTTACAACATTTTTTTACTAAAATTTAGTAGCAGCTACTAATTATTTGTAGTAATTTCATTGTACTACAGTTCAGCAGACATGTTTTGCAAAATTTAGCAAAAAAAAAAAAAAAAAATACCGCAAGGCTCAAAATAGTTAAATTTCCCGTAATAACAAAAACATTTTCCGTAGCCATTATAGACTTTTTTTCCTTAGTGTAATTGAAAGTAGCGTTTTTACAAAAAAACTAAGAAAAGTACAATAAAAACATACATTCAAAGCAAAATAAATCAAAATATGCATTAACAGCAAATGTCGGAAAAATATGCATTTAAGGCAACATATGGTAAAATATGCATTTATTGCAAAAAGTGCAAATATATGCACTAACAAATCGATGCCAGTTTTACACAAAAACTTTGATTCGCAATGATATTCCGTTTACCCTGTTCTCAGACTTAAGGAAAAAAAACATGCATTTGCATGAAAGTCCGGTCCCTGATGATATCAAATACACTCATCCATACAAGCGAAATATAAAACAATTATATTTTTTTATTAACAAAAAACTTTAACACAAATATTCTCTCACACACAACAACATGTGGTGTTTGAGACGAGACGGTCGGTATCAATCGACAACACTGGAAAAAATCAAACAAATTTAGTCGTTAAACGCGCGCCAACGTGTAAATAGCAAAAAAAAAAAAACAAAATTAATAATAATTTTAAGTTTTAGTTGCATAGATAAAGTTTAAAACAAACTATTTATTATATTTATATAAATAGTCTTTAACCAAAATTAATACATGTATTAAAAAAAAAAATAAGTTAAAAAGAAGAGATAAGCTAAAAGAATTTGAATACAATGTAAACCGTCCGTTATATTATAAATTTGTATAAACAACAATAAAAACGTGATATCAGAGAGAGAGCGTAAAAACCGTTATCTTTGCCTTATATTGTGATAAAATAGCAAAGATAATATTGGCCAAAACAATAAAAACACAAACCCGAAGAAATCATATACAAAATATTGAAAATGAATAAATAAAATATAAAAATTGTTGTGAAACTTCCGACAAATATATAAAATACATTAATTATAATATTTAAAAAAAAAACAAAAAGAAATTTAAATAATAATCGAAATAAAAGCTTCATTCACTGCGTTCATATTAAAACAAAACAAAACAACAAAAACAAAAACACAAATAACCTCACTAAACTTGACCTTTAATGGCCGGTATTATCACGAATTGTTGGTGTTTATTTTTGCAGTTGATCTAAAAAATATTAAATTTGTATGATGATACTACATTATTATTAGTAGTAGTATTAGTTAACCCAGCAAAAAATTTGAGATAAAAAAATCCATTTTTTTTTGAAATATTTTTTTTAACCAAATTTGGTTCCGGCAAGATTAATTTTTAAAGTTTAAAAATATTAGCATAGGAATTTTTTCTACCAAAACCTATAAACTCAAATACAAGAAAAATTTGTTAGTACACTGCGTTGCATAACTATAATTACAAATGATTTTTGCTATTTTTTTCTAATATTAAATAATAATTGTTTTAAAGAGTGCTATAGTGTGATCTCTTATAGTGTAAAGTTTAAGAGCCTACTAAATTGATTTAAGAGAAAAATTGTGTAATAATATTTTGTTAGTGTTTTAAAACTATAATTACATATATTTATTATGGTAAACATAGAAGAATAGCAAATAAAGAAAAATTAATGAATTATTTTTGTTTTTATGCAATTTTAATCAATTTGCAATAAAATTCCGCGTGATTCATATTTTAGTGATTTTGAAAAAAAATCAAATTTCATCCTATTTAAAAAGTGGCTTAAGTTTTAGGAAAATTTGCTAGAAAAGTAAGCCTTTCACATGTGGTTGTTAAAAATTTCGCATATAATACGAGTGATTATGGTAAAAATAAAACAGTCGGCCCGAAAAAAAACTTTCTGATCGGGACCGGCGTAAAATAGCAACCTAATGAAGAGTCTTCTTCAGATGAATGTAAGGTAAATGTGTTCAAATAAACTATAAATAGGCTCTTAAAGCATTCCCAAAGAATTACTACCCAAAAGCTGATGTCTGTTATTAATCCGAATTTGCTAAAAGGAATTTACTAACCAACTAGAGAAAGGTAAGGCAATAATCGCTGTTGTTGGTAGGACTGTTTAAACATAAATTTTTTTTTATATGTGATTTTTTCTGATCAGAAAAAGTTCAATCTTGATGGTCCGGATGGTTTTAACAGCTATTGAGAGAGATGGTTTTAACAGCTATTGAGAGAGATGCTTTTAACAGCTATTGTGAGAGATGGTTTTAGCAGCTTTTGAGAGACCTGAGTAAGGAACCACAATGTTTATCAAAAACAAATTTCGGAGGCGTATCCTTAATGGTTTGAGCGCTTTTTGTTTCTACAGTATGGTTGATTTGACATTTACAAGTACCATAATGAATTCTTCTGAGTACATTACAGTATTAGAAGAGAAATTGGTCCCATTTATTCAAAATAGCAACGAAGAACAATTAATTTTCCAACAATATAATGCCTCAGTAAATGTAAGAGGATGGAATGGCTATAATAAAAAAATATAAAAGTATTGGAATGGCCCGCATGTTCTCCGGATCAAAACTCCATTGAGAATACTTTAGCAGTATTAACCCGTCGAGTTTACTCAAAAAACCATAAATATGAAAGCGTTTTTCTTGTAAAAGAAGCAGTTAGATATGTCTGGAGATCTATAATAAGAACTTCGAATAAAACTGGTAGACAGTATGTCTGATCGAATTTTCGAGTTAATTCAAAAAAAAAGGAGGCCTTAGGCCTGTATCCTTATTTATATTATATTTATATATTTTTCTCAAATCTGTATAAATTTT
This sequence comes from Delia radicum, assembly GCA_021234595.1. NCBI lineage: Eukaryota > Metazoa > Arthropoda > Insecta > Diptera > Anthomyiidae > Delia > Delia radicum. The sequence goes on from CM037855.1 coordinate 206,831,306, forward strand.
GATACATTTAGTTAAGCGTATTTATAGTTATGAAACACTAATTGATTTTGTTATTGCCTTTTAAATAGTAAAATAGAAAATAAATGAATTGTTTTTTTGTTAAATATTATTAACTTTCAATTGGTTTTACTTTTATACCGGTTAAATTCTTATACTTTTTGTGTAATTATACAGGCATGTCATAGATTCCGATTGGAATGGTTTCAATTCCGTATTTACCATTCCGATCGATTTTGCATTAGCTTCTTTAAATTCCGATCGATTTTGATGATTCCCAAATATTTACTAGAAATTTTTACTAGATTAACTTTTCAGTCTAAACGCAGCATTAGTTCGCGACCTAGTTCATTGGGATCAATTAAACTACAAAGAACGCTCTCTCAAATGAACTAGAATGCCTAATTCCATTTTTGTTTTTGTTTATGCTTTGCGTTGCCAGTACGATACTTTTTCAAAAACTGATAATTTTTGTTCAAAGAAAAAAGTGGTTCGGACGAAAAAAAAAGTGGCAACGTGTTGCTTAAAAAGTGATTTTATTTTGCAAAAAAGAAATGTGGTTTTGTTTAAAATCAGAAAATTGGTATAAAACAAATGTTAAACGTATAAATTGCCTGTAAAATAAACTGTCAACAATATTTTGTATTCATAAAAACTACTTTAAAAGCCTTTTTTATCTTAAGTCACTTAAAATATCAATTCCACATAGGAAACTAGAAGTGGTTTCATTCCGGGAAACTTTTTCGTTTTACATTTTCTGGAGAAGCAAAAAGTGAAAATTATTCCACTTCCGATCGGAATGGAATTCTGTGACATGCCTGATAGTTTTCCAAAGCAGTGTATTGTGGGTTTAATGTTTTTGTTTTTTATTTCAGTTTTAATATTTTTTGTAGAGTTTAGGTTTGTGTGGTTTTGAGAGTTTAGGTTTGTGTGGTTTTTATAAATTTTATTGTTCGGCCCTCTGGCGGAAGTAGAGGGTCTTAGTTACCTCCCCTGTCATCGGCAAGCTAGTCGGACAATGATGGGCTACTTCTGTACGTTATGTACAAGGTTTGGTAACCATTTTTACTCAAATTTGCTTAATTTGCTATTTTTTTACTTTTAATTTTTGGACTTTAAAATATATTTTTCTTAATATTTTTTTATTTTAAATTCAGTCAGATAAACTTTTGATTAAATAACAAAAAGAATAATTTGTTGTCCTTAAGAACATATCCAAGTTTCATTATTATATTTCTTTCACTTATTAAATAGTTTCGCTGCAAGAGTTTTCCTATAGAAATAAGTTTATTTTTTTGTGTCTTCATTAGAAGTTTTTTTTGTAATTTTGGTTTTCAAGATATTAGTTGCATAACGAAAAATTTGGGGTTTCGGTATTTTTTCTGTTAAAAAATCTTTTTACTTTATGTTCTGTACTGTTTGTGAAATTTTTAGTGGGCGTTGTGGTGTAATGGTTAAAGCGTTAGACTGTTATACAGATGGTACCGGGTCCGAATCCCTGTGACGACCACATAAATTCAGAAAAATAATATGTATAGAGTTTTCTATCACTCATATATATCGTAGCGCCCACCTTCGGTGTTCTCGTAGCACTTAGCCACACCTAAGTAAAATAATGAATCAGCGCTATCAACAAAATAGCTTCAATAAGTTCACCAACACTTCATCAGATGGCTAGCACCACTAAGTCTTATATCTTGCGCAATTACAGTGTTGCCTTGTTTGAAGCCTTTCATCTTTCCCCACCTTTCATCACTCCACTATCCCCTTTCCAAATAAAGCAACACATTAATAAATAGAATGAATTTCCTAAGTGTTGCTTCTCTCTAAAAAAAAAACATTTTTTTTTTCCTTCACAAAAATGTTTAACTTTCCCTAGTTTTGTTATCATAAAATTATAAAACTAGAGCATTTTGTACATAATGCCTGTTTAGAGTTTTAGGCCTATTTTGTGAAGCAGGGCCCATCTTCACCCACTTCCTGACTAGGGCCCTGTGTATACCGGGAAACAGGGCCCTAGCCAGGGGCTGCGCACATATGAGCTTTTCGACACCATCTGACCTGCTACAGAAAAACGGATTTCGGATTAATGTCAAGAACTAATCCTCTTGTTCCATATATTACTATTAACAACATAACGTATTATGGATATGATATTAATCATACACTCAGAATATTTTGTAGTTTACTGTTTGTAGTTTTCAGTTAAGTCAAAAATAAAGTAACATGCATTTAGTTTTCAAATAAATTTTTTTTTAACTTTTTATACATTTTTTCAAAATAATTTACTACCATTTACTGATATTTTTAGTTTCATTTATTAATTTCATTTATTTAAAGTTTCATAAAAATTTAACCACACTAACGGAATGTTGTAGTTTATTTGTTTGCGTTATAGTTATTATAAATTACAATTATTTTTTTTTAAAAATATTCAAAAAAATCGTCTCTGTTTTTTTATTAAAAAGGTTTTTTTCATATACAAATTTATTTCAATTCAAACTACAAGAAATTGAAAAAGTTTACACAAATGTACATTTTGTAGAAAAGAAAAACAAAGAAATACAAAAAACTGAAATAATTTCAAATAACTGAATATAACTTTTATTTTTACTGATCTCTAGTTAGAATTTGAACATTTATTTTTAACTTACTATTCTTTTGTTTTTACGGATTTGTTTGTTATTTAAACGATATTTAAAAATAAATAACAAGAAACATTTGATTTAAATGAAAAGTAATTAAACCGGATTTTCAGTGATTTATCATTTATGTTAAATTAAAGTTTCATTTAATTTAAACTATATACTATTTTCAGTTTCTACACCTTTTACAATTGTAATTCAAAACATATCAATTGAAATTCAAAATTTCCATTTGAAATTCAAAAACTCCATTTAAAATTCAAAAATTCCATTTGAAATTCAAAAAACATCAATTGAAATTCAAAATTTCTATTTGAAATTCAAAAAATATCAATTGAAATTCAAAATTTCCATTTGAAATTCAAAAAATATCAATTGAAATTCAAAATACATCAATTGAAATTCAAAATACATCAATTGAAATTCAAAAATTTCTATTTGAAATTCAAAAGTTTCTATTTGAAATTCAAAAATTATTCCATTTGAAATTCAAAACATATCAATTGAAATTCAAAAGTTTCTATTTGAAATTCAAAAGTTTCCATTTGCAATTCAAAAATTTCCATTTGAAATTCAAAAGTTTCTATTTGAAATTCAAAAATTTCCATTTGAATTTCAAAATGAAATTTTTGAATTTCAAATGGAAACTTTTGAATTTCAAATGGAAATTTTTGAATTTCAATTGATATGTTTTGAATTCCAAATGGAATAATTTTTAAATTTCAAATAGAAACTTTTGAATTTCAAATAGAAATTTTTGAATTTCAATTGATGTATTTTGAATTTCAATTGATGTATTTTGAATTTCAATTGATATTTTTTGAATTTCAATTGATATTTTTTGAATTTCAAATGGAAATTTTGAATTTTAATTGATATTTTTTGAATTACAAATGGAATTTTTGAATTTCAATTGATATTTTTTGAATTTCAAATGGAAATTTTGAATTTCAAATGGAAATTTTGAATTTCAATTGATATTTTTTGAATTACAGTTGTAAAAGGTGTAGAATTTTTTGAATTTCAAATGGAAATTTTTTAATTTCAATTGACATATTTTGAATTTCAATTGATGTGTTTTGAATTTCAATTGATATTTTTTGAATTTCAATTGATGTATTTTGAATTTCAATTGGAATTTTTTGAATTTCAAATGGAATATTTTTTGAATTTCAATTGGAATTTTTTGAATTTCAAATGGAAATTTTTGAATTTCAAATAGAAATTTTTGAATTTCAAATGGAAATTTTTGAATTTCAAATGGAAACTTTTGAATTTCAAATGGAAATTTTTGAATTTCAATTGAATTCCAAATGGAATAATTTTTGAATTTCAAATAGAAACTTTTGAATTTCAAATAGAAATTTTTGAATTTCAATTGATGTATTTTGAATTTCAATTGATGTATTTTGAATTTCAATTGATATTTTTTGAATTTCAATTGATATTTTTTGAATTTCAAATGGAAATTTTGAATTTCAATTGATATTTTTTGAATTGGAATTTTTGAATTTCAATTGATATTTTTTGAATTTCAAATGGAAATTTTGAATTTCAAATGGAAATTTTGAATTTCAATTGATATTTTTTGAATTACAGTTGTAAAAGGTGTAGTGTGGATTACAACAAGTTTTGTTTAAATCGTCCTGCAGGCTTTTCTAAAATAACAAAATTTTTGCATTAACCAAGATTGCCAACTGAAATTCGGTTATTACGAATTTCAGTCGTTTGGTACAACTCCACATTAGTTTTCACAGCAAAGTTCGGTTCATTCAACTGAATTTTAGTTCCAACACCCAAAATATTCAGAAATCTAATGTAAACATCATTGTACTAACCGAATTTATAAGTTGTTGAAATTAAAATACACTTTTCAATTTGGTTGGCACTTTATTTCTCTGTGTGTAGACTTTTAATTTAAAACTTAAAACAAATGGCCAATATCTCGAAACTGATTTTTTGTTCTGAATTTTCTCACATTAAAATAGAACACCTTGGTGTGGAGTTCCTCATATGCGTGGATCAATGAATTTGTTATTTGTCATTTAGTATATAAACGACCTTGACATTTAATGTATGTCAAAAACTTTACTAATTTCTCAAAAATATAAACAAATATTTAACTAAAATATTCAAATTAAAAGTTATTTTCAGGGACCGGAAAAAGTATGTTTTATGCGCCTATAATATGCAAAAAAAAATACGCACTTCAAATTTTTTTAAAACCAAAAATATAAAGTTTCGTAGAAAAATAATGTGAAAAGTGAGGAACTTTAAATTAATATTTTCTTTTAAGTAATTTTAACTAAATTTTAAAGTTAGTTTGTATTGTTTTATAGTAAACAACTCTCATGTAAAATGCCACTAAAATTTTTTTCTCTTAATCCCAACTTGCATTTAAAATTTCAGATAACACTTAATATGGCTTAAACAGCTTGGATCCTTTTAAGTCTTTATGCTCGTTGGTGAAATATAAAATAATTTTGAAAGTGATTGTTTTACAAAAAAGCTAAAAAAAAAATTATATATAAATATGCATTTAAAGCAAAATAAGTAAAAATATGCAGTAAAAATATTCACTTAAAACAAAATATGCAACAATATGTATTTATAGCAAAATAAGCACTAATATTCTCTATTCTCCGATTTAAGGAAAAATCATTCATTTGCATGAACTTCCCGTCCCTGGTTATTATAAACGAAGAAAGATGCATCAATCAATACACTTAAAAACTATTTATACATGTACACTGTACAGAAGCTTACTGTAACCGTTAAAAACTAATTTTAAGTAAATATTACTAGCAGTGAAACGATGTGTGCTGAAGAGCTGAATACCAAAAATATATAAAATTTTTTTTTTTTTGGAGGGTACTTGTAGTTTCCGACATGGGGAAAATAATTATAGAACATTTTTGAATTAATTTTGTACCACCTCAGAATTTGTAGGTTTCAGCAAAGTACATAGTAATTATAATTTTATTTATAATTGACTCATATGACACTTAAACCTCTAACCGGCAAGCCCGCCTCCAGGCGGGGTATTTTAAATTGACCATAAATGAGTGTTTTATAATAAGAAATTAAGATATTTCGATAGAAAACCAAATTTTTTTGTGTGTCATGAACACGGTTTGCAAGCGAGAAAGCGTTAAAGTTAGAATTTCGTAAAATTTCAATAAATAAATATTTTCAAAAATAAACACAATTTTCAAAAGTCTTGAAAAAATATTTATGTTGACTAAACATAATACGAAGTAAACTTTTCAAAAAGTAAACTTTATTTGCTACAAGGACATTCAGGATACCAGAAGTAAAGGACATCGTCTTAACTTCAAAACGTATGGACGGATTTTTATGAAATTCGACAGTAAAAATCATATTTAGTAGCATTAGCAAATGTTTTACGTTTAATCAATATATGTTGAAGTTTACGTGCGTTTTCGCTCAATTTCACGTTTTTCGAAAATCTACATATTTTCCTAAGTAAAACCACAATTTAAAAAAATTAAGCAAAATTTTAAAACATTTTTGGAATCCGTCATTCGCGAAATGAATAATCATATATTTTTTTTAAACAAAAATTTCCACAAAAGTTTTGCAATGCCAAGCTCATTTAGGAATAAACGATCGAGAAATCATTTGGCTCGTAGAAGCCTGCCATGCACGAAATTATTCAACAAAAAGAATTAAAAATATATTTTTTCTCTATAAACTTCGAATTGCAAAACTGTTTTAGTCCAATTTTTTTAAGAACTTCCACAATTTTTTTTATTGCGCGATTACCAAATTTAAAAAATCTGTTTGTGTTAAATATTTTTCGCATAATAATTTCTACATAAAGAAACTTTAGAGCACTTTTTCGACAAAAAAAAAGTAAGACAATTTTGTTTTTCACAAATTATACCATTTTTGAGATTTTAAATCGCGTGACGGAACCTAAAAGTACCCTCGAAAAAAAATTTCATCAAATTTCCCGTAGTCAGTTTATCAATAAACACATTGTTTGAGTGCTATTACTTAATCAAATTCGTAAAAACACCCAAAGTCGGGACACCCTAATGTACACTGTACAAATAACCCTCAAATTTAATGAATTTATGATCAAAAAAATATAAATAGTAAGAACGATGATGAAACATTCGAATTGTTTGCTTGTGGTAACCGAATTTGTCAGCTGTGACAACAGAAAATCAATTAAGACAACAGTAATTTGACTGTGACGAAAGAAATTCTTCAGTCTAAACAAAAATTCGTTAGTCACAAGTTTTAGACAATGATTCATCAGTTTTGCTTAACCGCGTAAATTGGGGCTTTCCTGTACATTATATACTAATACATATAAATAATATTAAATGCAAACATATTTAGCTAAATAAACGAAAATAAATAGAATGCAAATAAATATATATAAATAACACCAGTTTACAGCCATTTTACGCGCTGAATGCAAAAATGTTTTTATGTAGTTTTTAGTTTTTACCTGTTAAACGCAAAAATCACATTAAAACAATCCGAGCTAGCAAAAATTAAGCACATTCTACTAAAAAAGCTCGAAGTCTACATGAAATGAACTACACGAAGTATAAACCGGCTCACAAACAAAAAGAAATCCTTTTAAAATTAGCAAGCTAAGAAGTTAACTGCTTAAAATGTTGGAGCTGAGAACGAAATGAAAGAAACGGGGAGCGAATTTTGCATTACCGGTAAATAAAAATAAATTAATTTAAGTCTGTTTTTTATAAATGTTTCACTCGGAATTTCTATTATCATGCAAACTAACACATTCGGATAGTACAAAATTTCTTTTCGCAGTGCATACAGTTCCGTGTTTTGTGTTTCCTTCTCGTTTCATTCCATTTCGTTCTATTTTATTTGGCTAAAAGCCAAAATGGAATAAAAATCAATGTCTATATTCGGGGTGTTCTATAAAACCAAAATGCGATTTTTGGCAAGGGTGGCTCGGGTTTGTTTTCTTTATAATGATATATATGAAATTTGGTGGCAATCTGATAAAGAAAAGTTGTGCCGAAAATCGATTGAAAAACTGTGTTTTATGGGAAAAAAATACTTTTTTCAGTTTTTGATAAATTTTATTTATATATATTAATATATCCCAGTAATAAGTGCTGTCCTAGACCACTAATGTACCAATTATTACTTGACCGAGAACATTTTAAACATTTTTTAAATTGATTACTGCAATATAATTTCTGTATTCAAGACTTAAAATTGTGAGACATGGAATATTTTTTTTATGTCTTTAACCTGTCCTAAGGTGATGTCAAAAACGGACAACATTTTTGGGGTGTTTTTTAAATCACCAATTTTAAAAAAATGTCTTGACTTGAAAACATCTTGGAGAATGAAAATAAACAACTTTAAAAATATCGCGCGGTACACTCGATATTGTTTCTCCAACCTGAATTTTTCATATGTTTTTAATCTGAGTTTTTTTATATGTTTATATATTCTTAAAATCGTATTTATCACAGCTTCATACATCGCAGAGAATACAAAATAAGCTTTGAAATGAGATATTAGTTTTTAAAATTGAACAACGCGTTTAATTATTACGACCAGTAATTATTTTTAAAAACTAAGAAAAAAATACCAACTTTAAGCTGCGATAAAACGCGAACAACAACGAATTTCATAAAATAAAAACTACCGTTTTGTCATACTAGGAGAATATATATACCAAATTTTATGGAAATCCGAAGGGGTGAAGTGGAAAGACATATTTTCGCCAAGGGGCCTTCTGCTATATGTGAACAGATTATTATTCTTGGGTGGAGATATACATTAGGGTGCCCCTTAAAATTTGTCATTACAGTTAGCAGTGTTACCAATTTGGATATTTTGCAGCTACATTTGGCGGTAAAAAAGTTATTTAGTTTTTAGCTGGAAATCTAGCGGTTTTTTTCTTAGATTTTTTTCAATATACTGCACAACTTTCCAATAGGACATACACACTGGTAATATTTTGCACAATAGCAAAAGTTGCACAAGAATATTGCATAATGTATGGGTACCTTTACTTAGATTCATTTAGTAATGCTAACTAATTTTAACCCAAAAACAAAAACATGTTGTATATTTTTCAAGTTTTAGCGGGTTTCTCACTTTACCAGCTAAAACAAAATTACATATGTGCGGGGGTCGTGGGTTCGATTCCCACCAGAGGCACTGGTCTGTATTCGCTACAAATGTAGACCCGTGCCTATTTCTATCTGTTTTTGAGTCAGAATTAGCTGTTTTTCTTAAAAAAGAAAAGTTGCCAAAGGTGCTTGTTTACTATTGCGCTTAAAATTTTAATTATTTTGTAAACTAGTGTAATTGTTGTATAATTGAAATGTGAAATAAAAGAAATTTTAAGATTGACATTGAGACATTGAAAACTAAAACGAGTAACTCAATTTATTTCAGACTTTTTTTCTTCTTCTAAAAACGTAGAAATGATTGTTTTAAGTTTAATCAATTCAAGCAATTAAATTTTATAAGATATATTTTAATAATAATAATAAAATCTTAAAATAAAAAATAATAATATATCATATCTAATGATAGCTTTTTACACATGATTAATTAAGTCTAAACAACAGATAGTTAGTACTATTTAACAGTTGTTGTAAGAATAAATATTTATATCACAAGTATTACCGGACTATTCTACTCGTATTCGCTTGGAATAAATCAACAATTAGCAAACAAAAAACAAACAAGTTTATTTAATCATCATCATCATCATTATCATCATCATCATTATCATCATCATTATCATCATCATCATCAACCTCTAAACAATTATTTAAACTTTGAAATCATTTTGAAAAAAAAAAACTTATTTGTAAACTTTGGATATTATTAAACTACAATGATACGGATTAAAGATTCTCAAAATGACAGCAGAAAATGAGAAAGTATATTTTTATTTTACAATAGGCTGATTTTGAACAAATGACACAATAAATGTTATCAATACGGTATTCCTATGTAATATTATGTGAATCTTATTATCAAGGCAGCGACTGTGATGCAAATGCATGTTTGCAATCAGTAGCCCAAAATCGATTTTGAACCAATACTTTCAAGCATAGAAAAAACATGGTTGGAGCAACCATATTGAAAGAGCATCATACATTTTTGGATTTATGATTGCGACAGCACTGGTACTATGGTTGTGACAACCATACTCTTATATTTTTTTTAATCATAGTATGATAATTAGACTACCATATTATGATTCCCAATTGATCTCAATATTATCATATTATTGTTATGGAAATGTTTATAAATTATCATAGTATGATTCATACATTATTCTCCCAGCATTTTGTTGAAGCTGAATTAAAAAGTTATTCGTGTTTTTTTAAAATAGTACAAACGAATAGTTATTTATTTAATAATTTACACATTTTAATAAACTTGTTTTAAAATAATTTAAGTAATCAAATTGTCTTTGCGCTGACGAATATGATTTGTGTTATTAAGGAGTTATATAAAATATTATTTTGTCGCTATAATAACAGCAAAAATACGCATTAAAATATTGTTTAGAACACAATTTCACAATAAATTTTATAATGATCCTAGCATGTTTGTAGCAACCATAATATTTGCTCTATAACCATATTATAGGCCTAATTATCATATTATTATCATGGAAAAGAATTTCTTCATCATTATTATGATTATATCGTACTACAGACTTAAAAGGCAATACCGAATTCGGAATATCGAAAATGTCGAAATTGGATCCATTTTGTCAAATTCGAAATATCGATTTTTATCCAATACCGATTTCGGTATTACATACACATTTTTTTCACTGCTTTAATTTCTTGAATAAATTTATGAATAAATTTAAAAAAAAATCATGTTTTCAATTATAAAGAGTTTCCAGTTTTCACAGGTGGAAAAATACTATTTTTGTGCATCTTAAAGGATCGATATTGTCTTCAGTTCTTCAATATTTACATTGTCGAACCTAATTATAATAAAGGGTGTTTTTTACAGGTATAGAACTTTAAGTTTTCAACACTTTTCTAACTGGAGGCCATTTTGCCAGCTGTCAAGTGATTTACGTTTAGTTTGGTTTGGCATTTCAACATGAATAGGCTGACGCCTGAACAACGCTTCCAAATTGTGCACATTTATTTTGAATATCATGGTTCTGTTCGAAACACGTATCGAGCACTACGTCCATTTTACGGTCAAGATAATCGTCCATCAGAGCAATTAATTCGATTAACTATGAATCGTTTTCGCACCACGTTTACCCTAAATGATAATATGCATCCACAGAGACGTACAGAAGAAGTCATTGCTGCTGTAGAGCGTAGCGTAGTGGAAGACCCCAATCCGTCTATTCGTGCACAGGAATTGGATATGTGTCCATCAACTTTATAGAAGATTTTGCGAAAAGATCTTGCCTTGCGTGCTTACAAAATCCAACTCGTAAAGCAATTGAAGCCACACGATCACCTAGCAATTCGTAGAGTAGGTGAATGGGCCCAAAACAAGATTGCCCACTTTTGGTTCAATGGATACGTCAATAATCAAAACTGCCGTATTTCGAGTGATGATAATCCTCAAGTGTATGTTGAGACACCGTTACATCCAGAAAAACTGACTGTTTGGTGTGCTTAATGGGCTGGTGTAATCATTAGTCCGTACTTCTTTAAAAACGATGCTGGTCAGAATGTTACAGTCGATGGTGACCGCTATAGAGTAATGAATTGGCTTCAAAGATCGTGCGATTTAAAGCCGCTGGACTATTTTCTGTGGGGATATGTGAAGTCGCTAGTCTACGCCGATAAGCCCGAAACGATTGACCACTTGGAGGACAGCATTCGCCTCGTTATTGCCTATATACGGCCACAAATGTTGGAAAAAGTCATCGAACATTTGGAAAATTGGATTAGACTACGTCCGAGCCAGCCGTGGCGGTCATATGCCAGAAGTCATATTTAAATTATAATGCCAGACGATTATCTTTGGAATAAAGTAAACTTCATGTCAATTTAAAAAATTCATCTTTGTTTTATTCCATTTCAAAGTTCTATACCTCTATTAAAAAACACCCTTTATAAACATAATAAACATATATATTCACATATAATAGCATGCAATAACATATGTATTTATATGATTATATGTAAACGATTTTACTCGGGTATGCTTTTTACCCATTATTGAGCTCGTTTTCTAGCAGGTCTTTCAAATTAAACAAAAAAAAAACATTTTTATTTAAAACTCAAAAATAAATAGAATCATTTAATTCTTTCTTCTTATTATAAGAGAATTTATCTAACCAATAGAGTTCAAACATATTTTCAATTATTCAATTCAAGTTTGAAATGTTTTTAAATTTTTTGAAACGTTTTTAAATTTATTTTAAACAATCATGGTGACCACTTGGGGTCCGCGGACCCCCATATGGGAACCGTTGCTCTACAGTAATAAATCGATTTTAAGTGGATGTTTTTTGATTTTTAGTGCATTTTTTTGCTTAATTGTGCATATTTCGATTTAAGTGCATATTTTAAGCGCATATTTTCAATTTGTTTTTAGTGCATAATAGTCGCTGCCCCGCTTATAATGATTAGTTTTAATCCTTTCACTACCGACTTTTTGTTTGTGCATATATTAATATTTTGACTTCAGATTATTGTTAGGGGTCGTTAAATTAAAAACAAAAATGTTACCCACCAACAATTGGCATGAAAATTGAAATTTTTAAACTTCTCATTCCATTTTTACCGCTAAATATTCGAATAACCAAAATTTCTTCATTTTATTTTGTTCTAGTCATTAGGTGAAACTACATGCAAAATTTCGTAATTTTAGCTTTCTTAGTTTACAAGATAACTCAAACGCTTTTTTTCCTGAGATAAAGGTTGATTAAATAATAGGATTTTCTGAACAAATATCGCGACTATATTGCCCTGATGAACAGTTCGCACACCTAGTTCAACAGTGACTCAACTCAACATTTTTCAGTTTTCAGAAATCGATAAAAAATATTAGCAACTTTATACCAATTGAACATAAAGGAAGACATAACTGTTTTTTAGCAACAGTTAACAACTACAAAATACACTGATGTTTTTTTTATATATAAACAAGTGTATTGTGCGTAGTTTAAACTATAAACCCGAAAAATTAAAATTTTGAGTTGAGTCACTTTTCAACTAGGTGTGCGAATTATTCCATATAATGATTTTTTTTTACAATGACTAATATCCTAATATTTTATCAAAAATATAAAGTTTAATTGCATTATCAACATTTTTATATTTATTTGAAAAGGTGTACAGTGTAGTGTACAAGGGTAGTCAAAGGGTTAATCTATTATTTATAAATGAATGAAATGGAGTTTCTTTACTGAATAAGTTATCATTATGAAAATGTCAATCATCTATGATAATATTTATATATTTTCTAAACAAAGATTGTCTTTTAGTTTTTATTTATTTTTATTTTTTGTATGGAAATACTTTGTTTTCTTCAAACGCCCATAATAAATATTTGTTAGAGTAGCTGATTATTTAGTTGCAAGAGTTTGGTAAGAAAAAATATCTCCCATAGAAAATCATGTTTTAATGACGTTTATAAGCTGATTTCTGCATTCATTATTTATTTATCACAATAGAGAACATGTGTGTTTAGCAATGAATGATTAACAACAAAAAATGCACATAATTTATTTTCGAAAACGAATTTTGTGCATTTGAAATACATTTGAACAAACTTAGAGTGGGCTGGAGCGCACATAGCGAATTTTCGAGTTCAACATCGCAAGTTACACTAGTTTACAGTGAACATGCGACTAGCATGCGATTATTTTTGTATTACGTATTTAGGCGTCCTTAAACTGAAAAGCGCATTAAAAAAAATTATGGAGTAGTTTTTGAAATATCCCAGAAGAAATTTGGAAGCAGTGTAATTAATAACTGCTTCTGTTTTGTTTTTTTTGTTTTTGCTTTTTCTACTGCATCCTAAGATTAATAGCTTACAGTAGTGCGCTTAAAGAAGGAATAGGGTTTTGTCTAATACACTTTATCGCTTTGCGAAAGCACAAAAGAATGGTGATGGCAACAAAATTTAGTGGTTAAAATCTTTGAATTCATGTCTTTTTTTAGATCTGTGACATACGGGCGGTTGGGATATCAAAACAGGCGCTTTCACGCGAGCTATTTCGAACAAAAATCATCCCTTATATCACCAATAATGCATGGGCTTAACTGTTCACTTTCCCTGCCGTAACTGCTTCCAAGCAAGCAGTGTTTTTTGCTGGGATATTTTATTTTTAATTTTGAGTAACTAGACAATATCGCGATTAAGGATCAACATCCAAAATGCGCTTATTTCTCAGCTCAAAATAAAGGCATGAATTCACTGATTTTGAAAACTAAATTGTGTTATCATCACCATTCTTTCGTGCTTTTCGCGAAGCGATAAAGTGTGGTAAACAAGCCGCTATTGCTTCTTTTGACGTACTACTGCAAGCTATCAATCTTAGGAAACCGTAGAAGAAGCAGAAAAGAAACAAAACAGAAACGTTGATAAATTTTACCGCTTCCGAATTTCTGTTGGGAAGTTATTTTTCTTGCAATGAAAAATAGAAAATATTTTTTTCTTAAACTTAGTACTTCAACAAAGAAAATACGTAATTTTCAAAGCAAATCTATGAATAAATACCAAAGTTATGACCATTTATGTAAAAGTATCAAAATTTAAGATTTTCTCTATATTTATCAAATGTATTTGATATTTGCATAATATTTACATTATTTTAATGAAATTTGGCTCACTGATTTATATTAGGACAAAATTGATTGGATTAGGGTAAAGTCTTTTGCCCATATAACGTTCCCCTCCAAAATAATTGGCTTTTATGCATCCGCATGCTGGAAGTTCCAAATATTAAGATATTTCGATGAAATGTGGCCTACGCCATTCGATTTTGGTGAAAATCGTTACATGTTTAGACCTAGTGCACATATAACGGTTCCCAAAAAAAATTGCCTTTTATGATTGTTCGCATGCAGCAGGTCGCTACTATTAAGATATTTCGAAGAAATTTGACACACTGACTTATGTCGACCTAAGGACAAATCATTTTAATATTAGTTAAAGTTGTCCCATGTTTTGACCTAGTGCGCATTTAACGGCCCACTGAAAAAAGTAGTTGGTATTTATTAAAGTATTTTCAAAAATCTTAATTTTGTATTGATTTTTTGGGCACTAGGTCTGAACATGAACTGATTCTAACCAACATCAAAAGTCGTTGTCATTGGGCCAATATAGGTCAGTGTGCGAAATTTCTTTAAAATATCTTTATATTTGTGGCCTGCAGCGTGCGGAATAGCAAAAAGAAAATGGTTTATTGTGGAACCGTTATATGGGCACTATGTCTAAACATGTACAGATTTTACCAAAAATGAGTGGATTTTGTCCTTTTGCCATTACAAGTCAGCGTACCAAGTTTTAGCTTCAGAAACATCAAAAGTCGTTGTCATTGGGCCAATATAGGTCAGTGTGCGAAATTTCTTTAACATATATTTATATTTGTGGCCTGCAGCGTGCGGAATAGCAAAAAAGAAAATGGTTTATCGTGGAACCGTTACAGATTTTACCAAAAATGAGTGGATTTTGTCCTTTTGCCATTATAAGTCAGCGTAAAAAGTTTTAGCTTCAGAATAACAAACACATCGTATAGAGAAAAGTTTAAATTTGGACACTTTTATATAAATGGTTATAGCTTTGCTCTTTATCCATAGATTTTGCCTCAAAAATGATTTTTTTTTCTTTGATGAAGAAAAAAAATATTTTATATACATATTTCCTTGCACGAGAAATATCTTATATATTTTTTCGAAATTGAAAATTTCTAATTTTTGTCGAAAAAAGAGATTTGGTCGTGTAATTTCAAACAATAGGTCTAAAACTAATGTATTGATTTAAAAACTGAATTCAACAGATAAGTTGCACATTATATATTTGTTTTGAAATTTGACTGATCAAAGTAGATATAGGCAAATTACTCAAAAATTAATATTAAAAATAAAAAAGTATTTAAAAAAACACTCCATAATTTTTTTTAATTTGATTTTCGGGTTTAGAAGGTCCTAATACATAATAAAAAAAAGTAGCATGTTTGTTCCATAATTTTTTTTTTTTAATTTGTTATCCTTAGGGTCCAAGAGTATAATATTAGACCAACAAATTTCGTTCTTGAAAATAATTGGTAAAGCGATTAAGGGCATATTTTTAGCCGTAATTGCGATTAAGGAAATGTGAAATCTCTAAATCAAATCAATTTGGAACACGATCTACGATTTTTTAATGATCTATTATTTTAAGTGCATCAGTTCAGAACGCAATATTAAAATACAATTATTCGTCGGCTTATTATTGTTTTGACATACCGACCATTATTGAAAAAATTTAATTGGGATTGGATTATATATAACGTAAATATCCCCTTTCTCATTCCGAAACAAATTTTGCGCTATCTCGTACCATATCTGGGATATCGAGTATCAAAATTTATCTACCGGCCGATTTTGCATACAAAAATTAAAATATCCGTACCTTCTTTATCGTTTTTCTCTTTTTGGCGTATGCATCAAACCAATAATAAGCCGACGTATTGTAGATAAATATTTTTAACGGGACGCCCGAATACACATATTTTTAAAAAATGCATTAATTTGAAAACAAATTTAATTAAACTCTAAATAATAATTGAAATTTTAATGTAATTTTTGTAAAACACACACTCAAACGATACACCAAATTTAAAATACAATACAGTGCAACGCGGTTATAACGATTTCGAAGAGACCAAACATTTTAATTAGTTATAAACGAAGCAATTTTAACAAATATCTGTTGATAGGACCAACACTATATAGTCGGCTCTATGAAACAAGACCCCAATGAAATAAGTCCCCAAACCAAAAACGAAATAACTCCCCATTTTTTGGGGCTTTATTTCATTATGAAACAATGCCCCAAAAAAAACCAAAAAAAGCCCCAACAAAATGAAACAAAACCCCAAAATAAAATGAAATAACGCCGCAATTTTTGGGGCTTTATTTCATAATGAAGTAAAGCCTCATTTCGGAAATGAAATAAGGCCCCAATTAAAAAAAAAAAACTAAATTCTATATTACATTAAAATATTTTTTTATACCTAATTAATAAATAGTTTTTGTGTATATACCTGCAAAGAGTCCTCAGTTGTTTGACGGCAAGAACATAAGAAAAATTAGTAAATGAAACCTGTAAATATGAACATTAAAAATATTTCACTATACAACAATTTTAAACAATATTCACTGGAAGATTATTCTTGTACCCTAAAAAAATATAGCAAACGAATTGATAGTTTGTTTTTTGTGTCGCACGCAGAAAAAACTTTATTTCGCGTAGCCGCCTGCCGCGTTCTACGGAGGAAAAAAACCCTAAGAGAGGCCGAAGGCCGCCACACAGAAAAACTTGTTTTTACAAATCCAATGTCGAATCCGTTGAAATCTTATTTTTAAGACAATAAGTAATATAATTTGACCAGTCATAACTTTGTCATTTAAACAGCTAATTGATTGTTTTTTATCTTCTGTTTATTTAACGTTTAGACATTAATATATACGTAAAATTTTTAATAAAATAGACTTTTAAAAAATAATCATTAAAAAGCAATAAATCTTGGTGTGGGTTGGTATTTTGGGACATAAAAAGTTATGACAGGTCAAATAAATGTCAACGGATTTGACATCTGATTTGAAAAACAAGTTCTTCTGGGTGGCGGCCTTCGGCCGCTCTTAGGGGATTTTTTCATCCGTAGAACGCGGCAGGCGGCTTCGCGAAATAAAGTTTTTTCTGCGTGCTTTGAATGAGATTGGCTGCTAACATTCCTTAAGAATTTGAATTTTAAGAAAATGAAATAACACCCCAAAAATATTATCTGGGGACTTATTTCATTTCTCATATTGGGGCCTTATTTCATTATGAAATAAAGTCCCAAAAAAAAAAATTAAATAAAGCCCCAATAAATGAAATAAGACCCCAATTTTTTTTATTAGAAATTTTTGGGGCCTTATTTCATTTTTGGTTTGGGGACTTATTTCATTGGGGTCTTGTTTCATAGAGCATATATAGTCGATATAAGTGTTATTCGTTAGAACTGTGTCCCACTGTTGATACTTCCAAAAAAATATCTTAAAAATGCATGTTAAAAAAAGCTTCCTAATGAAACTAAATAAATTTGTTTATTTTTTTTTTTTTTTTTTGTTTAACATGAACCTTTTATAATAAAATCAATAATATTAAAAACAAAAACAAAGAAAAAGAAAACAAACTTAATTAAACAGTGCAAACATTACGTGACACAGAGTGAGTAAAAAAAATAACAAAATGTATTTAAAAAAAGAAAAATATTAAAAAATGAAAACATCTTAAACAAATAATATGTATATATGTATGTATTTAGTTGTTAACAAATGGAAGAAAAAACAAATAACAAATAACAAAAGAGAAGCCAAAAATAAAAACAAAAAAACAACATTAAAATCAATTATAAAGTGACCAATGTATTTTGTTAATAATATTTTAATGCCGTCTGCTAATATCAACAACATCATCATCGCCATTGCCATCTCCATCATCAACGTTAAAGTCGCTGAAATTGAGGTGTTGAAAATAGAAAAAACATGGAATTTATGTTTGGCCTGCTAACAGGCATATTTGCAATTGTTGTAGCATTAGCGATATTTGTAGTGCATGTATTAAAAGTAAAATTAGGTAAAGTATATGCCACATATGTACATATGTATGTATGTATCTATGTATCTTTGTATATAAATTAGGGTGACATTTTTCTTTGACAGCTGCTTTAATCGAAACATTTCAATAAATCATAGTATGGAGACATACCCAGCAGAACTTTCTATAAGTTTTGGGAATAAGAAATTATGGTCGGTAACCGGTTAGTTTTTTATTACAAACCCTATTATTTTAACAAGGGCATGCCCATCGAGGTAACTACTTACCTCGGTAACATGTTAGTCCTCACCAAGAGGTAAAGAGTTATCAAGAGCTTTTTACTTAAATCTTCGAATATTATTTTAACCCTTTAATGACGAATGGTTGACATATGTCCAATTTTTATTTTTTGTTATATAAGTTACATTTTTGACCCGATTTTTCCCAGAGTGATGTGTATCGACAAAGGATATATGTAGTTTTCAGAGCACAACAACCACTTGGACCAATATGACCTAAGAGCCGAACAGGGTGGCCGCAATGTTAAAAAATATGAATATTTTTTTCATCATTTTTGGTACACATTTTCTCGGACGCTATTGTACATAGGAGATCGAAATTTTGGTAGGACATAGTTCAATGCTTCAAATTTCAGAAAACATTGTGATATTTGGATCTGATTCATTCCAAGGGGAGTTGGGTTGTCTTTGGCATCAATTTGAAAAAATAATTATCAGTTTAGGCACAATAAACGAATTCTCTAATTGATTTCTTAGATCATATATTAAATATTTGCTCTTAATGCCATATGTCTCTATATTTTAATCTTAAGAGCCAATTTTTGAAGAAAGAAACTTATTTTTGGGCATATTTTTCTATTTTTTTATAACCAAATCTAAATATCAGAGCATATTTTGCCTTTGCCGTTTTTCTTTAAAATTGTATTGTTTTTTAAATTTTTTATATTGATTTTTTGATAAACTTTTTAGCACAAAACAGTAGAAAATTTTGTGGGACAAACATAAAGAGTCACTGTTACCAACTCTTGGCGATTTATCGTATTTTTTATTTTGTAGGGATTTATTGTTAAATAGTTAATATTTCCTAAAATTAATTAAATTTCCAAAAGTTTTCAATAAAAAAGATTTTTTTTAAATTATTTTTCATTTTTCCATTAATCGTCAGAATTTATTCGAATTATTCGTTATTCGAAAGTAAAGGCTTTTAAATTGTTCGTTTCAAATTTGTTTTTGTTCAGTAGATTAATCGAATAATTTTTATCTATTAAAAAATATGTATTTTAAAAACAGGTTTCGCAAAAATTTGAAAATTGTTGAGTAGTGGAGAAATTTAATTTTTAAGAGTAAAAAATTAAAAATCTGAACAAAAAATTTTAGGCGTTTTTGTCGACTTCCTCTAATTCTTAAAACGTCAATACTGTTATTGTTTTGGCTTACTTCGCAAAAATTAATCTTTATTTCTTCCATGGTTCAAAGTAGAAAATTTAGGTCAATTCGAAAAAAATAAGCCTATGATGTATCATCACTAGCGTTTGAGCTGCATTTATATTTGCCATCGAAATCCAGTTTAAACTAGATTTTGATCATATGGTAGTTTATAAAATGATACACAAACAGAATTTAGATTTTTGATTTAAAGCGATTTTAATTTAAAAAATATTATGGTTTGGGGCACTGGTTTTGGTGCCCGGATTTAATTTCAGATTTGAAGCAATTCGAATAGTGAAGTTTGAAAATGCCATTAGCTTTTCTGGGTCAGATCTAGTTTTTAAGTAATCGCACAAAGAACTTCGAAAATTCGGTATTTGTATCCGAACTAAAACAGCTTTTTCCTTTTTAGATTTGTCCTCGTTCACGAGAAATGGGCTCTCAAAAAGTTTAAAACAGCAAATTATCGCATGTTTTTAATTCCGATGTGTTCGCGGAATGGAGCAGATTCATAACACCCTAATCCACAAGCAAAACTAATAAAGTCCTGACACCAAAATAAACTATTTTTTGTTCCCCTGTTCTATTTAGAAGAAATTTAAAAAAAAAAATCGATCGCTGCACTAGGAAAAATAACCGAATTTATTCGTTGTGACAACAGGTTATGACAATATTAATTCGCTAGCAAATTCTGTTGCTGCAACTAAATCATTAAACGTATATTACACCCAGAAAACATACTCCGCTACCGAAATTTTCTGTGTGATAATAATCAATTGACTGTAACAAAAATTTTGATACGGTAGTTACAACCGAACCATTTGTGGGTGTAAATTCATTTGTCGGCATGAATATGTTACATTGCACAGTGGGATATATCACAAAATTTTTGGAAATAGTAGTCCGATTGCAATGAAATTTGAAGCAGGCATAAGCGACGTTTCATCGATCTTAAGATTTGATTTTGAAGCTTCTTGCCTCCGGGGGCGGCAACATGACCATCCAAAATAGGGAACCTTTAGCATATCAAATTTTGAATGCTCTCCATTGTTTTCAAAAAATCGCATTAGAAACAAAAGTGTTTGGTATCGTTGGAAAGGACATTAGCCCCCTGTTTTTATAAAGCGAACGGAATAATTCCTCCAGAGAAATGCGTGTATTTTGTTTTTGTTACAATAACAAAATACACACATTCCTCTGGAAGAATTATTCCTTTCGCTTTATAAAAACAGGGGGTAAATGTAGATTACATTTTTGAAAAGAATCGCAATTAGCACTATTGGTAGAACAAAAACTTGAGTAATCCTAATAGGAAGGTACAAATTTCAGTTTTTGTTAAAATGTAAATTTTCACTATATAAAATAGTTATTAATAGACATAATCCAATGATTTTTTGGACTTAAATCGACTTTTAAGTCAACAAAGTGATATTTATGTCCGAATTTATGATTTACTGGAAGCAATCACGTAATTCCCAAAAATATAAAAAATAATCCAAAAATGGGATTTTTTACATTTTTTGCTGCCTAACGCGGGGATTGGAAGAGACTTACTAAATAAATTAGTTATATGTTGGAGTATCTACAACCGCTTCCGCTACCTAATTGAAGGTGCACAATTTTTAACAGTGGGTTAAAGTTGATATTTGCTTTAAAAATGTGGCAACTTTAGAAGCGGCTGGGCGGAAAAGTATATACAAGTCAAAAATTCCTTTAAAAATCGTATGCACATTTTATATGTTCAGAAAGAAAATATTTATCTGGAATTAAACAAGTGTTGGTGCTTTTTGGAGAAAAAATCGCAAAAATTTTATAATTTTTTTTTTTTTATTTCTACTTTAAACGAATGTAGTTTTGGAGTGAAACAAGATATTGTATTCATTTTTGTTTTGTTTAATCAAGAATTTATTTAGTTAAATAAACCAATATTTTAAAAACGAAATTTCGTCCCTCTATTCCCAAAAAAACTGGACCTGAGTCGGACCAAATTTGGAATTTCACAAATGTGTTAATTTTTTTTAAATCGGATTAGAAACAAAAATTTGGCGAACACTCAAAATTTTATATGCAAAAAGTTCTTTATTTTGGTTGGTCATATTGCCACCCCCGGGGGGTGCTCAAAATCAAAATCGATTTAACTTTACTTATGCCTGCTCCAAATTTCATAGAAATCGGACTACTAAGTAAGAAATGTTCGAAATATTTCCAAAAATTGTGTAATATATTCCACTGTGCATTGGTTAACGTTCCCCAATTGGACTGTATTATTCATCTTTGATAATAATTAGATCTTGTATCTGAAATTCCAAGCACCAACATTTGAATTTTATAAAACCATTGTCACCCTTAGTTATGTTCATACATATTACATTATGTTACAAAATGCATTGTAGTCATTTGTTCAAAAGTAGAAATGATAAGCATGAAAATTTAAATTAGATATTAAAGAAGATTATTTTTAGCATGTTTTTGTATGACTTTTTGTTGAACAATAAGCAAAAATAATGTTATCAAAATGTATTTACGAATTCTTTTTAGATTTACCCGCCCCTAAAACCAATGGACATCTTAAACAAAATGGTTCAATTATTACAAACAATAGTGAAGCGTCGCGAGAAGTTACACCCACTAGCACAAACAGTCCAGATTTCACAGATATATCCGAGACTCGTTTGCGTCTAATGATACAGAAAATTATAGCGGAAACTATAAATATGCCGCCGCTATTGGAGAAACATGCTGTATCTGAAATTTCTTTAGATGGACGCAGTAAAACAACAGATAATATGTCTTTGACTAATGGCCACAGATATCGTACAGAACACTATTTTGAGCCGAAAATTTATCAGGATTTGTTAGCAACAGCGGTGCTAAATAAGGTAAGAAACATTTAGTTAATCTAAAATATTGAATTTTGTTTTTTTTTTATTATATCCTTCATCCCACTGTGCAGAAGAACATAATTCGTCGGCTTATATTACATAATCATGTAACAGTATTTTGATAATGCCGTAGGGAGCGATATATAAAATATATTAAATATTTATTGTTAATAACCAGGGCAGCGACTTTCATGCAAATGCATGTTTGTAAACACACTCACAATATTTTAACAGTAACTGATTGCAGGTTCTTTAAAAAGTATTCAGTAAACTTTGGGTTTTTTAAGGAATATAAATTTAAACTACGAAGAAATGTTATTTTAAACTTATTTTACCATTTATTAAAAAAAAAAAACTACACATAAATGCTATTTTTCTGCACCAGTTATTATTTTCATTTAAAATTTTCTTTTTACAATGAAAATAAAATTCGGTGTTTTTTTAAAATGTTTTATTTTATTTTTGATAGTAAAAATTAAAAAAAAAATCTTTTATTTTTAAGGATTTTGAGTTAATTTTTTAATAGTTAAAAAAGTGAAAACTACATTTGATTTAAAAGAAAAGAGAGTCGACCGGTTCTTAACTACATGTTTAGTATTTTTAAAGTACATATTCCTTTGTTTTTAACGACAAAATATTGTGAGTGTAGTCGCCCAATGTCGATTTTGACCAAATACTTTTCGGAATATAAGAATTTGCAACAAAATTTCATCGATTTCTGTTTGCATACACTCATAATAAAAGCCCGTATAAATAGTTGAAAATTCAGTGAACTAGTTCGTTCAAATCATTCAATCGTCTCGTTCGTTTTACAATTATTGCTATACACACTATTCATGTTTTATGAGTTTTTTCACAAATTTTATAGTACATAGACAAAAAGTGTTATAAAATTGCAACTTTTCTAACAAAATATTTATTTTTTTGTGTGAAAAACATTTAATTTGTATGACTATAATTGCTTTTCCTAATTTGAAGCAATATTACTAAAATTTTCTAAAAAAAAAAATAATTGCTCTTACAAGCAGTTTTAATTGAATAGAGATGCAATTGTTCTGTGAATAAAAAGAACGAAATGAACGATTGAACGAAATGAAGGATTGAACGACAAGATCGAATATTAGTGAACGTTCAATTGAGTGAGTCGTTCAATTGAACTAGTTCGTTCATGAACGACACAACTCTAAAATTCACCTACGACAACAGAAAATAGTACCTGAGTGTGTGCCAGCAGAATTTTCAATGAAGTTGATAATCACGTTCTGCTAAATTTAGGTGACCTAAATTTTACGTTAAAAGTTAGTTAAATTCCAATAATTTGGCAGAAAAATTGTTAAATGGAAATGATAATAAATCAGTTGAAATCAGCAGATGTTTTCTGCTGAACCTTATTTGTTTAAAAACTGGTAAAAAATTTGGTTTATATACAAAAATGTTGGAGAAGTTTTTGTTTAAAATAAATGCTGCTAAATAACTATCACTTTTTCTTATTATTTTTTAAATAAAATCAAATTATGAGCATTATTTATTTAATCCTATTGGAAAACACTATATAAATGCAATAAATATTGTATTTATTTTTCACTTTTTTATATCATTCTTGCCTGATTGTGTTTGTTTTTGTTTTTTTTAACCATGCCATGTCAAATTGTTTGAAAATATTAAAGAGCAGAAAGAAAAGAAAAAACAATATTTAATCATATTCAAATAAGTAAAAATATTTTTTATTTTAAATTTAATTATATTTTCAACTGCACAATGTTTTTTGTTTCGTGCTCGGTTTTCTACAAAAAAAAAAAAAACAAACGGATACACATTTGTAAAACAACCACCACCGCGTTTATTTTTCTCGATCATTGTTGTCTGTCTATTTTCTTTGTTAATGCCATGTGGAATGGTATGAAAATATTAAAAGGATGAAAGAAAAGAAAAATAATGTTTAATAATATTCGCATATATTTTATATTTTTATTTATCTATAAGAGCTTGTTTTTGTTTTTATGTAATACAGACTTAAAAACCGCCGCCACGTTTATTATAGAAATGCACACACATATAAGTAGACACTAGCGCACACACACACATCGTTTTTGTTTTTACGCAGTCAATGTTCATGTGGTAAAATGAGAAAACTTTAGTTAAATAACAGATTTAAATGATATTAACACAAAAAATTAGTTCAATTCAGTTGGAACGCGTTTAACCGACTTTTGAACTAACTTTTTTTATGAGTGTATTGCATATTTTTTTTATAAATGCATATTTTTGTATATTTTGTTACAAATGCATATTTCGGCCTTTTTAGTCGCATATTTCGAATTTAATTTCACTTTTGGCATAGTTCTTAAAAATTAAAATTAAACTTAAAAAAAAAAGTTTGTAAAAAATTAGTAAAACTGTTTTCAATCTGACTTTACTAAATTATATAATACTATAAAATAACTTTATACTATAATTTTTAGTATAAAGTTATTTTATAGTAAACTTTTTTGCTATTCTTATTGTACAAATTACTAAATTTTGTACTAATTTTGGTTGCTAATTTAACTAATTCAATTTTACTAACTTTTGTAATCCGATTTGCTAAAATTAGCAACTTTAATTAATTTTTTTAAGCTACAAATTATTTAATACAGAAAAACGAAATTACGCGGAAAACGGTCAAATTGAAAGCGTTTTTCATCTTAAAGAAGCAGTTATTGACGCGTGGAGATCTATAATGGAAGAGATCTTTAATGCTGTTTCAAAATATTTTTCTTCGATTTTTGTAAATTTTGATATATTAAGTGTAAGTGTATTTATTAGGGTTGTCATTTATTCTGGGTTTTATATTGTTCGAATAAACGATCAAACAATTTTTGATCGAACGATCGAACGATTAATTTTTTAAAATTATTAGATTAATCGAACGAATAAAAATAATTTTAAAAATACTTCAATAGTTAAAGTATTTTACCCTATCATATCTCATTATTTAAAGATTTTTGCAACAATTTTAATACTACCACAATACCAATTCTCAGATGCAATCATTTTAGACTTAGTAACGTAATTAGTATTTAGTATTTCTCAATCACACGCCATTTGGCATTATTTCGTGATGAAAAAATTACAGTTTTAAAAATCGTTGAAAAGTTGAATATATATATCGGTGATAGTTTTAGTATATCGAGCTGTTAAGGTCCTATTTCAGTCGCCGTAGAAATTACATAAATGGAATTCACAGTTTAAGTGCTAACGTGCTACCGTTGTAATATAGCAACATTTTTGATAATGTGTATAGTTTAAATTTCAAAAATCATGATATATTTCAACGATATCATTTTATCTGTGAATTCCATCATATTGCTTGCTTGAAAGTCAAATTACACAGTGCAGCATTTTTAAGGTCATCGTTTGGTTCCTCCTTCATACCCGTTTTTTTTTTGAAGTGTATATCGAAACTAAAAAAAATCCGCAAAGGACTTGGCCAGATTACATCGAAATTTTTTTTTTTGGACACCCTAAGTTTTTGCACCCAAACATGATTTTTTTAAAAAAGGAAAATTTTTATGGAATCCATATATCATAAACCGTTCGGAATTTTGTTTTTATGTCTTTGGCAAAGTTATAGATCCAAACCAAAGCAAAAAAATTCTCATATGGACCGACCCAAAAAAATTGCATCCACTGCATCAAATTGCAAAAAATTGGGAAAAAATGCTATTTTTTTACGATTTTTTAATGATTTTGTTCTGAAATGGCTTAAATACTGGGAATTTAAGAAATCTTTCTTCAGCTAAATTATATCTAACAACAATATAAACAACTCTCTAGTACATGTCATCTTAATACGAACATTCCTTAACCCCAGAAAGCACATCTTTTTGCTCACACTTATTTTGCATAGCCAATGTTTGTCGTTTCGACAAAGAAAGACTATATGGTCGGTCCATATGAGAATTTTTTGCTTTGGTTTGGATCTACAACTTTGCCAAAGACATAAAAACAAAATTCCGAACGGTTTATGATATATGGATTCCATAAAAATTTTCCTTTTTTAAAAAAATCATGTTTGGGTGCAAAAACTTAGGGTGTCCAAAAAAAAAATTTCGATGTAATCTGGCCAAGTCCTTTGCGGATTTTTTTTTAGTTTCGATATACACTTCAAAAAAAAAACCGGGTACGAAAGAGGAACCAATTTATGTGTTGCACTGTGTTATATTTCTTTTCCCATTACACAGTGCAACAAATGAAGACTTTTGCATTAAAAGTGTAGTCTAGTCAAAAACGACTATTTATAATGTACTAAGTGGTCTTTGTAAGCTATTTCGGATGAATAGACACATTCAGATTGTATTGATATGTTTACAAAAGTTGTTCAGATTTACAATGGCTACAATTTTGTCATATATTTTTAGTGAAAAATTATGAGTCCCTGTAAGTTATGCTGAAAAAAATAATAAAAAAATAATTTTCTCTTATATTTTTTCAAAAAAGTGCAGGAAAAAACAATTTTTTGCACATAAAATTTTATAAAATTCGTTGTAGACTCTTCACTACATTATTGCCAAATATAGTTAAGCAATATCATCAAGTCTGAATTAGCTGTTGACCAAAAACTGAGGACATCTTTTTTGAGTGGTGCACTCATTTTCAAAATCTTTTGAGGTCCATAAAAAAATCGGTAGTCAAACTGGCCAAACCAAGTACAGGGTTTTACTAACCTTTGATAGTACAATCGGACCTATACTGTTAGTCCGTGCATTTGTTTCACTGTTTCATTGTGTTATTAAAGAGTTCATATTTTAGAAATGGATTAATAAGAGTTTT
Source organism: Delia radicum (assembly GCA_021234595.1). Taxonomy (NCBI): domain Eukaryota; kingdom Metazoa; phylum Arthropoda; class Insecta; order Diptera; family Anthomyiidae; genus Delia; species Delia radicum. Next base: position 206,858,864 of record CM037855.1, read on the forward strand.
AAAATTTCAATTATATCTTCAATAGTTTTGATTTTATTTTATCCATCATCATTTTTTATAGAAAAATTTCTAAAATTGGTAAATTTTCGAAAAAAATTTATTAAGAGTATTTTTTAAATTAAATTATTCGTCAAAATTTATTCGAGTTATTCGTTATTCAAAAATAATGTTTTTTTAAATTATTCGTTCGAATTTTCTTTTTGTTCGTTTGATTAATCGAATAATTTTTATTCGTATTACAATCCTAGTATTTACATTTATGAAACACTAATTGATTTTGTTATTCCTTTTTAAATAGTAATATAAAAAATAAATTAATTGCTTTTTTGTTAAATATTATTAATTTTCCAGTAAATTTAGTGAAATTAATGTGTAATTATAGTTTTTCAACGCAGTGAAGACTAGGGTTATAATTTTTTTCTAAATAATGTTTATCTATCACCACGTGATGGGCAATATTGTATTAATAATAAAATCCCGTTTACGGGTGGGTCATTTTGAAACAAAAACCTCCCTCATAAAGTGCATTTTTATCCCTTTTTTACCATTAAAGTTGCATTAGCGGACCAAAATTACTGCACATGTTTGAAATTTGATTTTTTTATGTAATGTGTTCGTTGTTTTGGGAATTTTAATACTCATATCGCGAAACAACGCCATTATATTTTTTTTATAGGAAACTGCAAAAAACGTCAAATTTAAAAATGTTTGTTCCCTTTAAGATCAATAGGCATCGTAATAGTCTAATTACTTTAAAATGTTAGTGAAATATTAAGTTTTAATTTAATTAAACAAGCAAATTGTGTCGAACTTTAAAAAGGTTCATGCGGGATGTGAAATTTTATGATTGAAATTTTATAATTGCAAAAAAAAAAATCTAAAGTTATAACCCTAATGAACACTTTCAAAGGATTTTCATGATATCGTTATTTTTTTTTAAATTTTGCTGTAGCTAGGAATTGATATTCAGCCAAATTTTTACGATATCTTAAACACTATTTGACCCATTTTCAAATGTTTTCATGTTCATGGTCAGCATAAAAAATTTTATTAAAAAAAGTCTTCAGCAGGCTTTTTAGAAAAAATTATAAACTTTAACCTCAAAGTGGCACAGCGTAATCAGGGATTAGACAGATGGCACGATTTCGGTACGGATTTAAGAAGGACTACATCTTTATTAAAAATATGTAGAATCTGAAAAAAAAATTTCAAATCGTTTCCAATTTGATAAAAATTTTCGAAAAAATATCTTATTTAGTTTAAAAAAAAAAGTGAAAATTTAGATCATATTTCCAGCTTGGACAACTCTGCTTTAAAAATTAGTTCCATTTCTTGACCTAAGTCATTAAAAACAAAAACACTTGTTGATTTATTCTACTAATCGCCAGTTGTTACCTTTTGATGTTCGTTTTTTCATGTTGGACATGAAATAACTAAAAGAGCACCAGAACCTATTTAACCAGCAATGGCAAACAAAAAAAATAAAACTACTTTCATATGTAGGTACACCAAGATGTTTTTGCACAAAAGAATATTTGGCGCCTAGTTCTATGTATATTTTAAGGTGTTAAAATGTTTTCCGATGTTTTAGTTAATTTGCTATCATGCAAAAAAAATAACAAACAAAAAACATTCGTTAAACGATTTTCATTGAGTACTTGTAGGGTTTCCTTCCGGACAAATTTTCCTAAAATGTAATGGAATTTCTTAAAACGCATTTTCTAGTTGCATTTCAACTTTTAAAGTGTAAAGACGTGCAATCGGAATAGTAAATCCTCAGATATTAATTAAACTAATTGGATAAAGAATTTATTCTCTTCTGAAAGTTGTAATTGTGGATTTTTCGGCAGAATATCCAAATTAAAATTTCATTTTTGGATTTCATGTTGATGTGGTGAAAGTGGATTTGGAGTAAAAATTTGAAATCATGGAAGAATCTAGTCAAAATGTAAAGTTTAAAAGAAAATTTTGAAACTTTTTAAACGTTAACTTTCAAGAACTACATAATTATTGTATAGTTTGTTAATAATTTGAAATAATTTGTTTTCTAAATTATTATTTTTAAATCCAATTAACAACAAGATGAGTTTTTATGCAATAATAATTCAAAAATAATATATTTCGACCTAGAAAAAAATGGAAAGAATCCGTATCGATGTCAATTTTAAAGACTTAAGCAATCAATATGTTTACTGCGTCATAGCTACGCATATTTGGACAATAGAACTTGACGAATGTTTTCGTTAAACTATGTTCGTCAAGTTTTATGACCTAAGGTAACTGGATTGTTACACATGCCGTTAATTCGTTTAAACACATCTTGTTTTGTCTGGCGAACGTCTGGCGGATTTACAAAGTCAAGGTTTTTCTATTATCGATTTGATTGGTTTTTGTTTTTCTTTGTTTTCTGTTTTTGTTTTCTAGATTGTGGATAAACAATTAAATAATCTCGGCATGTTGGAAAGTTCGTCTAATTTGTCGCGTGGCGATGGTGGAGGTGACGGTGGTGGTGGTGGTGGCGGTGGTGACGGAAGCACTGATAACCATGCTATTTTAGATCAAAACTTCAATATAGAAAATCAATCAATCACGTCTGGTAGTTCTGTTGAGCCACACAGTGATTGTAGCTATACCGACATGGAACAAATACTCAATGTAAGTAACGAAACTCAAAACGACTTCAGTTTTTAATATTTAATTATGCGATGCACATTTTTCCAACGAAACAGGCTAACGACGATAAAACTTCTGATTTAATAATCAGTGCTGGACGCGAATCTGTGATGAGTGATTATTTGGCTTCTCATATGGTTCCACTACCGGATCTATCGACAATGGCTACGGAATCGGAAGAAGATGGTATTAATTTTTCTTTCACTCTACATTTGGTTCTTGCAACATTCCATTTAAAAACGTTTTTTTTTTTTTTTTGATAATATTTCAGATTACATGTCCGTTACGTCTAGTGCTTTTGGAGATGGTACCTGGGAAAACAATTGGCTATTCAAGAAGAAGAAACCAACATTGGGTGGTACTGTGGCAGCATCCAGTGTTGGTATGCTAGTGCCAGACCCCAAAGAAGATGTCCGTGCCCAAATTGGTGATAAAACTGCGGATGAAGTTAGTGACCTATCTGAGCTGGGCTCTGACACCGATGACTCATTGGAAATATTGCGTACAAAGATAGATCCAATCAATGATCGTTTGATTAACAAACATTTGATTGGGGGACAAAATAATAAACTCGTTTTAGATGAACTTATCGAACGCAGCAGTATGATTTCGAATACTTTGCCCTCTGAATTGGAGCAGGCATACACAGAAACACGTAATGAACATGTTATTGAAGCTTCAGCCAAAACTGAAGCCGTAAATGCTGACGTAAATCAGCAAAACAATAATAATTCAAAGGAAGAGGTAGAAACAGAGGTAATACTACCACCAGCCGGTTTTGAAGATTCAAATCCATTAGCAGGTAAGTGATCCCTTTTACTAGTTGTGTATATTTAAGAAAATCCAAAAGTTTGAACTTAGTAATGGCATGTAGTTTTCACGCTGCCTATTTAGAATTAAAGCTAGTTGTTATTCAATCATCATAGAAATATCATCATGACAAAGGTAAAACGAATTAAAAGAACCCTCTCCTTCCCGAAAAATCTATGCATGAGAATTCGAGTTTTGTTTCTTATGACAACTTGTTCGACTTGTGTCGTTTATATTTTTCTAGCCGGTGATGATTTTACTGAATCTGACGGTTTGTACTGGTTTTAGTACTGTTGAAATTCTAGAACCGGATGTTCATACACCTTCAGTTGTTGAAATTTTAGCTGCCATGGCTTTAGGTCCAATGTTGGCGGTTTCCAGCAGTTGATCAGTCTACAGCGTTGACTGTCTCAGAATTTAAAGCGCTTTCTGAACTCAAGGATTTGGCATTGGAAGAAATCAAAGCGCGTTCTTTAGAACTAACTCCACACAGCTTAAGCGTAATACCCGAAGAACCGGGAGAACATTTAATTGATTTGAAAAATGTTCCAACTCCTGATGAGTTAAGTGAAGAAATTATAAACGATTTCGAACGAGGCTTAATAACAGCTGTTGATTTTTCGAACTTGGAGTCGACTGCAGATGTAAATGATTGTCACATATTTTTATCTCCAGCGGAATCCGTTCAAAAAGCTATGCCATGTCCTGAATCTCTTAACCCAGAAAACGAAATTTTAGAAGCTACAATTAAAGCTATAGATGAAACTGTTCAAAATGTTTCAGAGTTTTCTGCAACTCAATATACATTGGAAAACGTTCAAGATACATCTGAAATTTCGGAGCCTATTGAAAAAAGAATAAAATGTTCCGAGACTATTTTTAAAGGTGCGGAAGACATAACTCCACTAGTTACTAAAGCTATTATTTCGAATCTGGAAGATTTTGAGACCAAGCAATTTCTTCCTTCACAAATTGAACTTTCTAAAGAAAAAATTACAACTTCGATTTTAGCTGTAACTTCAGACGGTACACAGTCCGAAAACAATTTATTGAAAGATGCAGCTCAGCCTTTACAAAATATTGATGAAAATGTTTTAGAAACTAAAACGCAACCATTAATCGAAACTACTGCAGAATTGATGAGTTGTAAAAGAGACCAAAAAGTCATATGCGTGGATGAAGATAAGTCAGCAAATGTTATTGCAACAACTTTGGAATATACCGAACAACCTTTACAGCAATGTAATTTAACACTGGCAACAGATGAACTCATTATTGATTCTGTAATAGCTTCTGAAACAACTTTAGAAGTTTCCCAGACCATTTCTGAAACGATCAATGATTCTATTCCAAAAGTATTGTCATCAGCAGAAAATGTGTCAATGGTTGATACAGCAGCGGATTTTATTTCGATGTTAACAGATAGCAAATTTATCGAAACACAAGCTATATCAAAACATTATGCTCCTTTAGAATCTGAATGTGGTAAACAACCAACGGAAAATTCTTTAACAGATTACGTTGATGATAAAGTTCCAGAGTGTCTGAAGCCTTTAGAATGTTTAGAACCTGCTACACAATCTAATACAGCATTAACGGGAAACAAAAGCTCTCAAACATTAGTTTTAAAAACTACTGAACAACATAACGATGAATCTGCTGTGGATATAATGAATAAGAATTCGGATACACAACTATCAGACGAACCCATTTCAGCATTGGCAGAAAACAAAAGCTCTCAAACTTCGAAAGTTTTAGAATCTAATATAGAGGACGTTAAGGAAGCTATTTATGAGCAACTTGAGATATCGGAACTGCAGGATGACAAAATTATCGATATTGCATTATCTTTCAACGAAAGCGAAGACAAAGTATCAGAATCTTATGTACAATTTTCTACAGAAGAAAAAATCTCAGAAAAAGTAAATTTGGAAGGACAAAAGTCAATAGAACTACAAATGAATAAATCTAACTCAGAACAAGGAGATGAACAGATTTCTAAAACAGCATCATTGGAGTGCTTACAATCTAATATAACACCTGCCGCTGAGCCTAGTTTGGCCTTGCTGGAAGACAATATCTCAGAAAATGCACCTATTGAGTCCTTACTATGTAAGACACCGCTAGCAGAGCTTGAAATGAACGTAACAGCGCAAGATTCTGAAGCGGCTACACAAACAGCTGAAGAATCTATTTTAATATTAAAGGATAACAAATTATGCAAAAAGGAAGACGCAATACTCGAATCGACTGCACAACATTCTCAGGAATCTGATTCAATACTTAGAGATGACAGTATCGCTGCATGCAAATTACCAGCAGACTTGAAATGTTTAAACTCTAATTCGAAAACTAAACCGACTCAAATGGATGATAAAATCGACGAGATTACACTTTCTACAACACAAGGTAATATAGAGTCCACTCCAATACCAAAGGATGAGTATACCTTAATCTCGTCATGCTTAAACTCTGATATAGCACTTTCAGAAAAATCAAGTGCTGCACTAACAGAAGATGAAATCTACGAAACAGCTACTTCCGAGGATTCAGAGTGTGACATGCCATGTTTAGATGATTTTATTCATTCCCCAAAAGAGTCTATTCCTCTAGCAATAACGGAGGACAAATACATCAAAACGTCGACAACTGAATGTTTAAAATTTGAAACACAACATTTAACTAATGTTATAAAAGAAGAAACAATTTCTGAACTTGATACATCGGAGGGTTCGGAATATATAAAAAAGATTAAAGATAAAAATTCAACAATATTAATGGAAGATAAAAACTTTGAAATCGTTCAACGTAAGCAGAAATGTTTAGACTCTTGTACAAGATCAGCAATACATGAAACGACCGATTTCATATGTTCACAACTAGAGTCGTACGAAAAGTCCAAGACTGAATATACAGATGTTGAGAAAACAACACTGATAGAAGACGATATTTACGAAACTGCAACATCTGACTGTGAAGAATCTGACACACATTATACTGATTATTCAACGCCAGCTCTAGCTATAGTAGATAACAAAATCTTCGAAAGAAATGAAAAATATTCTGATGCAGTAAAGAATAACGAAATCTCTGAAACAATAAAGTTAGAATGTTTAAAATCTGACGAAAAAACTTCACTCACTGTAAATAAAATCACAGCAACTGCATTTACGGCAGAATCATTGGAAATTCCATCATTAGCATGTTCCGAATCGGATACAAAATCTTCCGAGGAAGATAATGTCGCTGTATCTCAAAATACAACACAACTAAACGAACAAATCATAACAGTACAAACGAATGATGAAATATCACAAAATGTACAATCAAAACATTTAGAACCTTTTGCACACACTAGCGAGATACTTTCCCAAACTATCCAAGAACATATTTCAATTCCGTTGGATGACAAAATCTGTAAAACTCTTCCTGAGCAACCTACTGTGTTGACAACAGAAGACACAGAATCGCAACCATCTAATGAATCAGTTCTTGTAACACAGAATGAAGAATCACCTACGACTGAAGAAAAAAATTCCATTACTGTAACAGAACATTACAATTTATTTCCAACAGAGAATAACATCTTCGAAGTATCACCAATAAATTCCGAAAAACAACTTTTTGAAGAATCTTCGGAGTGTCTAAAATTAAATACACAATTAAATTTGGAATCTACACCGTCACGAACAATTAATGAAATACCTGACAAAGTACCTTTAAAAAGTTCGAAATCAAATGAAGAATTCGACGAAATAGAATCATCAGGTCAATCAAAATCTGTCATACAAACTCTGGAGGAATCTACTACAGAATTAAAACCGAAAATCACAGAAACAACAACTTCAGAATGTTCAACATCTGAACTACAAATCACAGGGGAAAATACCTCTGAAACGACGAAAAATATAGATGCCATAAAACCTATTAGTAAACACACCGATCAGTCTACTCCAGTGTCAACGGAAGCCAAAACTGGGGAGTTAGAATGTATGCCTGTAATAGATCCGACGGTGATATCTATTCCAATAGAAAACGCAATATCAGCAACTAAGCCTAACGAAGAATTTATTATTGTTGATCAGAATATACAAATATCTGCAACTCAACCTTCAGAGCATTTAACAGAAACTGAGGCAGAACCAATTGTGAAACTAATTTCAGTAACCAAACCATTAATAGAGAAAAAATGCTTCGAAACTGCATCTTCAGAATCAAAGGGATCTTTAATAGACTTTGTAGAGGAGTCTTCTGCAACGGTCACAGAAATTGTAATATCAATAGCACAGCCTGCCGAGAAATGTATTCCAGCAGACACGGATATCATAATATCTGAAACTGTACCTTTCGAATGTTTGGCATCTGTCACAGAACCTGCAGAAAATGCAACTTATTTGTTAACAGAAAACAAATCTATTAAACAGCCGTTTGCAGTACCCGAGGATGAAAAAATCAATGAAACGACAACTTCAGACTATACATCTGTAACAGAACTAGTAGATTTATCAGCGTCAACGGTAACAGAAAACGAAATTACAAAAAACCAGCCAATCGATGAAACGGATAATACAAATTCTGAATGCTTAATATCTGTAACAGAATCTACAGAACAACCAACTGTAACGTCTACAGGAATAGCGAGCCCAGAAACTACACCTTCAACAGAATCAGGTCAGTTTATTCCGGTACCCATGGCTGAAAATGTCTCTGAAACTTTATCATCATCAGAATGTAAAACGACAGTAATAATTCCATCAAGAGAATCTGATGCTACTGTTCAGGAAACCCCAATTTCAGAAGTTTACTATTCCGATGAAAGTTCGAAGACTATATCTTTAGAGTGTTTTACATCTATAACTGTAAACACAATTCCTGACTCAACTCTAGCAGATTCCGAATCAAATATACAAACTATTGACCAATTTTCTCCAGTATCAACTGATGAAAAATCCTTTGAAAATACACCTGAAAAAAACACAACTGCACCGGTAACAGAAAACTCCCTTTCAGAAACCCAACCCACTACCACGATATCTATTTCAGTCGACACGGTAGATAACGCACATTCAGAATGTTTGACATCTGCAACACAACCTATAGTGGAATCAACTGCCTACACAGTATCAAAAGCCTCATCTGCAAATTTCGAATGTATTTGTAGTGCTGAACGACAAAGTATTTCAGTACCTACAGTTGAAAATGTCTCACAAGCTTATTGTTCGGAATGTACTACATCTGTAATAGATCAATCAAATTCATATAATGCAGCAGTAACAGAAAGTGCAACTACAGAAACCCAGTCTATCGAGCTATCTATTTTGGAAGAAACAGAGAAAATAATTTCTGAACATACAGTGGAACACAACGCAAATGCCAATTCAGAAACTTCAACAACGTTTAGTATAAACGTTGAAGAAAATGGCGTTACAGGCATTCAGCACTCGGAGAAATTTAATTCAGAAGAAAATTTAGAAATCCTAACTTGTACAGATTCCGAATCTATTACACAACCTGCCAAACAGTCCATTTTATTACAAACGAATGAAAAAATATCTGAAGCTGCATCCTTAGAATGTACGCCTTTTACAGATCCCTCGGTATCTACACTAACTATAAACAAAGTTTCAGAAACAAAACCTTTAACAGACTCAAAATCTAATACCCAACATGCTGAGTTATGTATTCATATACTCGAGGATAAAACAGCGTCCGAAACTGCAGAATGTACGCTATCCGAAAACACACTTTTAAAAGAATCTGAATCTATTATTCAACCTACGGAGCAATCTATTTTAGAACTTACGGATGAAAATATATCTGAAACTGTATCTTTGAATTGTACAGCATCTGCATTGAAACCAATAGAAATATCTACGGTTAAGGTAGCAGACAACACAATTTTAGAAAAACATCATATTAGTGAATATATTTCAGAGGACGCATATAACAATATTTCTGAAACTACAAAGTTGCCAGAAAATGCAATATCAGAAAACACACCTTCACCAGATTTAAAATCTATTACTCAACTAATGGAGCAGTCTATTATAGTACCAACGCAAGAAAATATCTCCGGAACAGCATCGTTAGAACACACACCATATGTTAACGAATCAATTAAAATATCGGATGTAACGTTAGCAGACAACACATTTTTAGAAGCCCAGTCCACTGAGATTGTAGACACATCAGTAACAGCGAAATCAGAAATTGCACTTTCATCAGATTCCCTATCTATTACCCAAAATGTCGATCAATTTATTACAGTACCAAAGGAGGAAAAAAATTCCGAGCCTGTAGAGGAAAGAACGGTAAGACAAAATTACATTTCAGAAATACATTCAACAGTGGAATCTACTTCGAATAGTGATCTTTCTGAAACTGCACAATCTGTAAAAAAACATCATGCAGAACTATCTACAATCTTAACAGAAAATACAATTTCAGAATCTACATCTTTAACGGATTCCGAAATTATTACAAAATCAACTGATCAATATGTTCCAGTACTCAAGTATGATGAAATGTCCGAAATTACACCTTTACAATGTACAACGTATGTAAGAGTACCAGTAGATTTGTCTTTTGCAACTGCATCAGAAAATGCGACTTCAGAATCCCAGTCTACAAAGGAACCTATATCCGTAGACCCGGCTAATGAAATTCCTGAAAGTGTTACCAAAGAATTCCTTGCCGAAACTATTAACCAACTAAGCGAGCAATCTATTTCAATGATTACAAGCTATGAAATCTCAGAAACTGAGCCTTTAAAATTTACAACGTCTGTGACAGAAGCAGTACAAATAACTTCTGTAACGGAATTAATAAATGATGAATGCGAAGACCCGGATAAAAAATGTCCTGAAATTGTGAATATAGTAAATATATTAGGATCAGAAAGAGCTACCTCAGAATCCCTGTCAATTTCAAAAACGCAGCCTACTAATGAACTTATCTCTGCAGGCTCAACTAATGAAATTAGTAAAATTTCACCTTCAACTTCTATATCATCTCTAACAAATCCTGTAGAAAAACCAACTGTAACTTTAACAGACTATCAAATAGCAGAAAGCTCACTTTCAACAGAATCACAATATATTACTCAAACAACGGTGCAGAATATTTCAGAACAAAAGCAAAACACTATGTCCGAAACTACACATTTAGAAGGAACTACTTCTGCAATAGAACCAGAAGAAGTGTCTATTTTAACGGCAACAGAAAATTATATTTCAGAAATACATCCTGACAACGAATCTATTTCTGTAGACTCGGATAAAAACATTTGTGGCACTGAATACTTAGAATGCTTAGGAACAGATTCCGTAAAAAAACAAACTGCAATATCAACAGAAAACACAATTACAGAATCTGCACCCTCAACGGATTCAGAAGTTTTTTTCCAATCCACCGAGAAATATATTCATTATATATATCTGCCTCAGAAAATGTTACTTCAGAAACCCAGCCAATTCTAGAAACGCTGCCCACAAAGGACCCTGAAAACTTGAACAATCAAATTTATGAAAATATACCTGCAAAAATTTTATCCTCTATAACAGAACCTGGAGAAGAACCAACTGATACAATTACCAAATCAGCTGAGAAATCTCTTTCAGTACTCACAGATGAAGAAATCTCCCAAACTGGATCGTTAGAATGTACAACGCCTGTAAAAGACACAGTACAGACACATTCTGTAAAGGCATTAAAAAATGTTACTACAGAACCCAGCGGTACCAAATCTAACTCCGTAGATCCGAATAACGAAATTTCTGAAATAGTGCCTATTGAATGTTTACCGTCTATAACAGTACCCGAGAAAAAACAACCTCCAATACTAACAAAAAAAACAAATTCAGAATCTGATCCTTTGCAGGATTCCGAAATTATTTCCCAACTTACCGAACAGTCTATTTCAGTTCTGACAGATGAAGAATGTACAATATTAGTGCAGGACCCAGTAGAAATGCCTGCATCAGATAATGCTTATTCAGAAACTCAGCCAATTTCAGAAATGCAGCCTATCAAAGAACTTATCTCTATAAACTCGGAAAATAATATTTCTGTAACCACACAATTACAATTTAAGTCGTCTGTAACAAAACCTGGAGAAGAACCAACTGCAACATTAGAAAATGTTATTTCAGAACCCAGTGCTACTAAATCTATCTCCAACTATCCGGATAATGCAATTTCTGAAATTGTAACTGTGGAATGTTTACCGTCTATAACAGAACCAGCTAAAGAACAACCTCCAATATTGACCGAAAAAAACAAATACTGAATCTGGACCTTTGAAAGAATCTGAAACTATTTTCCAACCTACTAAACAGTCTATTTTAGTGATCACAGATGAAAAAGTCCTTCAAAATGCATTAGAATGTACAACATCAGATCAGGAACCAATATATACAACTGCATCAGAAACTGCTACTTTAGAAACTCAGTCAATTTCAGAAATGCAGCCTATCAAAGAATTTATCTGTGTAAACTCGGAAAATTACATTTCTGAAACCATGCCATTAGAATTCGAGTCATCTGTAGCAAAACCTGCAGAAGAATCAATTGCAACATTAACAGATAAGACAACATCAGAAACAGTATCTTTAACGGATTCTGAAACCATTACAAAACCATACGAGGATTCCCTTTCAGTACCCATAAATGAAGCAATCTTCCGAAATGCCCCTTTAGAATATACAACGCCTGTAATCGAAGCAGCAGAAACACATTCTGAAATGGCATTAGAAAATGTTACTACAGAAACCAGTGATACCAAATCTAACGCCGTAGATCCATATTCCTTAGGTACAAATTCTGAAATTGTATCTAAGGAATGTTTACCGTCTATAACAGAACCCGTAGAAGAACAACTTTCAACATTGATAAAACATGCAAATTCAGAATCTGTACCTTCCGAATCTATTCTCCAACTTACCGAACAGTCTATTTCAGTCCTTACAGATGAACAAATTTCCACAACTGCATCGGTAGAATGTACACCATCAGTGCAGGACCCAGTAGATATACCTGCATCAGATAATGCTTCTTCAGAAACTCAGCCCATTTCAGAAATACAACCTACCAAAAAATGTATCTCCGCAAAATCGGAAAATAACATTTCTGTAACCACGCCATTACAATTTGAATCGTCTGTAACAAAACCTGCAGAAGAATCAACTGCAACATTAGAAAATGTTATTTCAGAACCCACTGCTACTAAATATATCTCCGCATATCCGGATAATGCAAGTTGTGAAATTCTAAATGTGGAATGTTTACCGTCTATAACAGAACAAGTAGAAGAACAACCTCCAATATTGACCCAAAAACCAAATACTGAATCTGGACCTTTGGAAGAATCGGAAACTATTTTCCAACCCACAGAACAGTCTAATTTAATGCTCACAGATGAAAAACTGCTTAAAACTGCATGTACAACATCAGATCAGGAACCAATATATACAACTGCATCAGATAATGCAGAAATAAAGCCTTCCAAAGATTTTATCATTGTAAACTCGGAAAATAAAATTTCTGAAACCACGCCATTAGAATCCACGTCATCTGTAACAAAACCTGCAGAAGAATCAACTGCAACATTAACAGATAAGACAACTTCAGAAACAGTACTTTTAACGGATTCTGAAACCATTACAAAACCATCCGAGGATTCCCTTTCAGTACCCAAAGATGAAGAAATCTTCAAAAATGAACCTTTAGTACATACAACGCCTGTAATCGAAGCAGCACAGACACATTCTGAGACGGCATTAGAAAATGTTATTTCAGAACCCAGTGCTACTAAATCTATCTCCGTATCTCCGGAAAATGCAATATCAAAAATTGTAACTATGGAATGTTTACCGTCTATAACAGAACCAGTAGAAGAACAACCTACAATATTGACAGAAAAATCAAATACTGACTCTGAACCTTTAGCGGATTCCGAATCTATTTTCCAACTTACCGAACAGTCTATCTTAGTCCTCACAGATGAAAATATTCCCACAACTGCATCGTTAGAATATACATCATTGCAGGAACCAGTAGATATACCTGAATTAGATAATGCTTCTTCAGAAACTCAGCCTACCAATGAATGTATCTCTGTAAAGTCGGAAAATAACATTTCTGAAACCACGCCCTTAGAATGTGGGTCACCTGTAATAAAAACTGAAGAAGAGCCAACTGCAACATACAACAAAACTTCAGAAACAGTACCTTTAAAGGATTCTGAAACTATTACCCAACCAACCGAGAAATCCCTTCCAGTACCCATAGATGAAGCCATCTTCCAAAATGCACCCTTAGAATATACAACGCCTGTAAACGAAGCAGCACATACACATTCTGAAACGACATTAGAACATGTTATTTCAGAACCCAGTGCTACTAAATCTATCTCCGTATCTCCGGAAGTTGTAACTATGGAATGTTTACCGTCTATAACAAAACCAGCTAAAGAACAACCTCCAATATTGACCGAAAAAACAAATACTGAATCTGGACCTTTGGAAGAATCGGAAACTATTTTCCAACCCACAGAACAGTATAATTTAATGCTCACAGATGAAAAACTGCCTAAAACTGCATGTACAACATCAGATCAGGAACCAATATATACAACTGCATCAGATAATGCAGAAATGAAGCCTGCCAAAGAATTTATCTCTGTAAGCTCGGAAAATAAAATTTCTGAAACCACGCCATTAGAATCCAAGTCATTTGTAACAAAACCTGCAGAAGAATCAACTGCAACATTAACAGATATTACAACTTCACAAACAGTACTTTTAACGGATTCTGAAACCATTACAAAACCATACGAGGATTCCCTTTCAGTAGCCAAAGATGAAGAAATCTTCAAAAATGAACCTTTAGTACCTTTAGTAGAAAATGTTATTTCAGAACCCAGTGCTACTAAATCTATCTCCGTTTATTCTGATAATGCAAGTTTTGAAATTGCAACTATGGAATGTTTACCATCTATAACAGAACCAGTAGAAGAACAACCTTCAATATTGACAGAAAACCCAGGTACTGACTCTGAACCTTTAAAGGCATTCCGAATCTATTCTCCAACTTACCGAACAGTCTATCTTAGTCCTCACAGATGAAAATATTCCCACAACTGCATCGTTAGAATATACAACATCATTGCAGGAACCAGTAGATATACCTGAATCAGATAATGCTTTTTTAGAAACTCAGCCTACCAATGAAAATAACATTTCTGAAACCACGCCGTTAGAATGTGGGTCATCTGTAATAAAAACTGAAGAAGAGCCAACTGTAACAACAACTTCAACAACAGTACCTTTAAAGGATTCTGAAACTATTACCCAACCAACCGAGAAATCCCTTCCAGTACCCATAGGTGAAGCCATGTTCCAAAATGAACCCTTAGAATATACAACTCCTGTAAACGAAGCAGCACAGACACATTCTGAAACGACATTAGAACATGTTATTTCAGAACCCAGTGCTTCTAAATCTATCTCCGTATCTCTGGAAAATGCTATTTCTGAAGTTGTAACTATGGAATGTTTACCGTCTATAACAAAACCAGTAGAAGAACAACCTCCAATATTGACAGAAAAATCAAATACTGAATCTGTACCTTTACAGGATTCCGAATCTATTCTCCAACTTACCGAACAGTCTATTTCAGTCCTCACAGATGAAAAAATTTCCACAACTGCATCGTTAGAATATACACCATCAGCGCAGGACCCAGTAGATATACCTGCATCAGATAATGCTGCTTCAGAAACTCAGCAAATTTCAGAAATACAACCTACCAAAAAATGTATCTCTGCAAACTCTGAAAGTAACATATCTGTAACCACGCCATTACAATTTGAGTCGTCAGTAACAAAACCTGCAGAAGAATCAACTGCAACATTAGAAAATGTTATTTCAGAACCCAGTGCTACTAAATCTATCTCCGCATGTCCAGATACTGCAATTTATGAAATTGTAACTGTGAAAGGTTTACCGTCTATAACAGAACAAGTAGCAGAACAACCTCCAATATTGACCCAAAAACCAAATACAGAATCTGGACCTTTGGAAGAATCTGAAACTGCTTTCCAACCTACAGATCAGTCTATTTTAGTGCTCACAGATGAAAAAGTGCTTAAAACTGCATTAGAATGTACAACATCAGATCAGGAACAAATATATACAGCTGCATCAGATAATGCAGAAATGCAGCATTCCAAAGAATTTATCTCTGTAAACTCGGAAAATAACATTTCTGAAACCACGCTATTAGAATCCGAGTCATCTGTAACAAAACCTGCAGAAGAATCAACTGCAACATTAACAGATAAGACAACTTCAGAAACAGTACTTTTAACGGATTCTGAAACCATTACAAAACCATCCGAGGATTCCCTTTCAGTACCCATAGATGAAGAAATCTTTCAAAATGCACCTTTAGAATATACAACGTCTCTAATCGAAGCAGCAGGGACACATTCTGAGATGGCATTAGAAAATGATATTTCAGAACGCAGTGCTACTAGATCTATTTTCGTTTATTCGGATAATGCAATTTCTGAAATTGTAACTATGGAATGTTTACCATCTATAACAGAACCAGTAGAAGAACAACCTTCAATATTGACAGAAAACCCAAGTACTGACTCTGAACCTTTAGAGGATTCTGAATCTATTCTAAAACTTACTGAACAGTCTATTTTAGTAACCACAGATGAAAAAATTCCCACAACTGCATCTTTAGAATATACAACATCATTGCAGGAACCAGTAGATATACCTGAATCAGATAATGCTTCTTCAGAAACTCAGCCTACCAATGAATGTATCTCTGTAAGTTCGGAAAATAACATTTCTGAAACCACGCCCTTAGAATGTGGGTCATCTGTAATAAAAACTGAAGAAGAGCCAACTGCAACATACAACACAACTTCAGAAACAGTACCTTTGAAGGATTATGAAGCTATTATCCAACCAACCGAGAAATCCCTTCCAGTACCCATAGATGAAGCCATCTTCCAAAATGCACCCTTAGAATATACAACGCCTGTAATCGAAGCAGCACAGACACATTCTGAAACGGCATTAGAAAATGTTATTTCAGAACCCAGTGCTACTAAATATATCTCCGTATCTCCGGAAAATGCTATTTCGGAAATTGTAACTATGGAATGTTTACCGTCTATAACAGAACCAGCAGAAGAACAACCTACAATATTGACAGAAAAATCAAATACTGAATCTGAACCTTTACAGTATTCCGAATCTATTCTCCAACTTATCGAAGAGTCTATTTTAGTCCCTACAGGTGAAAAATCTTCCACAACTGCATCGTTAGAATATACAACACTGGAACCAGTATATATATCTGAATCAGATAATGCTTCTTCAGAAACTCAGCCAATTTCAGAAATTCAGCCTGACAATGAATGTTTCTCTGTAAACTCGGAAAATAACATTTCTGAAACCACGCCATTAGAAATTCAGTCATCTGTAATAAAACATGCAGAAGAACAAACTGCAACAGACAAGACAACTTCAGAAACAGCACCTTTAACGGATTCTGAAACTATTACCCAACAAACCGAGAAATCCCTTCCAGTGCACACAGATGAAAAAATCTTCCAAAATGCACCTTTAGAATATACATCGCCTGTAATCGAAGCAGCACAGACACATTCTGAAACGGCATTAGAAAATGTTATTTCAGAACCCTGTGCACCTAAATCTATCTCCATATATCCGGATAATGCAATTTCTGAAATTGTAACTATGGTATGTTTACCGTCTGAAACAGAACCAGGAGAAGAACAACCTCCAATATTAACAGAAAAATCAAATACTGAATCTGAACCTTTACAGGATTCTTCAGAAACTCAGCGAATTTCAGAAATTCAGCCTACCAATGAATGTACCTCTTTAAACTCGGAAAATAACATTTCAGAAACCACGCTCTTAGAATTTGGGTCATCTGTAATAAAACCTGCAGAGAAAGTAGAAGAACAACCTCCAATATTGACCGAAAAACCAAATGCTGAATCTGAACCTTTGGGAAAATCTGAAACTATTTGCCAACCTACAAAACAGTCTGCTCTAGTGCTCACAGATGAAAAAGTCCCCAAAACTGCATTAGAATTTACAAGATCAGAGCAAGAACCATTATACGCAACTGCATCAGATAATGCTACTTTAGAACTTCAGCCAATTTCGGAAATGCAGCCGACCAAAGAATTTATCTCCGTAAACTCGGAAAATAACAATTCTGAAAGCACGCCTTTAGAATTTGTGTCATCTATAGCAAAGCCTGCAGAAGAACCAACAGATACTTTGACAGAGAACACAATATCAGGAAACAAACACTTAACAGAATCTGAAACTATTACCCAATCGTCTGAGCAATCTATTTCAGTATTTACGGGTGAAGAAATATCCGAAACTGGATCTTTAGAATGTACAAAGCCTATAACAGGAACAGTACAGATATTGTCAGTAACGGCATTAGAAAGTGCTACTTCAGAAACCAAGTCCACCGATATTATCTCTGTAGAACCAGATGATAAAATTTCTGATCTTGTACCTACGGAATTTTCACCGTCTACAACAGAACCTGTGGAGGAACAAACTTCAATATTGACAGAAAATGCAATTTCCAAACCTATTAAAATGTTGACTGATAATAAAATATCTTTATTAGAAACTGTAGAAAGTACAGTATCTGTAACAGAACCTTCAGTAAAACAAACTACATACTTGGGTTTAGAAAGTTCATCTCCCACCGATTTAGAATCAACTCGCCAACTTACCGAGCAGACTTCTGAAGAGCCCACGGATGAAACAAATTTTGAAACTGTACGTGAAGATAGTTCAACAACAGATGCATCGAATTCAACGGTAACCGAAAAAGTAATTCCAGAAACCCACTCTTCCGAGGATAAGAAAATTCTTGAAACTGAGTCTTTAGAATGTCCAACATCTACCGGACCTGAAGTGGATTCCATTGCATCGTTTACAGAAGACAAAGTTCCAGAAGTCGAAATTTTAAAAAATTTGGAATCTATTACCCAACCTATGGGACAGTCTTTGCCTTTACCGACGAATGAGATTGCATCGGAAACTGCACTTTTAGAATGTTCCACATCTATAAATGTACCGATAGAAGTATCGTCGGTCGCGGCAACTGAAAACATAATTTTGGAAAGCCAACCGGTCCAAGAATATATTTCGGTTCCAGCGGGCAACGATATTTTTGAGGAACCAACTGCGATAAAGGATAACAATATTCCAGATTACAAGGTTTCAGAAGCCCTAGTGTCAACAGATTCAGTACCAATTTTAAAACTAGCGAGTGACAAAATTCGCGAATTTTCAGCTGATAAATCTGGTGTCGCAAATATGCAAAATACAGAGGCTGAAATTGTCATAAAATCTATTCCAATATTAACTGATGACAAAACTGCTCCATCAGAAAACACAGTTGTACCTTTAAAAGATTCGGAGTCTACAACATATGACCAAATTTCCCAATTTTTATCTTCGGAATGTCCAACATCTGTAAATGAATCTTTAGAGAAAACTACAATATTAAAAACAACGCATTCAGTAAATATAATAGACGTTTGTACTCCTGAAGAAGTTTCACCTCAAGAACATGTTCAATCAGAAGTTTGTCTTGTTATAAATACAGAGTTACCTACAGAAGAGCCAGAAGTTTCTCTTGTTATAGAACCAGAAATACCTGCTGACGTTAGTGAAATGAACTTAAGAGATTCAACTTTAGAATCTTCGTCACCTGTAAATCCTTCCGAAATTCTAGCTGCTGTTACTTTATCAACTAAATCAAAGGTTTCAAGGGAACTCAATGTGTCCATAGCAAAACAAGAACTCACAACCGAACTTCCTCCGGAAGTGGTAAGTGACTTCAATACGGAAATTGAAACAGATATTGCAATACAATCAAAATCATCAGAAGATTCAAAAGTTTTAGTTGTCAGTCAGCCCCCGGAGTTAGATTTAGCATCAGAAGGAGATATTTCAGAGGTTTCTGTTGAAGCTTTAACTAACTCTTCAATAGCAATTGCAGTTCCCACTACATCTGCACAATTAATTACTAAGCCAATGGCAAAAACTTTCGCACAAGATGCATCTTTAACTCCCTCTGTAATAATTCAACCAGAAACTAAGATACAATCAACTGATTTATGTCCAGATACAGAGAGTCTAGCCTTTATTCCTACAAATATTTCAACCGACGAACAAGTTTCTTTTGATGAAACTATAGAATCACCCTCAATAACTAGACAACTTACAGTCGTGGAAATTGAACCTCACACTGCTCCAGTTGATGATAATATTAAAGAAACAGCTACTCAAGCAACGGATTCTGTCACTACTGCTCAATCTTTAGGTAACAGTAATGTTTTCAGGAAACTACAACGTCAATATAGAGTGGAAGACACAACACCGAGTTTTGAAGATGTTGGCCAACTAACACATACACAACCGCCAAATACTTCCACCAACTCTTTGGCAAATTTATGTCAAAAATATATACAAGATAAACATCTTATAACTGCGCTTGAAAAACGACGACGCCAAACTCTACTCATGCATAGATTTTTAAGTACTCTCGATTCGTATAATTCTAATACCGATGATGGTGATAGTGTGGAGGAGGAAACTATTGACTGCGATACTGAGGTACAAACACAAATTATAGATCGTCCACCTCCTACCCCTGTAGTTAATTATCATGATCATGATAGTGATGATGTTGATGACAATGACTGTAGTGATTCGTTTAATTTTAAAGTAAACGAACAAAATACGATGATTTCATACAATTTCATTAATAATATTCTCTTCTCAGATCAATTAAGTTATGATTCCAATCACATTGATGACGACAGTCGAACCAACACTGTTGAGGAATACATTGAAAATGATACAAATGATGAAAAGGATATTTTAGTTGATAAGTTTAACAATATAACCACTACTCACCCTACTAATACTACTGCAACTACTAACACTTATAAATTAACACCAACAACAACAACATCTAATGATAAGCATCGACTAACAAGCAACAATGGTACATCATCCTTAGCAAAGGCAACGAAACATAAACGTTTTAAAAGACAATCTAATAAAAATTCACTAATACCACTAACAAGCGCAGTTCAAAATCAGTTTTTTACTCCTCCATTATTCAAACGTGGTACTCGGGAACATGTTTACAATTTACAATGTTTAAGTACCTCCAGCACGGATAGTAATGATGATGTTAATGACGTTGTTGATGAAGTAGAATTATTGATAGAAGATAAAGATGAGGATGATGATAATGATGAAGTGGCTATGTTGCGCCATTTTGTACCAGGTACTACTCATTTACAAAAAACAAATCTAAGGCCATTTTCATAAACTCGGTGTGGTGTTTTTGTATAATTGATGTTTGTTTTTGGAATTTATTTGTTTTTTTTTCCACCATTTTATCATTATTTTCCGTTATGTTTTACTTTATTTAATAGTATTATGCTTGTGTGCCTGTTTAAATCTAGTTTGCAATATTTATAACGCCCATGCGCAAAGTCGTCAAGTCTATATAATAATACAGGGTGTTTCATAGCTATAAGGTCAATTTTGTTTTCTAATTATTTCATAAACTACTAAACCGATCGCCTTGGCGTCTTTCGAAGATTTACTCACCTGTGTTCTATTTATCGATTGTTGCAACAAAAAATGTTGCATCTGTTAAGTGTCGTTGATAATGGCTAGAGTTTAATTTTTATATCGTAATTTTAAGAAAATTAAAAAAAAGCGGTAAATGATAAGAACTTTGGGTAAAGATTAATCTACATTAAAGAAAAATGTTTCTTATTTGATTTGATTGTACACACAGAAAAAAAATAGCTATTTGCCAACTGAAATTATGTTACTACGATTCAAATTCGGCTATTACGAATTTCAGACATTTGGCACAACTTTATATTAGTTTTCTCAACAAAGTTCGGTTAATTCAACAGAATTTTAGTTGCAACACCCAACATTTTTAGAAATCGATTGTAAATCTCGTTGTACTAACTGAACTTATAAGTTGTTACTATTAATATACACTTTTCAATTCGGTTGGCACTTTATTTCTCTGTGTGTAGTTTGGTTAATTTTGTGGCAAAAAAACATGGATTTTACGGAAATTTTATATTTTTTCTGAATAATCCTTCTTGTTAGATGGAAGACAAAACATTTTTTTAGAAAACAATTAATTCGTCACGACAAATATAACATATCAGCGTTGTTTGACCAAATCCAATTCGTTTCTTTGTGCTATAAAGGACAACTTTAGAGGAACTGCTTCAAACTACTTGTTTAATCAGTTACTTTTGCAACGTGTTCATGTTATGTTTATGAAAACATTCATTATTTTGTTGTTATTTGGCTGTATAAGTTTACAACTTAAATACGTACCACTAAACTTTTGGTACGTATAAGGTTCGATTTTCAACTATTGTCTGGATTCTATTTAATATCGACAAAAAAAAATAGTTTTTGTTGCAATTCATTTAGTTAGCAGATTCATTTATACTTATGTGATCAAATTCACACAGAAAATAGTTTTTTCTTTCTATTGAAGCGACGACTCTTGGACTCTAAACTGGTCCTAAATTTAACAAGAAAGTTATTATCCAGACGATACAGTTCATCAAAATTTTCGTCTTAAATTGTTTCATTGTTTCTTGCATTATTTAAACATAAATTAAAATGGCTCAATGCAACTCAAATAGTTTTACTTTTGATTTTTTCAGAATTTTCTTGTTTTTTGTATTAAAAAACATCGATTTAATACTTTTTTTGAATGAAGTGCATCATTTTTTTTAGAAAAGCACGTTGCGCATGATAATTGTATTTAGTATGAATGCAATGATGTTGCAAAATATGTCAGTGAGGGAAAAGTAAAAATAAATTAAAATCTTTTGCCGAACTGAGTTTAACATCACTGAACTTTTATTTATTTCGCTGGCAAAAAACAAAAAATTGTTAAAAATGCATCAAAAACTGCATCAAATGGTTTGAAATGAGGGACAGGGTGTGTCGACTGGCATTATTGTTATTCCTATGTGGTAGCAAAAACTTTAAAATATTCCACATATTTTGGAAATATTTTAAAGTTATTTCGTCTACTGTATATAATTTACCATAATTCAACGATACTTTACAACAACATTTTATGTTGTGTCAATCGAAAAATATGACACATGTGAGTAAATCTTCCGAAGACACCAAGGCGTTCGGTTTTGTAGATTAAGAAATGATTAGAAAACAAAATTGACGTTTTAGCTATGAAATGCTCCGAACAAATTTACAACTGAGGAAGGAACCTTTGTGTACTTTTTATAGAATCTCCACAATTATTTAGAATACACTGGAAAGTTTTGTATCACAACAGGAACTAAAAAAAGTTTTAAATTGTATTTAGTTTTAAAAGTAACCTTTCGATTACGAGACATCGTGGTTGGTATATTTCGCAAACTATATTTTGTCAGCCATCTCGGAAATTTATCTTTGAATTGCCTTCATTTATTTAGCAGCTCGTAATCGTATATGGTGTGAAGCCCCTTCACTACCGACTTTTTATTTTTGGATATATTTCTATTTTGATTTCAGATTCTTATTAGGGGGCTTCAAATGAAAAAGAAAAAAGTTTACATATATGCCCCCTTCATCACCTACCACACAAACAATAAGTTTTGTTATTGTTAACCTGACCAACCATCCCGCTTTTGGCGGGATTGTCCAGCTTTTTTAATACTAATCCCACCTTCAACCGCTTATTAAACCAAAATCCCGCACTTTGTATTTTAGTACCTCCTAATATAATTTGCATTCAAATGTTATAAAAACGTTTAATATTTTAGAAATGCAGGAGTTTTTTTATTGAAATAGTAACAGAACTACACCATTTCCACTTTAAATTGAGAAAATACAAATTGAAATTCAGAAAGTAAAATAAATTTTGGGAATATACAAATTGATGTTGAGAAAAACAATTTGTTGTTATGAAACAACAAATTGACATTGAGAAACGAAACTTAAAATTGAGAAACTTAATTGTGAGAAATATTTATTAATATTGAGTACTTATAATTTGATATTGATAAATGTAAATGAATGTTAACCAAACAAAATTGATATTGAGAAATGAAAATTAAAATTGAGAAAATAGAAATTCATATTTAAAGTTAAAAATTCAAATTGAGAAAATACAATTTGATAATTGACATAACAAATTGATATGGAGAAAATCAAAAGTGATATTTTAATTTTCTCAATCTTACTTCGTTTTAAATTGTAGCTAAGCAAATACTAATATATTAAGAAATCCAAATTGATATTGAGAAAATCCATTTTAATATCTCAATATTAAAATGAATTCCTCAATATCATTTTAGCTTATCTTAATTCAAATTAAGCTTTTCTCTATTTAAATCTCTCTTCTCAATATCAATTTTTATTTTCTCATTTTTAATTTTTAAATTCTCAATATCATTTTGTATTTTACGAAAATTAGTTTTTTTTTTTTTAAATATCAATTATCATTTTCTCAATGTTACTAAAGCTAAAATGTGCCCGTTGTGCCTAAAACAATTTTTTAGCCATACAAAGAAAATATCAATTTTATTTTTGATTTTTTCAAAAAATTAATGTTTTAATACGGAAATTCAAAAAGTTTTTGTTAGTTAAGTTTTTTTATATTTCATTAAAAAACTACAAATTTTATACCAAAAAATAGTAAAAAAAACAGTTCCACATTTTCATACAGAACTCTGTTTTGGGTGAATTTTAAACAAGTCCTTTAAACGATTGGAAAACTTTCCGGAAAAGCGTTAAAAAATGGCTGACAATATTTTCCATAAAAAAAAAATACCGAATTACTTAAATATAACTCAGAATTTTTTTTTAAATAGTTTCTGAAAAAACGAAAAATTTTGTTAAGAAGAGAATTTTTTTAAATGAAAATAACTATGGTTAACAAACACTACGTTTTCGTTACAACGCTAGTTGCCTGCCACGCCTATCTCAATACCGATATGAAAATTGTTAAATTGTAATTCCAATATTGGCATATGTCTTCTAATATCAAACAACCGATATAAATCGGTGTTTCGATATTTTAGCATTAATTTAACTTTAGTGCAAGATATTTTAAAATCAAACCGGCAAAATAGCAAAATCGGACCGGTTATACAAGAACACACATGTCCTTAATGCAATCGCTGTTTTAAAATTTTCATTTCGGTCTTGATGTAACTGTGGTAGAAAACAACCGTTATTATGAAAAGGTATTGAATGAAAATAGCTTAAGATAATACAAATAACACAAATTGTTATTAATTTAAAACCTTTTTTGAGTGACTTCAAGTAAAACCTGCAAATTAGTTTAAATCAGTTTTTTTAGAATTTTATTATTCCGCTTTTTACATTAAAATCCCGCTTTTTCGTCTGAGGAGTGCCGCTTTTACACCAAAATGTTGGTCACGTTAGTTACGGTCATTATATGAAGATGCGTGAAAAATTTAGTGATTCAAGCCATTTTTTTCGAAAATTACTGCTGATTAAAAAAAATAGACATTTCTTAACAAATATCGCGACTGATGAACTGTTAATGCATATCGCTTATTTACTGCACGAGTGACATAACTCAAAAGCACGATTTTGCAGAAAACGAGTTAAAATTTTTCAATGCATATCTGCGTCGCTCGACCCTTTCTCTATTTATTTGGTCACGTTTTTTATAAATAGGGGGTTTTAATCTATATTTTTCACTTAGTGAGAGTTATGTGCTAATTCGCTAATTATCGAGAGACCCATGAGTAGTACAGTTTCTCTATGAAGTATATACTCTTTGCACCCACTTTAAAGAAAAAATAAAATATATTATCTTCTATATCGAAGAGTATACATGATATTAATATGAAGTTTGTACACAATATAAAGCATGATATAACTAATAAATCTGCATCATTAACTCAAAAATCGCATTTTTTGGCTTATGACAGTCTTGAAGTAAATCAGCGATATGATATTTTCTTTTCAATGACCAAGGTCCTAATGAACATATTTAAATAAGAATATTAAGTTTTACTGTATTATAATTACAATATTTTTTTTTTTAATGTATACATTGTAGTGTACATGAGTAGTTAAAACGTTTTAGTTTCATTTCGGGAAGCTGTAATTTGTCTGATTTTGCCGTACAGTGTTATAAAGCATTTTCAAAATGTTATATCCAATTCTTTTCAATCTTCTTCATTCACATTTTTAGGTTCTATAGCAGAACGTGAGTATAAAAAATGGAACAATGCTGTTGAAATGCCAAATAATCCATATGCTCCTGAAGCTCTGAAAAGACGTATCAGTGGTAGCCAAGAACGTTTTATTGATCTGCCCAATATAAGTCCGATAAAAGAACAAAATCCTTTAGAATTATTAGACAAGGACAAATTGGATGTAGATGAAACAGATAAACGTGAAAGTGATTATAGAAGGTAAGATAGATGCAGATGATGCAAAAGAACACAAAGGGTTTCAAAAGTTATCGGACAGGACATCGAACTCAAAAATATGGATGCAAAGGAAAAGTTGTTTTGTTTTGTCTCATGTCTTGTTCGACGATAATTGCATCTCCTAGATTTAGACTCTCCTTGACAATTTACCCAAATTATTAATCTTCTTCCTCTTTGTTTTAGATATAGCCGTGATTATTACATTAACAACAGTTCACATTCTTCACAGACATCGACGCCTAGAGAAACTCCCGCTACTCCAACTAAGGACAACTTAGAGGTAAACAACCACAACAACAATAATAATTCATATGAGAACAATTCACGTAATGCCACAAATAAGAACACTAACGATTGTCATTGGACATTATCAACCCCAGTGCGTCGTAGCAGTTCCCTTAAATTTTTAAACAATAATAACTTAGCTTCTCCAACACCACCACCACATCCTTCTCTACATAATCCCACTAATCACCAGTATAGATCATCCATTCTGCATCCCAGACACTCAACATCTGCTTCTTATTATAATAGTAACCACAACAACACCAATCTGTATAATGACGACGATGACGACGATTTACTTTCCCAACGCTCTTGGAAAAGTAGTTCAGCCCTTAGCCCCAAACGTAGAACCGTTAGCATGTTAAGTGTATTTAGCAGTAGCAGTAGGTGCAGTAATAATAGTTCGCGCCATAAACATCAACCGGATGCCAATGTTTTAACACAATTCGAAAAGCAATTGCTTCACAAAGATTTGAAGCGCAATAGCTTTAGAGCTGTATCAGCAACAACCAAAGATTTCGTTATGAATCCTTTATATGAAAATGAACAATTTTTCAATGGCGATGGGGGTTTCAAATTATCGATAGTTACACCAATCGACAGTTCACAGGAGAAACAGGAAGAATTACAGGAGGATCAGGGTGGAGACTCAGGCGTTGACAGTTGCCTAAACGGTTTTAGCGAAAGGGAGGGGACATTTAAACATGATAACGATAGTTTGCTCTTTTAAATAAGTTTACGAGTGCTAAAAAATATATATGGAAATAAGGTTTTCTTTAAAATTTAATGTTGTAAATTTCAGACAACATTAAATTTATATCATTTTATAGTTTAATACAATATTTTGGTGTTCTGAGTTTTTTTTTTTGTTTATTCTTATTTTTATTATGACTACTATCATTCCTCGGGACTTTAAAATTAAAAATTTGTTTCCTTTTTCTGACCTCCCACGTAACTTATTGTTTCACACAACGCTGTTTTGTTCTAACGCCATTTACACATTCCAACAAATTTTTAACCCTGAGTTTAAAGTATACATTTTCTAAAGGTTTGAGATGCGCCGTCAAACAAAGCCCGCACTAATAATATTTACAGTAACTACAAGTAGGTCATTCGGGTAGTAAACAGTAGTAGTTGTTTTAACTAATTTAGACACGCATTTCAATAAATAACTAACCCAAAATACTGTACTTTTTTTTAAATGTTCGGTTTGCAAAATTCACTCTTCTATCTGAATGTGTATTGTGCACTTTTATGTATTTCGAGAAGTAAAAACTTCAAATATAATTTTTTCAAACTCGATTTTTTGCACCATTCGATTAGTTCCATACTCCGATGCTTTGGAAAGTTAAAAGTCACAATGATTTTAGTTGGATAAAAATCGCTTAAAGTTACACTTTCTCTCTAAAAAATCGATACATATATATCGCACACCCAGTTTAAAAGTGACTCAACTCAAAATTTTAATTTTTTGGTTTTATATGCTTAAACTATGCACAATATACTTGTTTATCTATTAAAAAAATATCAGTGTATTTTGTTGTTGCTAAAAAACAGTTATGTTTTTCTTTATGTTTCAATTGGTATAAAGTTGCAAATGTTTTTTTTTTCGATTTCTGAATAATGAAAAATTTTGAGTTGAGTCACTTTTGAACTAGGTGTGCGATATATTCGTTAGTAGTAAGTCTTGTTTTCATTATTTTTATATGGAATTCTGTACTTTTGGGGAACACTGAAACTGCTTTTTTATAGCAGCCCACAATACGATATGAATTTCAGAATTTAATTTAGTGCCACATTTTTAAATTTTTCATTCCTTAATTCGGTTTTGGAGGTATTTTCAGCTGATGCAGTTATTTATATAATTCGTACATTAACTTATTTCATATATGCGGATAATATGTCAACATTACGCTGTAAAACAAGCATTATTTTGAAGTAATTTTATTTTTAAAAACTATCAAACTTAAAACAAATTTTTTTTATGTTATAATTATTTCTTTTAAAATTATGCTTTTAATTAATACAGATTGAAATATAAAATATCGCGAATAAGGGCAAGTCGTTGTACGGGTTTAAATTAACAAATAAACGCTTTACACATTTAAAAATAGAGAGATTTATTATAAAGCAAAGTTTTCGCCAGAGAGAGACGCATATTTAAATAACTTTGTATGTTATAATTTTTTCGTGAGGTGTATAACAATGGGTGGTAGTCAAAACAAAATGATTGAGAGTCCGCGGTGTCAATGAAAAGAATATTGAGTTGGAAATAATAATAAATTATAATTTAGCTAAAGCGTATAAATGTAAAAAATATACTAATTACGATACTTTTACATACGATAGTTACTAGTCAAATACACAACGTTTAGGTTTAATTGATTTCTGCAATAATTATTAGTTTCTTTTAGGCAATCTCAGTTAATATATACATATATGAGAAAAACTGGAAAAATATTTCTTAGCCAATATACTAAAAGTTTGTGCCATGCTTACAATTTAAAAAAAAACAAAAAAAATATTAAACATTAACTCCTCTAATCCTGTCCTTTTTAGAAATTAATATACATTAATAGAAAACTAATAGCAATTCCTTTCATATAATTTAAATACATTTTAATTATGAATTGAAAATATTGCTTGAATCTTGTTATTAAACCTAGTAAAATTATTTTAAAAAAAATTTTAAACTTTTGTTAATAAATTGAATGCACAACATTTCTACTACTGCTACAATATATAAAAATGTATAATTTTGTTGTTAATCTATATATTTTAATATTTCCTTAACCCGTATTTAGTTTTTTTTTTTTTAATTTAACTTAATGTTGATTCGAATATTTGTTTGATTTGAATTATAATTTGAAATAAATCTTTAAATTTCACAAAAAAACAAAAACGAAACAAATGTTTTTAGTAAAATTTTTTCAAGCAAAAATAGCATCAATTGCATGAAACAAATTTTCATCTTAGGTAAGTACCTGCAATGAAAACAAGAACTTTCTTAAATCTATGGTTTGTACTTGTACGTTTTATTAAAAATTTGGTATTTTGAATTGGATTAACAATTGGCAAAATTTTACTAACAACATTTGTTTCAGTAGGAGACACTATTATTTAAAATTTTTACTAATTATATTTGTCACTATCACAGCTAATATTATTAACAAAACTTAAACTTTTCGTATTGTATTACATTAGTTAAGCATAAATAACAAATGTCTATAAAATGATCAAGGTTTCCAAGTCTTGAGGTAAAAAAAAATGGGTAGATTGCCGAGAAAAAATGGCTAAAAATGGCAAAATTCGCATGAAACTTAATAATTTAATAATAAATAGTTTTAAATCAGAGGGTTGGCAACTGTTTCATTCGGTTGTCGGTATTGGATAACGGTATTTGGTGAATATTTCTTTAGAGTATTTTAAGGTAAACGGTTAACGTTATTTAAAGTTATTTCGTTAGGTTATTTTATGACAGCAATATCTAGCACACCTAAATTAATTAATTACTTTAAAGAACCAAAAATACAAAAAAAAACATTTTAAATTTAATTCAATGTATATATCATTAATTCCATGAGAAATCGCCCCAAATCTGACCAAGGCTGTACCGATTTTCAAAATATATAAAACAGAAAGACTTAAGATTTGTAATTAAAAATAACCGCTTCTTTTTAAAAACGCATTGGATTTTAAAAAAGTTTAAGCTTTAGCACAATACAAAACTTTTGATACACAACAAATCTTCGTATATCTGTGACGAAAAATTTAAATATTTTTAATGGTTAAAACCGTAGTAGGTGGAAAAGTGAAAAATGCAGTCCAAAATTGCAACAACAGTAAAAATTCTTTTTCAGAAAGAACAGGTTATTTTTGAACTAGAAATCATAAAAGTAAACAATTTTTCAAGTAGTCAATTTAGAATCTATCTTTAAAGTTCGCTTGTTTTAAAAGAAATTCAAGTTTTTGAAAAATTAAAAACGTGAATAAAATCGTTAGTTTTTTTTAATTTCAAACATCTACAAACGGGAAGGTCTATATTGCTCCTAGAGTCTTCCTGTTCACAATATGAAGAAAGTCCGACATCCGACTTGAGGTCAAAAAATACTAATTTTTTATTGTTCTTTCATTGAATGGACGATATGTGTGTTTGTATATATTTATAATTAACAAAATTGACCGTTATGAACTTTTTTTTATAATTTTAAAGTAATCATATTTTTGAGCGAAATACAAAATTTCGTTAGAATTTTTTAAGGTTATTGGTATTTTTGAATTATTTGGTTAGGGTATTTTAAGGTTATTCGGTATTTTAAGTTATTTCGTTTGGGTATTTTAGGGTTATCGGTATTTTAAGTTATTTTGTTATTGTTATTGTGAGGTTAAAAACAGTTTCCTGAAACGGTATTGAATTGTTATCGGTATTTTAGGGTTAGTGTTTGCCAACCATGATTTTAATACGAATTTGATTAAACTAATATATAAATTTAAATTTTAACCTAAATTCTAAAATATTTTTAGTAAAATTTTACAAAAAAAAAAACATAATTTGAAATCAAATGTAAAAGTTATATGTGAAAATTACTTGTCAAAAATTAAAAATTTTGTAACAAAATTTTGAAAATCATAAAAATTTAACCGCTTTTGAATGAAATTTACTGGAAAACGTAAAGAAAATAAAATGGCTAGGGGAAAATATAATGACTATATGTTCCGGCTAGATACCATCTAGTTATTTTTTATGGCTAGATAAAAATAAATTTGCTAGATCTTACCGAAAAATGGATAAATTGGCAACTTTGAAAATGATACTAAATAGGATTGCCAAGTATCAATTTAAAACATTCAAAAACATCAATTTAACCCCTTGGCTTTAGCGGTATTGTCTGGGATGGCAGGTAATACCGCTGAAATATCGTTATCGATTGAAACCCCTTTAAACTGACTATCGTTATCCCTAAAATAGCGGTACCGAAATAATTGAAATGCCGGTATCCGTAAAATACTTTTACCGAAATAACTAAAACACCGTTATCGCTGCAATACCGTTACCGAAATAATTGAAATAGCGTTAACCCCAAAATACCGTTACCGAAATAATCTGAGAGGATCAGAAAAAATAATTGCTGTATATAGATATATTTTTCGAAAGTTTGATCATAAACTAGCCAGTCATTGGAATTCGGGAATAATGGGGCTAAAAATATCGGTGTGCATTGACATTATGTGAATAACTAATATAACGGTACCTTTAAAATACTGTTAACGAAATAACTTAAAATACTTTATGCTTAAATTTTCGTTACCGAAATCACTAAATTAAGTTACGAAATAAGTAAAATAACGTTAACGATAAAAAAAACCATTACCAAAATAATTGAAATATCGTTACTCCTTAACACAGTTACCGAAAAAAATAAAATAGCGTTACCCCTACCGGTAACCGCATTGAAACAGTTACCACCCATGATTTAAATCGTTTTGAAATTTTATTTTTGTGCACTCCATTACAACAAAAAAAAACTCATGTGCATTCATATTAAATTAACGCCAATTACCAAAGTTCCCAGCTAAACTTTCTATTACCCGGTAATAAGTTCGGGAATAAGAAATTACGGTCGGTAACCGGTTAATTTTCTATTACAACCTTCATTTTTCTAACAGGGGCATGTCCATTTTTTTGAAAATTTGATTTTGTTTATATTGGGTATTAAATTTAAAATTGTTTAACTAAAAATTATATAAATGAAATTTTTTATAAGTTTTGGGTGGAAAAAATAAACTTTTTGTAATAAAGATGTAACTTATTACTCTTCTATTACAAACTCTATTATTTTAACTAGCGCATGTCCATCGAGGTAACTACTAACCTTAATACCATGTTACTCCTCACTCACAGAGTTGCCAAAAACTTTTTATTTAACTCTTCGGGCCTGTTTGGGTCAAAAATTACAAAATTTCAAAAAAAAAACAAACTTAAAATTAGATACTTTAAACTCTTCGTATAGAGTAAATGTCAGTTTTATACTATAAGTTACGTCAAATAAATATATTCTAATTATGCAAAAAAAAAAACTTTTAAAAAATATACAATTTGTTTTAAAGGCGACAATTTATTTTTTAGATACTCCTGTTGTTTTTGGGTTATTTTGACC
This sequence comes from Delia radicum, assembly GCA_021234595.1. Taxonomy (NCBI): domain Eukaryota; kingdom Metazoa; phylum Arthropoda; class Insecta; order Diptera; family Anthomyiidae; genus Delia; species Delia radicum. The sequence goes on from CM037855.1 coordinate 206,891,364, forward strand.
CAACATTTTCATATTTTTACAACTAATTTTACTTCGATTTGAAATTTTTTAGACAGGATTGATAAATTGTTGTATTTTCTTGTAAATGTATGTCATAGTACTAATATTAAAATTTTTTTCTGTAGAAAAATCACTTTTTGAGCGACCTACTTTTTACTCCCATATTGCGCTTATAAGTTTTAAATTAGAGAGAGATTTTAATAACGTTTAAAAAAGATTTTAATAAAATTTAAATACATTTTTTTGTAAAGTTTGCTAAGAACATTCTATGCGTGTAAAAATTTTTAAAATTGGAGAAGAAATTTTTTTTGTCATTTCATAAGCGGCTAATTTTGCTGAAGATTTCACAATTTTGACCATAGAGCAATTCCATATGAAAGCGATCACCTTTTGGACGACCCCTCTCCGATTTTAAAATAAATAGTCTCAATCGATTGCCCAGCAAAAAATAATGTACTACATATTTTTTTTTTTTTTTATAGTGACTGGTTTAGTGGTGGTGTGCACCACTGTCATGTGACAAAATTGAAGAATTCTTCATAAGGGACCTCATTGAAAGTTGTTTAAAAAAAAAACTACTAAAGCGATCGCAACGAGTGATAGCTCGTTGGAAAGGTATTGAATCAAGCTTTAATTGAAAAATAAAATTTTCCTAATTTTTCTCAGAAATTTACCTTTTTCCCATGAAAATTAAATTTTCCCATGAAAATTAAATTTTCCGATTTTCCACAGAAGCTCCTAAATTTTCCGGCTAATTTTATTTTTTTTGGATTCCTCATAATTTTTGCTTTAAGAATCAGCAATAAAAAAATGGGCCCGACTCCTTGTTTGGACAGGAGAAGAGCATTTAAGAGACCACCTTGTTCTCATTGTTTTTATATTTTTTATAATTGAATTATTTTTAATTATTTAACAAGAAAAATTAGGAAAATTTTATTTTTCAATTAAAGCCTGATTCAATACCTTTCCAACGAGCTTTTACTCGTTGCGATCGCTTTAGTAGTTTTTTTTAAAACAACTTTCAATGAGGTCCCTTATGAAGAATTCTTCAATTTTGTCACATGACAGTGGTGCACACCACCACTAAACCAGTCACTATAAAAAAAAAAAAATATGTAGGTACATTATTTTTTGCTGGGCAATCGATTGAGACTATTTATTTTAAAATCGGAGAGGGTTTGTCCAAAAATTTGCCAATTTTGATCGTTTTCATATGGAATTGCTCCATATTTAATCTTGTGGTATTCAATGGGAGCCAAAAATTTAAATATAAATTACTTGTCTCTGGTCTAACGAAAATTACATCAAATTCCCATTATTCTTTCAAAAGTTATTAAGTTTTCTTTAGCAAAAAACCAACAAAAATTGTTTGGCAAGTTTTAAAAATCCTGAGAATTGATATATGTTTTCTTTTTAATGTTACTATTTTTTACTATTATCACGTTAGAGTGTTATAAATTTGTAACTGTGAAAGAAAAAATGAATTACAAACAAGTTATATTATGATTTTAAATTTGGGTCATTTTGACCCAACAAACAACAGATGGGGTGTAATTATAACAGGACAGAAGTGTTAAATCTTTAATTTTTATATCAAATATTATTTTAAAATTGTCAAATTTGTATTAAAAATTAAATTATATTAAATTTTGTATAGAAACGAACTAGTTATAATATAAAAACATATAAACACGCGAATTTGGTGTTACTAATGGCCAGTTAGCAATACCAAAAGTAGCGAAGTAATGCAAGGATACGGAATTTAACTAATTACCAGGTAATATTTTTCGTAATGTCAACCTATTACCGAATTTTTGCTGGGTTAGTCGTATAAATAAGGTAAAATCAGAAAACCGGGTAAAAGGCAAACAAATATATTGGGGCGTATGATTAATATACAATTCCGTAATCATCACAAATATTAATGTACATGTCGGATTCCCATTTCGTTCCCAGTAATAGTGAGAAAGCGTTAAGATTTAAAGCTTTTGGCTAAACTTGTAAGATAAAATGGGGAAAGCTCGTATTTTTCGAGCAATCAATTAACTAATTCCCAAATCGGATTTACTGTGATTGGTTGTTATGTATGGAAATTGTTTAATTATTTTTTTATTGATGAAACTGACTCAATTTTGCAATAATTTCTTTAATTTTTAACTGTAAAGAAAAAGGCTGATAGATTTACTTTAACGATTAATTTTATAATCTTTTTGCAAAATGTTTTGTAGAATAACTAATTAATAATTATTTTTCTTACCAAACATGTAGTATAAATATCATTGCAAAAAAGCTTAGATCGGTTATAGGGTTAAACAAAAATGTTGCCGAGAATCGAAACCGAACTTACAAGAAAAATAATTTACTAAATTTAGATTTCTTTGTTCACAGTATTAAAGTAGGCACTCGACAAGAACCAAGAACCAGAACCAGTTAAAAAGCCTCTTTGAGAAAAGTTCTTTCAAAGCCGAAAGCTTACAAAAATCGAAATAAGCCCAGACACTCAATTTAATAAGCATCTTATATGTCAATTTGAACTCAAATCACAAACACTTTTTTTATACAAATGAACGCCTCGCTCGAATAAGGGTATAAGCGACAAATTATTGAAAGCGCGTTTTAACCGTTAATACATCATCGTATAGAGAAATATTTCTAAAATTGTTTATGCATTTTTGACCGAAAATTTTTCGAAAAGTGGTATTTTGCGATTCGCAAAACTTACTAAATTGAAAAATTAAAATGTTTTTTATACATTGCATATGAGTATTTAAAATAGTTTAACTAATACCCTTTGAAGTCGCAAATAATTTTTTCAAGTAACTATAAGTCAATAAAAAATATTGAATAATTAGGCCAATTTTGTCGCATTTAAATGTAAAATTCAACAATATTTGAATTAAATTTTCTACACGGATACAATTATGCATAGATTATCGAACTGTGATCAAAAACAATAAAAAAAAATATGATTTTATAAGAGTTTCCCACGATTTTCTCTTCTCCTGTAAAGTTCTGAAAATGGATTATATACCCTTATTCGAACGAGCCATTCAAAAGTAGTATAAGAAAAATATTCTTCAATAACAAAAATGTTTTGTTCATTTATATGTATACCTTTAAAAAAAAAACCTTTCAATGGATACCCAATAAATTTTAAAAACATTATCGGGTGTGTTCTGCATTTTACGTGGTTTCAAAAATTAAAAAGAATTATTTGTTGAAATTTTTATTTTAACCCGTAACTTAAGTAAAGAACATCCTCGAATATTGGGTACTTTTTGACCGCACTCTTAACCCCTAATCGTGAGATTGCGTAGCTAAGAAAAATATGTCCTAATGAGACTTGTTGAGACGCCTACAACATATCCAAGGCTCATTAGGATCTTCATGTTACACTATTGTGAAGTTTCCTTGTTAGTGTATTTTTTGTGTGCCACGAAATTGCTCTTTGTACTACCTTTCATTTCATACTATATTGAGCTAACTTAAGATAGGGCGAATAAAAAAAGTAGTTTTTAAGTCACGCTTACACGCGACTACTTATATAATGGCAAATATAATGTTTTATTGTCAACTACTTATTTTTGATTACTGCACAGAAAAAATTTTGTTCATAAATAGAACGAATTGCTTTCATTGATTTCAATTCTTAATATGTATGAACAAGTTCATGCTACTACGTATGAACTTTTTTATTTTTTTTTTTAATTTTAAAAACTTAGAAAGCCTGAAGAAAATTGTTTTAATTTTGATTTTTTTTTTTTTTTCTGTCAAATAAAAACGTTTCAAATTTTTCTTTTATAATAAAAAATCGTTATTTATTCTTAATTAATTAAAATAATTAATAATTAATTAAAAGAAATACTGATCTTTAATGAAAAACTCTTAGTTCCAGAACCATCGTCCGAATCTAATCGACAGGTTTTGAAGTACGACAAATTAAATGTTGAAGAACTTTAAGGATATTGGGTAAAGTGTAGTCAACTTAGATTTAAAGAAATTTGTGAAAAACGAAATGTAGTTAAAATTCTGCAATTATGGCCACAATATAAGAAACCCACAGGTTTCCGATTGGTAATATAGCCCGATAAAATTATTACTTTTTTATATTTTTATAATATTCCAAACATTTTTTAGATTGAATTAGATTTTAATTTAAAATATTCTGAATCTGAAGATATATATTCAAACTGGGCAACATATTCAATTAAAATTGAAAAAGTACTAAAAAAGAAGCTTCCTGAACAAAGCAATGTTTTTCTGTATTTAATAACATTGATAACAATACGTCGGAAGGTAAATTAATAGCATTATTTAAAATCTTTATATTGTAAACAAAAAAAATTAAATACCAATTTTTCAGATTCTAAAAATTTAATAATATTGTGGTGTTTGCATAATATTTTAAAACTGGGTTCAGTACAAATTTCCCTTGAAAATGGCAAAAAATTCCGACAAAATTTTACTTTTGGTGACTCTCAAAATGCATTTGTAATAATCGCAGAAACTCAAGAGGAACTAGAAGAAAAAATCAATTTTTTTAAATTAAAATCAATGAATTTACCCTGCATTTTGGTCATTGGCAAAATTGACAAATTTACAGAGATATTTGTTTATTTTCAAAAAATTAAATGTCCAATTTCAAATCTTTTAAAGCTGTGGATATTTGCTTTAAATTTTTTTTTTGCGTTTGATTTAAAATATCCTTTAGAGGCTGAGACCTTCTGGATTTTTATTGAATATTTTTTTTATTCACTTTCTTGTTCAAAAATAAACTTAAAAATTGCAATTCTTTCAAATGAAATCCCAAACATGTAATTACTATTATTTTTAATTTTTAATTCAATGTGTAATTTAAATCACCTTACTTTTTCCAATTATTTACAATTTTGTAATTTATGTACTTTCTCGTTAAAAAAAAACCCAAAAATCGTAATTCATTCTATTTAAATCGTAAACATCGTACCAATCTTTATGGGTTTCTGTTAACAATTTAATAGCAAGTTTGTGTATTGTTTTTCGTTCAAGTTAAACGTAAATCATCTTCAGAACACAAGTGTTTTCATATTTTTTATTTGTCTTGCAAAACCTCAATATTGAACTCTTTTTTTCGTAAGACAATTTTAAGTGTTTTCGAAATAATATTAAGCAATAACTAAACACTTGTTGAGCAATGAAAACTAAACTCTAACAAAATATACACTTAAAAAAATAATTGCCATTTTCCTTTAAAATTTGTTTGTATTTGGCGCCAAATCATAATTGATCTTCTTCCTCTATTTGCTATTATTTATTTTTTTTGTGGCAAATACATATTAAGTAATCCTTTCGTTATGTTACTTATAACATAAATCTACTGTTTGTATATTTTTGTAAGATTATATCTTTTGAATGCATTGCATGATAGTTTTATTTTGGTCTGTGTTTTAATATTCGTTAACCCGGATTATATTGATAAATATCTTTAACAAAACTTGCCACATAGATGCCACAACAGATTAGATACTTTTAGAAGCAACAAACTGTCGTCATTTATAATAAAAAAAATATTTCGTAAAACGACAAAGAAAATTTTTGAAAAAGTATTATTTTTAATTTTAATTCAATATATCATTTCAAAAATATTATTTTTTCCAATTAATTACAATATATATTTTATAATTAATTGGATACCAGCAGAAAATACACATGACTTCGGAAGCACTGCATAATTAGATGCGCTTTTTGAAGCGCTTTGCTAAAATGCTGCTTGGAGGATGCGGTATTGTAAGGCATAATATGTATTATTTTATGTTAGAGCAATAAATAGAGCTAAGTGGGACAACGCGAAGAAAAATCATGCGTTACGTTAGCAATAAAGCAAGCTCTACCTGCTTCCAAATTTTGTGGAAGCGCTAGCTTTATTGCTGATATAATCCATGATTTTTGTTTACGATGCCCTACTTAGAACCTCTCTTTAGTGCTTCGAAATCAAAAAAATATATATTAATTCGTCATTACGATATCTCATCCTCAAGGTAGCATTTCAGTAAAGCGTTTCAAAAAACTCATCTAATTATGATCCGAAATCATGTGTATTTTCTCCTGGGATATAGTGGTATTGTATTGGTATTTTCTATTTGTAATTTATGTGCATTATTTAATTTATTTATTCTCAATTTATTGTATTTAAAAACAATAATAATAAAAATGCAGTTATTATACATATAAAATCTAAAAAAAAAACTTATACTTTAATGGGAAAATAGATAAAAAATATTTTTTATTATGAAAATTACATAATATAGATAAATTTGGTACATACATATTATAAACATGTTTCGTAATATGTATGAACACATTCACAACTCGAATGAATAGTTTTTTGGAAACTAAATCAGGTTCGGTTTCATATTATGTATGAACAAGTTCATACTATAAATGAAAAAGTTTTGGGAAAAAAAAATCATGTTCGATTCATACAGTTTATGAAAAAATTCATTCTGTGAATGATTTTTTTTTTCCTGTGTGTATGTAGTGTAAGGATAAGCCATATTATTTATAAACTTGTAACCACATATCTGTTTAGTTGCTTATAAGCATACGAATTTATTTTGGTAACCACTTATTTTTTATTATTTTGTAATGCAGCGGGTAAGCGAGTGCACAAATTTTGTGGGTTTTTTTCTGAAGCAAATATGTAAAACTACTTAGAAAAACGACCACGTCGATCACAATTAATGTGTTTTGATGCAGAATTATGTACAGTTGGCCCTAAATCTACTGCTTATTATTTAGATACTGGTAATGAAAGCCCAATCGTTTCCTTGTTAGCTAAAATATTATTAAAACCGACTATGAATGTTCTTCCATATGTCATCTCAAGTTAATCAGTTGCGTTGTTGTTCAACTTGTTTTCACACTTTCAGAATTTCAGTTAAAAATTCTTAAAATTACAATTTAATTCCAAGTAGTTTGTTGTTAAACTAATAATATTTATAAATGTATTACTAACAATAATAACTTGGTTAAATACAGGTTTCTGTTATTCATTTCATAATTTTTTTTAAACTTAATAAACTTGCACTATAGAACACAAAAGCAACGATATCGCCTACAGTAAAAGAAACTGACATTGGTGTATATAAGGCCATACCCGCTCAAGTGGTGGAGGACACAACATCATCCATAGATACCATATCACAACAATCCATACAATCGGGAAATACGACAACAAGCGATGATTCTGATACAATCAAAATTTATGATTTTAAGAAACAGGAAACCACGGTATTAAGAGAATCTAAAACACCGTTTGAAAAAGAGGCCGTCAAAGACGTACAGCCCAAAGAGAGACCAACGGTTTTGAATTTAAGCAGATCGGAAAGTGCCGGCAATGTTACAACACCAACTCGTGGTTCAACACCAACGGCTTTCAAATTTTTACAGCCGAAACGTAAAATTTTTGATCCTAGTCAAGTTTTATCCTTAGATGAAGATGCTGCTGTAAGTTTTATTTTATAATTTTAAATACATTAAAAAACTAAACTCTAATATTTTTTATGTTACTTAAAAACCAAAGCCGGAAGTGAAAAGTCCTTTGGAAAAACCGGTTATAGAACAGGAGGTCGCTGAAGCGCTACCCTCTGTTAAGGCTCTAGCTAAAGCTTTTCTTATGACAACAAAATCTTCACAATCTGAAAATCGTTGGCTTCGAAAGGTACATACATAGTACATACACATCTAAGGACTTTTGACAAAAGCACTTAAAAAGACTTTCTGCCGGATTCTCACATTTTAAAAATGTTTTTATTTTCTGTTTGTAACACGGCATGACATCAAAAAAAAAAAAATAAGGTTCTGATCATCAATTCTATATATTTCAGGCATGCTGATTTCAATGGCGTACTTCATTTTTCAATCTATGTTACAGTTTTTCCGCCAAATGACTTTAAAGTTTGGCGCATCTTTATGCTGTTTTTTATACACACACAGAATTCTTTAGACGAGTTTTATAATGAATGAAACATTTCTTAAGCTTTATGAAAAAGCTTCATAGTTTTAATGAAACTATTATTAATGCAACTTTTTTATTAGTCATGTGAAACTTTTAATAAATAATATGAAATTTTTCATAAAATGTAATGAAAAACTGCATTTATTTAATGAAAAGTTTCAATGGACGAGTTTCAGTGATATTTCATAGATCTAATGCGAAAATTCATTGATATCATGCAGATAATTCTCTCAGTGTATACAAAATTTAATAAATGTGATATCTTTCTGATTTAATCTAAGGACAAGACCAGTAGTACTATTTTTTTTTTTTTTTTGCGGTTTTCGCGAAATCTATCGCCAAATAACACAGAGTGACAGTGAAAATACACTTTTCAAATGACCTAGTATAGGTGCAAGCCTGGTTCGGAACTTTGGAAATTTTCACAATTTTGAATACACAATCCAAATCTAAAATTAATGATAAAAATCTTTTTGTCAAGACTCCACGGACTAAAATATTTTTAAATAATTGTAAGTCAGTAAGTCATAACGGTTTTGGAAAGATGAATAGTTAAACTTTCCAAAAATATATCTATGTTTATACTTTTAACAAACCCATGTGGAAAAATAATGGACACGCATGTTTTTAGTGGCCCAAACTCATGTTTAGGGGTAAAAAAGTGGGGGAAAATTTAAACACCGCTAAATAGTGTGTTCACTCTTCAGTTTTGTGAATGAAATATGTACATCATATTAGAATACAGCGGCTGTTTTTACATTATAACATAAAGCAGTCATACACTAAGGATATTATGTGTGTAAAGACGACAACAATTGTAGTCAAAAACAAATGACATTTCACTTGAAGAAAGGACTACTAACATTTCATTAAATTCAACTAACATTTGCCATTTGGTTTTACTGTTCAAAAAATTACTAACAATTGTAGTAAAAATGAACCACATAGGTTAGTAAAAAATAAACAAAAATTTATTTTTTTTAGAAAGGTTGAGGTTAAGAAGGAGAAAAAACGTTTTTCTCTAAAAATTATAAACACAATTTAATTTTTAAATCATACTAGACTAGTTTCTGCCTTTTTATGGATTATGATTTTCCATTTAAATTGTATTATTATTTGTGTCTTATAATTGTCAGATTGTCTCTATATGATAAATTTTTCAACAAAATGCGGCTGTAAGAATCAAACCTGCGCTCTTCTTACATTACAAACGTAACAATACCAAGTCATGACCGTTTAGCGAGCACACCCAAGTATGGCCTCGAATGTAATGCAGCTAAATTGCAGTTTTTCTTTCCTATTAGCTTTTTCTGTTATTGTATATTATACTCAGAAGTGAACAACACTAACAAACACAAATATTCTATTTTTAGATTTTTTGTTTATTTTTCTAATCATCTCCTTCTCTATTTCACAAAGTTACCAGATTGATTTTTTATTTTTTTTAAATAACAAAAAACAACTTTAAAAAATGAATGTAAAATCATAAAACAGTCGTTTGATGTGGTTTGTTTTTTTAAATGAGGTTAGTAAAAAATTAATTTTTTCTACAAATGACTGACATTTATATTAAAAATAATGTATTACAACCCAAACAACTACAAATTTTTAAAGCAGAAGTTCCCTGAGTGTATTGATTGCATTTCAAAAAAAAACTGCATTTGCATGCGCCAAACTTTAAAGTCATTTTGGGGAAAAACCGTACCATACATCGCAAAATAAAGCACGTCATTGAAATCAGCGTACCTGGAATATAGAGAATTGGTTTTCACAACCTTATTCATTGTTATAAGTTACGATTTTGTTTCTCCTGTACAATACAAGGCGATTTTACTTCAGGTATTTTTTCAAGCAAAAAAAAATAATTTTAAAAAGAAATTTATAAATTCTAACGTTTTTTGTACAAACGTTTCAAAAAAACTGTAAAGCTTTAGATTTTCTGAAATAAGTGTTTTTTCAAAAGTCCACAAATAGTTAATGGTGTTTTTTTTAATTGAAAAATAAATTATGTTTTTTATTAAAGGCTAGAACTTTGTCCCAAGGGGAAAAGGTAAAAATACCGACACCTGTGAGATCACTAGATCCTACACCTTCAGAAATTGTAAAAGTTGACGAAGACGTAACAATAACTTCAGATTTATCGTCTTTAGAAACGTAAGTACCAATCGGTAGAAATAATTGCACAACAATTAACAACAATAAATGATATTGCAGAGATTCATCGTTAGTTTATAGAGAAGTAGAAAATACCAAAGATATTCCAGAAACAACATTATCACCAACAGCAGACTGTACCACTCCTATTACTTCTACTTCAGGTAACAATAGTCCTGCTCTTGTACGACAAGGTGGTCTTAAAAATAATATTGCTTTCTTTGAGAATTTAAAGTTTAAGTAAATATTTTAAAATTCTAATTTATATTTATTCAAAAATATATTATTGAGTATTATTTTTGTGAATTAAAAAAAAAATAATTTCATCAATTAAAGGGTTTAATGAGACATTAATTATTGTAAGGTGCCATTGTATGCTTTAGTCCTTTAAGCTATTTTGTTATTATTACAGACGTATTAAGCAGTTTTAAGTTATCAAGTGAATGAATGAATTGTATTATTTAATTTTTATTTAGTTTTAAGTTTAAATTATAATTTCCAATAACATGCTTGTCGAAAATTTTACCATGCCAACCAACAATTAGGCAACTAATTTATGTCCTAATTTTGTATTTCAACTAGGTGAAGCGTTGCTTTTTTCCAAGTGTAAATTCGTCAGCTTACTACAGTCAAAGCCCGTTATAACGAATGATATATTGTCAGGCCCATTCGTTATATCGTAAAAACTTTTTGTACCAAATCGACTGCACATTTTAACATTTCTAAAAATGCCAAATTTATTGAACATTAAAAATAAATCTGCAATTGTAGGTACACTCCTAAATGAAAAGGCTCTCTCTCTCTCCAACAAAGACTTATTTTCTTATTACGATTTTTTCAATTTTTTTTGAATTTTTACATATTTTGTAATAAATGTTCGTTATGACGAGTATAAATTTTTTAGAAAAATTCGTTAAATAAGGTAGTCAATGCCAACAATTGACTCGTTTTCGTTATATCTAGTATTCGTTATACTGAGCTTTGACTGCATTGGTTTTACACACTGAACATTTCTGAAAAGATTTAGATAGAAATGGATTCTGTATTTCAATTTCAGGTGAAAGTGAAAATTTCATAAAACTTATTTCTAAACTTAATTTAGTTTTATTCGAAATTTAAGTTTAATTATGTTTGTCCATTGGTCATTTAATAAAACAAAGTTCCAAATTAAATTTTAGAACACAGTGTTAAGAGTGTCAAACATTTCAATTACACTGAGATTTGAAATCACGAAATGCAGAACACAGAAAATATATTGCAAATATCTTCTTTCTAATTCCAAAACCAGTTTCTCGATATCATGTATTATATTGGAATCGTCTTTGCATTATATCTACAATTTTAATCACTGTTTGGCATATGCAGTAAATTTTGTATACAAAAATTAAAAAAAAATAATTCATTATTGTTTTGCTGCATTACCAAAACAACGAACGTTAAATCAAAACAAAGAAGAGAACTGCTTTTAGATATCAAAATGTATGGAGGTACAGCATACAAAGTCATATTTAAAAAAAAAAGCTGATATGCAGTACAAAACAAGAATATTTATTTTTCGTAAAAACTTAATTACTTTTGATTTAAAAGTATAAAATTTATATTTGTATTATAATATATACTGTATATTAATGGGAAAAAAACAAATATTTATCATGTAGGTTTTAAGAAAAAATGGGCAAGATGAATAGATTTTATTCAAATTTTAGGAAAAAAAACCCAACCACCAACAAAGCAGTTTACAGTGTAATTCAAGCAGAGAGAGTAGGAAATACAGACCAAAACCCAAATAAGTTAGTTTTTTATGGGGTTGTGCATAAATGACTAAAATATATCATTTGTTGGTTGGGTTCGTTCACATCGCTAGAATTGCACTGTTGGTTTGGTTGCTGGCTTTGTTGGTGGTTTGGTTGTTGGTTGGATTTTTAAGTTTGGCTACTAAAATATATCCTTTTTGACCTAGGTAAAATACAAAATAAGAACCTTAATTTATTATATTTTCTATTTATTATTAAATGTAAAATAATAAATACCGACTCTCAAAAAAGTGTTCTTGTGTCACCTAAAAAATTAGACTTTCTTTTAATGGTTTTTGTGAGATTTGTATTTAATCATTCTAAGAAACTATGTACAAATTGGCAGAAAACATGTCCAATATGTTGTTTTTAATTGTTTTTTCTTTTAATTCGAGATTTTAGCATAATTTTTTCTCAATGCTCCCACTTTTGTTTAAAAGTTTGTCCATACCAGCAGCAAGAGTTGCCTAATAAGAAACCAGACAAACAAGGAACAACCTTTTTATTTTCTTATTAAAATGTAAGAAGTAGAAAGGGTCAAGTTTTTGTATTATTTTGGGTATTGCTGACTTATATTTTAATATATCTACCTTTACTAAAGAGTTCTAATCGACAGATATTTATATGGGCCATCGATTGTTAAAAACTGTTTTGAAAAATTTCAGAAAATATTTTTTTGGCGATACTTTTTTAATATGACTGAAATAAATCACATATTTTTGTCAAAAACTAATTAAAAAGACATACAAATCTTATGAAAATTATTAAACCCAAAAAATAGTTAAGAAATTTAATTAAATTCCAATATTTTTGAGCAATTAAAAAAATAGATTAATTTAAAAAAAAACAGAATAGCTTTTTTAAAAAGCTAAATCCAGATATCATCAAAAACTTTCCAGGACTTGCTTACTTTTAGGGGACCTTAACAAACATGTTGTATTTTCTTGTTTTGTGTAGTGAGTCGATTTAATAAACCAATACAAAATTTAAAAATAATAATAGTTTGGTTTGTATCCCAGCTAGCAAAATTTGGATACTTTTTTTTGAGGGTTCTTATTCTATGAGTCGAAACTGAATAAAATAAAACACAAATTTTTGAAATTTAAAAATTTTAAAATTTTACTGTCCCATGTGAAAATTGATTCGTATATGAACATGTATGATCATATATGGGCTTGTATATGATCATATATGGGAATAGCTGGCCATATATGTCCATATATAGTTCAATATATGACTCATATATGACCATATATGTTTGGATCCGAAATTTGAGGGTATATGGCCATATATGTCCATATACAGTTCAATATATGACTCATATATGACCATATATGTTTGGATCCGAAATTTGAGGGTATATGGTCGTATATGATCATATATATGCATATATGGATCATAAATGTGCATATATGAACATATATTATCATATACGACCATATACCCTCAAAGTTCGGATCCGAACATATATTTAAATATATGAGATCATATATGGTCATATATAGAACCACATATGAACATATATCACCAGCTATACCCATATATGATCATATACAATCCCATATATGATCATATATGATCATATACGATCCCTTTTTCACCTGGGGTATGAAAAAAAATCATAATAAAACACAAACATTGTAAGAAAATTATTAAATCCAAAAAAAAAAAAAAAAATCCGAAAAAATGTTTCAGAATGAATTAACTCAGAAATATAACTGAATTTAAATATTTTTTGAACAATTCATAAATGGCAAAAAAAATATTCATTTTTAAACCTTTAAAATTTTTTAAAATATCTTTTCTGAGTAATTTTTAAAGCAAAAAAGTATGCACTTTTGGATGAATCACTTTCATACACAAATTTTAAATTTTACTTATATATTTTAAGCCCATTTCTGACATATTTTTAAGCTCATTTGCTGGCAACCAAGCTAATTGAGACATGATGATTAGCAGGCATGCTAAGAGACATGTTAATGTAAAAAGAAAATTCTAATGATCATTATAATAATTCTATATAGTCCTGTATTGTTAGAATGTAATTTAAATGATAAAAAGCTTTTATGAACAAGTCCAAATAAAATTTCAAAAATATAAAATAAAAACACAATGCATTTTCACTTTTTTTTTACTAATATTGAATCTGTTTATGGGAACTATTTTTGCATTCCCATAAGCCTATATGACACCTGCTTTTTTCAAGCAACTTTACCAGGGTTTTTTTTTATCAAAAACTTGACATTTCGTTTGGTTTATAAAAACATTTAATAGAAAACCTCTGATAAAGTTGCTTGAAAAAAGGAAGCAGTTAAAAACAACTACTGATTACTACACAAATAACTGTCATGTAGTAACTGTAAAACTTTTTTGATTGTATTTTTAGGAAATGTCGAAAATTGTTTGTTAATTTTTAGTACACTTAAAAAAGTTTGTCAGTTACTACATGACTGTTTTTTGTGTAGTAATCGGTAGTTGTTTTTAACTGTAATTACAGTTGTTTTTCTATGAAACAATACAAGACAACTATTATTAAAGCTTTTTACAGTTATATTAGTTTTTTTGTTTTTATATACATCGAGATTATTTTTATGTTATTTTCAATTTATAACGAGCTTTCAACCTCCGTATATTTACAAAAATAAAGCAAATCAAACATATTAGCTAGGTTGATACTAGTATTTCGATCTGGCTAAAGATCTCATCAGAAAGTTAAAGTTATTTAAAAAAACAAAGAAAAATACTTCATTGTACAACTAAAGAAAAATGCTGTATTATTCCAGCAGTTGTTTGAAGAAGTCATTACAGTATTTTAATAAACAACTACTAAAACAGCATTTCTACAGTGAAGCATTAATTTAAGTTAGTTATTTAAGGGCAAATAACTTTTCTTAATATAACCAGAGTTTAACTTTAACCACAGATATTTCCATATAAATTTTACATTTACTATGGTTAAGCCTTATTTTGAGCTTAGTTAGCAGGTCTAAAAAATGCAAATTATGTCGAGTTTTTTAAAATTGTTGTTTAGTTTATATTTGTTGTTGTCGATAGCTTACAAATAATAAAAAGAAATTTTGATTGTATCTCCAATACATTAAAACGTAACAACTGATTGATTTTACATTTTAAGTATGAAATTGTATTCGACAAAAAAAAAACATTTTTTATTAATACAGTCGAACTTCTCTATAGTGAACTTCTATACAATGAAGCTTTCCCTATAATGAATTAATTTTAAAAACACAGCTTTTTCGTTTCAATTTTAGTGTTTTTTGATCTCCTTATAATGAATTTCCCTACAGTGAATTTTTCTTTACAATGAACAAATTTTGCTGATGTAAATTTGAGTCACATGCGTTTTTGTCTCCATATAATGAATTATTTCTAAAAAAAATTCTGTTACGCAACACTGTGTACTGAGAAGAAAGAAAAATATAATGAGGGAAATCCCCAAAATATAAAAATTAGATCAAACAAAAAAAAAAAGTTCCATCAATAACAATTTTGACAGCAGTGAACGAAAATGACGAAAATGACGCAGCGAAGTAGCATTTCTCATGAAAAAAAGGTATTAATAATTAACAAAGCTGAAGAAGGAGTAACAAAAAAAAAAGATATTGCTAAGCAGTTTGGAATTCTTCCCAGCACTTTATCAAATATTTTAAAAAACAAGGAAGTAATTCTAAAAAATGTAGAAGACGAGCAATTAAGCAGTAAACGCAAAAGGCTTCGAACCTGCCTTTTTGAGGATATTGATGAAGCAATGCTCAAATGGATAAACGCGGCACGTGGCAGGAATCTTCCTATATCTAGACCATTAATAAAGCAAAAAGCCAAAGAGTTCACTGATTCATTGGGACACGAAGATTTTGAAGCAAGTACAGGATGGTTGGACAAATTTAAAAAACGTCATGGTATTGTTGTTGTGGGAAAATCGCTGATGTCAACATAAGAGATCGTGATGAGTGGGTAATGAACGTTTTACCGAGATTGATACAAAAATATAATCCAAATGACATCTTTAATGCCGATGAGACAGGTTTGTTTTACAAATGTTTACCAAATAAAACACTAACATTCAAAAATGAGAAATCCTTTGGTGGAAAACAGAGCAAAGATAGAATAACTGTCCTAATAGCAAGCAATATGACTGGTTCGAAGAAGCTTAAACTGCTTGTTATAGAAAAAGCCAAAAATCCTAGGTGCTTTAAAGGAGTAAAATCTCTCGATGTGCATTATGAGTTCAACAAAAAAGCGTGGTTGTCAGGCGACATTTTTACGAAATGGCTTTTGCAACTTGAGAAAAAATTCGATTCTCAAAAAAGGAAGATTTTACTTGTGGTGGATAACTGCACTGCACATCCTAAGCAGGTAAAAGATAAATTGCAAAATATTGAGCTTGCCTATTTTCCTCCCAACATGACTTCGTTACTTCAACCAATCGGCCAAGGCATTATCTACAACATAAAACAACTTTACAGAAAACGAATTTTGACAGACATATTGACACAAATGGAGGAGAACAAACCTGTTATGGTCATAGATTTGCTTCAAGCCATTCGAAACTTAAGCACAGTTTTGAATGTCTATGTAAAACCAGAAACAATTGCCAACTGTTTCCGAAAGGCAGGATTTTTGAAAGATGGCATGCTCAAGCTAACCATTGGGATGAAGAAGACTTTCTTTCATTATCTGATTTGGCTGCTCAATAAGACGTTACCTACATTGGAATGAGTTTCTTCATCAATGTATTTAATTCTCTAAATATATTAGAAGGTTTTATTGAGGATGAAAAATGGAAAACTGTAATCCAAACTAAAATACCTGATTATTTTAAATAAAAATTGAAAAAAATATAATTTCCGTATAATGAAGTTTCTATATAATGAAGTGATTTTCTGGTCCCATGCAGATTCATTATAGGGAAGTTCGACTGTATATATTTTTAAAATGCCGAAAAAATAACTGTTAAAAACAGTATTTTTCACCAATTTTGTTAGTTTTAAAATTTTTCTGTCAGTTACATTTACGACATTGCTAGTTATTTTTACTGCCATTTGTTAGTTGTTTTTTAACAGTTAAAAAAAAAAAACAAAATGTTTAGTTATTTTAACTTTAATTACGTTTGTCACCTTTTTAACTGAATTTATAGTTGTTTTAACTGTCCTTAGTAGATTCTATCAAATTTTTTTGGTTAAAGATAATTATCACATTTGATAATTTTAAGTTTCTTATTGAGATCAACAATTGATTCAAAAATAGCTATAACTTGATAAAGGGTCTTAAAAAATTTTAAAAAGCTATTGTTAGATAAAAAAAAACAAACTGTTTGCTTAATAACTTTTTGACAATAGTTGAAACGACAACTGATTTTCGTTTTTACGAAGGAACATGTAATCAGATGCAATCAAAAATGCTGGAGCGAAATATTAAATCAAAACTTTAGATTAAGGTTGCCTCCCATTAGTTAATTTTCACTCTTTTTCAAAAGAAATTATAATTTCCTTTCCGATTGTTTTTAAACCGTTTGTTAAATATAAAATAATCTAATCAGGAACATTTTAAAATGTTTTGAAAAAGTCACTTACCATATTGAGTTACAAAACAAAGTCGATAATTGTACTAAAATAATGAATTTGGAATCTTGAATGAATGAATGTTGCATGAATTTCCTATAAAACAATAAAAAATAAAGTGAATTATTTGGAATGGTTAAATTAAAAAATATGTATTTAGTGTGTAAATGTTTGCAATTTATAAATTCATTTATTTTTTAGGCTTTTGCAAATAAATTTAAAATAATGTTTTGAAAACAAATTTGGAAGAAATTTTGAGCTTAATGTCAATAAAAATATTTATAATTAATAAATGAATATCGTAAAATCGTTGCGTTGTATAAAGTAAGGAATGATACCTGATTAAGAAATTGAATTCAAGATATTTCGTAAAATCATAAAAAGTTTTACAAATGTAAAAAGCCATTTATAACCATCTCTTATTATTAATAAAAAAATTTTATTTAAAACTTAATATACCTACAATTGTATCTGTATTTATACATATTAAAATTATTAGTATGTATTATTTCTTTAATATTGAGAGAGAGAAAATTAAATCCTGCATTGTGATGTTTTTATTTGTTGTTAAAAAAAATCATTTAGGTTGTTCACAAAGGGTGTGCTAAATGTTGTATTGTCGTATCGAAAATAGAGATGGAACAATTTTATTTTAAAATATTTAACAATAGATAAAACTACGATACAATATTTGTAAATATGTTAAGTGTCCTTTGTTCAAAACCCGACAAAAAATCTTTGTCAAAGTTAAAATAAAATTTTGCCATCTGTATTTTTGTTTAGGACTATACAGCATATACAACACTTACCAGGGGAGTCTCCCGTTGGGTTCTCTCCGATCTTAATGAAATTTGGATAAGTGATAAAGAAGAAGAAAATAACGGGAAAGTATTTTTTAGCGGTCTAATCTCATGTTTAGGGGTTAAAATGCGGTGTCTAAAAATTACCTCATTTTTCGGCTTATTTCGAATTGTTTTAGAGAAAATTTAAACACCCCAAATGAAAGAGCTTTTGAAGACGCATTAACTGGTATACAAAACATGTCCGATAATTTTCAAAAAAAAATGTGTTTTAAGTGATATTAAAACTGGTGTTTTGTTAAAGAATTAGAGTTGAATTCAGCTAACAAATATGTATATTAATGCCTAATAAATTTAGTCGAGGGGGTGTCTGAGCTTTTTCCGATTTTCGTAACTGTTCGTCTTTTATGCGACATTTTCCAAAGAGCTTTTTAACCTAAATTTTAAATATTGGTATCAAAATTTTTGTTTTCTCGAGTACATCAAAACTGTGCTCAAAAAAATCTGAATTTCATTAGTTTCAGCCAGTTTCCATACAAAAATGTATTATATTTAGCCCAACCTTTCAAAACTTAAACGTGAGATTATGCCGCTAAGAAAATACGTGTCCTTTACTTTTTGTTTTTTATTTATCACATATCCAAATTTCATTAAGATCGGCGAGAACACATCGGGGACTCCCCTTGTTAGTATACCTTGTGAATATCCTTTTTCTTTTCTTTAATTACTACTCACCTTTTACTAATATTCTTGTTCTTAAGGAATGTTTTACATTCATTTTGTATATCATTTACGATATTAATATTAGATGCAAATAAATTGTTTTGTATACTGATGATGTTTGTAACTAAATGTCAACGATGTGATGTTGTCCCCGTGGTATTATGGTGCGCATGCTCAGCAATGTAGAATACATAAACCAAGGGTATGACAAAACATAAAGCCAAGATAACAACAAACAGACAAACCCAGGACATATCACAGTCGGAGCCCGACCAATCCATTGCTCGTAATGATGGTCCACGTATACGATGCATTGTATGCACATTTGTGGAATCGTCTAAAATTTCAGTAATAAGTGGTGATGAGACATCATTGAGATTATTTAATACTAAATCTAAAAAAGGAAAATAAATTTCAATTACCAAAATATTAATATTAAATTTAAAGTTGAATTTAATGTTATAGCCATGGCATAACAGTACAAAAAGTCACGTCCTTGTTACGTATATATGGGAAGCTTCAAAAATTCTTGACAGTTCTTTTCAAAAATTTCGTATGTATGACATGATTAAAGTTTTGTGTATTTGTTAGCATGCTAAATCCATTCGCGTTAATCATTTATCTTTAACGGAGCAAAAATTATGGTCGTTTTAAGTTTCAAGTAAATTAAAAACATTAGAATTACAGATTAACCCTCTAACGGGTAAGGCTGCCTAAGGGCAGTCTTCGTTTTATACTTAGAAATTAATATATTCCGATAGAAAACTATTTTGCAAAGAAATTTTTCGTGTGCAGTCCACGGTTTGGAAGCGAGAAAGCTTCAAAATCAAAGTTTCGTAAAATTTCAAAAATAATTATTTTTGAAAAACATAGTTTTCAAAAAGGATTTTATCAGGATTCCTCTAAATGACATCATCTTAACTTATAAACTAATAGACGGATTTTTATGAAATTTGGCAGAAGGAAGACATTAAGTAATAATAGCAAAGCGTTGAAATTTGAACAATACAAATTGAGGTTTCGATACTTTTTCGCCTAATTTCGCTTTTTCCAAAAAGCGAAAATCATGATATCTTCTTAAATAGGAGCAGAAAAAAATTGTTTTTGGAGTGTGTTTATATCTT
Source organism: Delia radicum (assembly GCA_021234595.1). Classification (NCBI taxonomy): domain Eukaryota; kingdom Metazoa; phylum Arthropoda; class Insecta; order Diptera; family Anthomyiidae; genus Delia; species Delia radicum. The sequence continues at coordinate 206,911,533 of CM037855.1, forward strand.
GGTAAGAGAAATAATTTTTGTTCAAAACTTCTCTTTTATATGCTTTAGTTTTTAAAATGTACTCTAAAATATTTTGGCTCATATCGCCTAATTTAGGCAACGATAAACAATTTTGTTGAAGAACTTATTCTATATTTTTCGAGTGGAGCATATAGTATGAATTTCGTTGCAAAACATCGTTTGCCAGTTAGAGGCTTAACATCAATTTATAGATATCATTCTGTTTATAACATTAAAAAATATATACATATAATACACCACCAAAAAATATAAAATACACTCAAAAATGTTTTTGTCATATATTAGAACTTAATAAGAAAACCGCGATTACTTTGCAGGAAATCATATTAAATACTTTTAATTTTGCAAAATTTTAAATTTTATATAAGGATTAATTTTGTTGTTATAAAAATTTTGTTTCCTCTATAAAATTTAAAGTTCTTAGAATTTTTTGATGCCTTTTCGATTTTAGTATTAAGCTCATTAAAATCTTTTGTTCGATGTACTTTTGGGCGGAATTGATACAGCGCTTTAGTTGTCACAAAGCGAAATGTAATGTTCGTATCCCCTATTGGGTCGCTGACATCAACTTGGTATACCTCAAGCTATACCATAATACAACATTTTCAAATAATATTCTGCGCTAGTAAACGGCGCAAAAGCCCTAAACTAAGAAAAAAAAATATCTAATGGCTACTGAAAATGTTTCTGTTATTATGGGAAATTTAACCATTTTGCGCGTTGCGGTATTTTTTGCTAAATTTAGCAACACATGTCTGCTGAACTTTTGTAAAATGATATTAGTAGAACAAATTAGTAGCCGCTACTAAATTTTAGTAAAATTTCAGTAAACTGAAACTTAAAATTAATTTGCGAAAATCAGAAAAATATTTACTACATTTTAGTACATCCAATAGAACTTCAGAAAATAAAAATTGTAATAAAAAATCTTATTTGTTTAAAATATATATTTTTTATTTGTGATTATCAAAATTTTTGCTAAAATTAGCAACTGTTTTTCAAAAATTAGTACAAAATTCAGTAATTTGTAAAATGAGAATAGCAAAATATTTTACTAAAAGAAAAAATTGTACTAAAAATTAGTACAAAAATAGTAAAGTGCGATTAAAATTTTGTTCCACTGATTTTTTTCCATATATAAAAAAAAGTGCGAAAGTTTAAAAATTGGAAAATTTTGGTTTCACTTGTAAACCACCATACATATGGAAATTACTTTTTCTGTGAATGTATCTTCCAAGTCTAGTAAGTCCATTTTGTATTGATGTGGTTCTGGAAGTTAAAAACTTTGAGCAAAAAAAATTCAATGAATAAAAAAAAACTCTTGTAAGTTTCAAGTCATTTTTTAAATGGCCATCAATTCTTTAGGTGAAGACGTTTCAACGTGGAAATTTGCACGTCATAGATTTTAAGTAAAGTCAGCCAAGACCTGTTCATCGTTTCTTTCAATTCAGAAAACCTTGAGAAGTTATAGCTATCTAAAGTCAGTGTCATCAGCAGGTTCTATAATCTTTGAAGTATTGTCATATATTAGAGTACCTCATATTTAGCCTTTTTTAAAAAATGCAGGATGTACCCCCTGAAAATAAAGATCTACATGTTTTATGATGATTCCTTAAATATGGCGATAACATCCAGTGAGCTAAATTAAAAAGCCTCCAAAAGCACTATTTTCTGTTAATTAAATTACGGCACCTTTTGAGAAACATTTTATCAAATATAAAAAATATTTCAAACTTCTACAATTCTGCATTCAAAAAATATTAAAAACAGCTTCTCGATTCGAGATAATAAGATTTTTATGTTTTTTAAAGCAATTTTTATAAAAATTCAAAAATCTCTCGTTTTTCATTTTTAATAAATACATGTTTGGAAAGTGTTGGCATCCGGCTATACTTATAATATAATAATGTTCAAGGATGTTTTCAGGATTAATGCCTCTTAGATTAATGCCTCTTCAATAAGAAAATGATGTCGATAGAATCAACTGCAAATAGCAGTTAAAATAACTACATTTGCAGTTGAAAAGGTGTACACTACATTTGCATTTAAATGAAATGCAATGTGTAGCTATTTTAAGTGATAAAAATTAACTGTCGAATGTAGTAAAAACAACTACAAATGCAGTTTTTTGTTTTATTTAAATACATTGTAATACATTCTTAATTCCAAAAACCTGCTAAGCCTTATTGGCTTGTCTGCAGTTAAAACAACATTACCAGCATTTAAAAAAAATATATTTTAAATAAAAAAAATATTAGTTTGGAAATATTCTTAACCTGATTTTATTATTAAATAACACACTAATGCAAAATATGTTTACATAAAATATCACTTTTAAATTTTTCTTTTTTATTAAATTTACAGCGCTTTATATGTCTATCTTTTTTGACTTTCTCTTTTACAGGAATTATAAAAGAGAACAAAAGTATAAACAGCCGATTGTTGCAGACGCCATGTTGGTTTTCTGCTTTTGTATCTTTTGATATACACACAATTTGTCAAAAAGTTGAAACAACTGCATAAAATAACTGTTACCGGAATGCGTTAATTTTTGTAGGTTGTTTAGAAATCAACCTCAAACATATTAAAAATTATTTTTCTAAGTAAAACAACTGCAATTGTAGTTAAATCAACTACAAACGCATTACTGCACAAACAACAATCATGTTTTTACCGCAGCTAATAGATTTGCTTGTTTCTACGTAACGCGTAAACTAAAGACATCGACGAATAATATCTTGTATTAGACATGCAAACCCGTTTAATATTTTCTGAAATATTTGCAAAACAAATAAAAATTTAAAAAAAATTTATATTTTTTTAACATAAAACCTAATGTTTTATTTGCTTACCCGAGTTCGGTATTTTGTTGATGAGATTCGTAGGAAGTGTAGTATCTCTACTTGTATATACTCTTTTGTTAGGGCTAGATTTTTGGTGAATACTATAAAAAAAAATATTCTTTTGTTTGCAACTCATGGGAAGTGTGAGTTCTATATTTAAAAAGCTTAGTGGGTATGCAATAAAAGATTCTTACACTCACGAAATTAAGAAGGTAAAAATTACTAAAAATGACAGTTGAAATGACTACAAATGTAGCCAAAAAGGCGATGACTGGCTCAAAACAAATGTTTTGTGTAATATTTAATAGCGTTGCCAACATTTACAAATTTTACAAATAGTACTAAAACATGCAACTCTTATAAACAAATTCATATAAATATTAAGCAAAAAATAAATTCTAAAACTAAAAATATTAAAAAAAAAAAAATGTTATTAAAAGAACCAAAAGTATTCTAAAAAATTTATAAATATTTTTCCCATAATAAGCCCTATATAACGGAACTTTTCAGTCCTTTTTCAACAAAAAATTAGACAACTATTTTTTAGCAAAACGTACCATTTTTGAAATCTTAAATCGCGTGTCGGAAACTTTTAGGTCCTCCAAAAATGTTTTCTTTATTTTTTTCGTATTAAGCACTTCAATACTCATCGTTTGTGTGCTATTACTTAAAAATGTTGTCTAGTGTACAAATATGTTCATATGTGGAGATATATGGTTGTGTATATGGACAAATATGGAAATATATTAACTCAATATTTTACTAAATTTAAATAGAAAAAAATATACTAAAATTACGTACATAGTTTTATTTAAAGTTGTAAAAATTACAGGAAAATTTTTGAAACACATGAAAATGGTGTATCCAATCAGTTTTATAAACCCATTTTAAAGACCGACTGTAAACAACTTCAATTCTTAATCTAATTTGTAAGGACTCTGATTCACTATTTAAGGTAAATTATTTGTCAGTTAAATACGTCGATTTTTTTATTACTTTTGTCTTAATTGCGACAATATTAACGCATTTAACTCTTATTTTAAAGTTTCATTAAGTTCAGAAGTGGATTTTATCAATTTTTAAAATTGTAATTTTTGACAAATAAGTCGATACAAAAGTAAAAAATGTGTTTCAGTAATCATTGTTAACCTTATGAAGCGCAAAATGGAAGTATAACCGTTGCTTAAATTAAAACATTTTGGATAAATTTAAGATATTAAGTTTTTTTAAACAGGAGCTCACAGATAAAAATACGAAATAAATAAAAATCTAAGGTACAAGATCATAAATAAATCTTACTATTAAATAGAAAATAAAGTTTTTTTTATTTGTAAGAGACAAATATTGAAATTTTTTAGTAATTCGTATTTTTATCTGTAAGACAGTTTTAAAAAACTTATAATAATAAAAGCATTGTCGTTTTCGTTGTAGTATTTCGTTGTATTGCGGTAATAAACATAATGATTGTGCTGACATAAAATACATGTTTTGTCGTTTAAAACAACTTTTATTATACAATTGAGAGAAGAGTGAATAATACTGTTTTTTATAAAAGTTTTTTTAAATACAAAGTTTTCAGAAAAAAATATTACAAAAATATATAATGTATGAACGTATATGGAAGACCATATAAAATAATATATGAACATATATGACCATGTTTGACCATAAATGAAATGTAGTTTAATTTTCGTACGAATACGGATAACCATATATGATCATATAAAAGATATATATGATCATATATGAACTTTTTTAACCGGGAAGTAAAAAAATATTTTAAGCCAGAAAATCTGTTTAAAGGCAATTAAATGCTCAAAAATCTTAAGCAACATTTTTTAAGCTTAAAATCAGAAAATCCAAATAAAAAAAAGTAAATATATGAAAAAACAACAAAGGGACAAAGCTAATTTGTTCTCTCATTATGTTTTTATTTACAATTGAGAGAACAGCGAATTATTTACAAATTTATTTATTTCTCTAAAATGTTCAGATTGAAAAATATTCGAAAATGCCGAATTATTCGAGAAGAAAAGCTTGTTTTCTCGAATAACTCGAAAACCGGAACCTTTTCAAAAACCGGCCAAATAGAACGGTTTATCGTATAATTCGGAAACCGGGTTTGACAACTCTAAATGATATCAAAATTTTTTGTTTCAATCGTAAGTAAAATTCACCACACACCAGAATGAATTGGTACCTAAATTGCACACAAAGCTCAACTTTGTGTTAATGCATGTTAAGTTTATGTTCTTTAAGTTTAGAAGCACTACGTTTACGTCTGGATTGTTTAAGCTTTATGATAAGTAACATTTTTAAAGTTCAAAAATTAAAAATATTAAAAATATTTATAAAATATTTCATTTCTTATTTCGGACGCCAAATTTATTGGGAACAGAAAATGATTGCATTTTGTTTATTTTTTCATTTATTCTTTACTATATTATAAATTTTGTTTCATTAATTTCGCAGGGCTATTTCATTCAGCTCTTTAAATTACATGTTTTAAAAACTTAATTTAAAAAAAATTCAAATGTAGTTAAATTAATTGTAGGTCATGTAACGTGGTGTAGCACTGAACTTAGCATAACTCTTAATGACCTTATTGACAGCTTCCAAGAAATCTTTTTCTGTGGCCACCTTGCGACGAGCACGAATGGCAAACATACCTGCCTCCGTACAGACGGAACGAATTTCAGCACCCGTTGAATTTGGACAAAGACGTGCCAATAACTCAAAACGTATGTCACGTTCAACGGACATGGAACGAGCATGGATCTTAAATATATGAGAACGTCCTTCCAAATCGGGTAAACCAAATTCGACTTTGCGATCTAAACGACCAGGACGCATAAGAGCCGGATCCAAGGTGTCTGGCCTGTTGGTAGCCATAAGAACTTTAATGTTGCCTCTAGGATCGAAACCGTCAAGTTGATTGATCAGTTCCAACATAGTACGTTGCACTTCATTGTCACCGCCAGCACCGTCATCGAAACGTGCTCCACCAATGGCATCAATTTCATCAAAGAAAATTAAACAAGCCTTCTTCGAACGAGCCATTTCAAAGAGTTCTCGCACCATGCGAGCACCTTCTCCCACATACTTCTGTACCAATTCGGAGCCAATGACACGAATAAAACATGCGTCAGTGCGATTTGCTACGGCACGGGCACAAAGAGTTTTACCAGTTCCAGGGGGGCCGAAGAGCAAAACACCTTTTGGTGGTTCAATACCCAGATTCACAAACTTTTCGGGATGTAACAGCGGTGTTTCAACAACTTCTCTCAGCTTCTCAATTTGTTCCTTACAGCCGCCCACATCGCTGTAGGTCACATCGGGTTTGTCTTCAACCTGCATCATGGTTACAGTTGGATCGATTTTAGGTGGCAAGGGAATATGTATTTGATATTTATTACGATCAACACCAACTCGCATGCCTTCCTCTATGTCCGTTGGAGCAACGGAATCAGCTAAGTCGACAACAAACTTTGCAAACTGTTTCACGTTTATAATGTATTTAGGATCATCGGAATCGGCATTAATAATTTTGGTACACCGGGCCACCTGAAGAGGTTGTTCATTTTGTAAAATTTGTTTATCAGCTGCCAAGTCCCACAGGGCTGGTGGTGCTAGACCTGTATCGCTTTCTTTAATGCCAGTCAGTTCATTTACTTGTTTTACAGCCTTTTGTATGTCCTCCTCGATATTTTTAATGGATTTGTGGTATTGACTCTGGCCGTAAGTTTTCAACAACTCAATATCACCTTCATCCAGAGATTTGATTTCCTTTTCCTCTTTTTCATCGTGCTTAACTTTACGTTGGTCATCTCCCAAATAATCAGGCATTTTGTGTTTCTATTAATAAGTGTTTTTACAAGTTAATAAATACTTCTAAAGTATAAAATGTTTTTCTTTTTCTCTGCTCCACAATGACTATACACTTTGTCGAATCGGCCCAAATTTTGTTTGATTGCTTGATAGGTTGCATGTCATCAAGCAGCCGAGACTCCACCAGACAGGGTTGTCTGCAGAGGTCCAAGCCGACTCAAAATATTCGGCGGCGGCGCTTGGCTAACAATGATCGGCGGCAGCTTTAATCGGCTGAAGCCGATGTTTTTAATAAATTGTTCGTAGCTTTGATTTTTTTAAAATGTTTCATATAAAAAACTTCAATTTACAATGTTTTATAATAAAATAATATGGAAAAATGGCGTTTGTTTTTTAGTAATATGGTGTTTTCGTAAAATGTTCGCAGCTGAACGAATAATGTATTTTGTATTTGTATTACATACGCGCATAAAAACTGGTGGAATAAGTTTCAAGTTAGTTTTAAAAAGTTCTAGTAAAATATTTACAAATTTTTGTAAAATATATACAAGCCTAGTAAAAAAAATCATATATTTTACAAGCGAAACTTGAAACTTATGTAGTTGTATAATTACTAATCACTTCGATAATATTCCCCCAGTTTTCTTTCTGCGTGCATTATTTTTGAGAAAATATGTCAGTACTGCCAGACTTTAATTTTTGTGTGCGGTCTATGACCAGTAGGCTTGGGCATTTTAGGTCTTTCTAAAGATCGCTCTTTGCAGTTCAGCTCCTATCAATGAACTAGTTCGCTCTTCTAGTTCAACAGCTCTTTATCCTTAATTGAGCTGTGCGACACGAACTATTTGAAGTGAATTGAATCAGCTGATGCGAAACAAAATGTGTAAACAAAATGTGTAACTTTCTATTAAATTTACTGTCGGAGAATAATTCAACACTTTAAAATATATTTAAAATGATTGTTAAATCATAAAATGGTACGTAATTATAAAAACTTTAAATTATTTAAAAAAAACATTAAAAAAAATTGAGCTAGCAACATTAAAAAAAATCAAAAGCAGCATAAAGAAAAAAAATATTACTCAAAAGACAAAAAGAACAAAAAGAGCGAAAGACCTAAAAGAGCTGATGATTGTGATCCAGCTCACTAGTTCAAAGAAAAGACTAGTTCAATTGAACTAGGTCGTTCACGAACTACACAACTCTAATGACCAGTGTGTGTGAGAAATTTTATTTTTTTGTTTATTTTATTAATTAATAATCATATAATTACAAATTATAAACTATGAACCTAACCGAGCACTAGCTACTATGGCCTTCGGCGCGTTGTAGCGAAAACAGACCAGTGCCTCTGGTGGGAATCGAACCCACGACCCCCGCACTGATAAGCCAGCACGCTACCAACTAGCCTACCGGGGCGCACTAATGTGTGTGTGAAATAATGTTACAATATATATTAAAAAAGAATCGCCTAAAATTTTCGGCATTGATTTTATTCGTTTTGGAGAAACATTTGAGTTGAAATAGTTAAATTACTAGAAGAAGGATGATGCAGTTGTGTGTTGCTGCAAAATAGGATTGAAAATTCAACAGTTGTAGATAATTTTACTCTCGACGTTAATTGTGCAATTAAAAAAAGCACTAATGATATATCGCACACCTAGTTCAAAAGTGACTCAACTCAAAATTTTAATTTTTCGGGTTTATATGCTTAAACTGTGCACAATACACTTATCATAAAAAGAAAATATCAGTGTATTTTGTTGTTGTTAACTGTTGCTAAAAAACAGTTATGTCTTTCTTTATGTTTCAATTGGTATAAAGTTGCAAATATTTTTTTTCGATTTCTGAAAAATGAAAAATTTTGAGTTGAGTCACTTTTGTACTAGGTGTGCGATATATTCTTTGTCATTTTTGTTGTTGTTGCTTTTATAGAAGCAGGGTTGCAAATAGTTGTTATTAAAAAAAAACTGCAGGGTGTGTCATATTTTCATAATAAAACCAGAGGCGGGTTTTTTTAGATTATTAAAAAAAAAAAAAACTTGAAGAATTCGCTTGTTGAATTTCATATCGCACACCTCGTTCAAAAGTGACTCAACTCAAAACTTTTCATTTTTTAGAAATCGAAAAAAAATATTTGCAACTTCATACAAATTGAAACATATTGAAAGACATAACTGTTTTTAAGCAACAGCAAAATACACTGATATTTTTTTTTATAGATAAACTAGTGTATTGTGCATAGTTTAAGCATATAAACCGAAAAATTAAAATTTTGAGTTGAGTCACTTTTGAACTAGGTGTGCGATATGAATAGGTCACACAAATCACAATTCGAATCATTAACAGCTTAGTGTGACGCGTAGAAAAAGTTAGTTGGACAAAATTATATTATGATATATTTTATTTTATTTTTAGTGTCAAAAACGCAACTAATAGTTTTTTTCTTAACGCTTCTGTATTGTTTAAAATTATCCCTAATCTGTTAAGTTTCTTGGGTTAAATTGACCCAATTTAAAATCATTAAAAATCACACCATAACTGTTTTGAAATTAATTTTTACCCTAATAATTACAAATTTAGGGCACTTTTAAGTGATAATAGAAAAAAGTAGTAACATAAAGAAGAAAACTTATGTATATCGTATAGCGTTGGGACAACGCAATGCATTTTTTTCAAAATTGAAATCGTGTTTAAGCCCACCTAAATTGTATTTACATAAAATTATCATTGTGATAAAGATTGTATCGTACTAAAGAATTTCAAGCAATAAAATATATAAATGAAAGAAAAAATTCGTTTTTAAATAAATGCCTTTTGGAATGGTTTAAATCGGTTTCTGGGTCTTCTTGGAAGTTACATTTTTTGTATCTAAAATAATGAAAAAATCACTCTTTTTTTTGTTTGGACAATGCTTTTATTACATTCAAAGACAACAGTCCGCGGACCTCCAGGGTCCGTTAGAGTATTCTGGTGGTCAGCGAAGTATTCCGACAAAATGATTGTTTAAACAAAATTTATATAATTTCACAATAATTTTTGCAATTTTATTAATAATTCCAATTATTTAAAATAAATTTAATTAAATAATTGAACACTTTTTTTGTTTCCATTGGTTAGATAAATTCATTTTCAAACAAATTTTCATATAATTTTCTTTTTTAGTCAAAAATTCCCAAAATTAAAATTTTTCTAAAATTATTAATTTTAACGAACGTGAACATCCAGAAATTCTTTCTCAAAAGTATCGCAAATTATCTATTTATGAAAGCAAATGAAGAATTTCACAATATTTAAAAAAGCTTAAACATTTTTGTAATATTTTGTGGACAATATAAATATTGTAATGAAACTTTAGTCGGGTTTTACTGTATTTTGTTTTTTTGGTAATGTGGTTTTATTTATAAAATAAAAATCGAATATTTGGTGAGACCCGCTGTTCTAAATACTCTTTTTAGAGCATGTTCAAAACTTTTATATTTTGTTTTGCCAACGTATTAAGATGGTAAAAAATGCAAAATAGATTTTGGGTTATTATTTAGGTCGTTGCCAAAACGTTTTAAGATTAGTACAACGCTTTGCAGTGCGATTAAAGATAATTTAATAACTTTAAAAAGATTAATGGGATTTGGGTAATATATTTGTCAGCACTAGCTCAAGCAACTAGAAGCTTATATTTCAATTTTTAACTCCCTGGAATAGCACAAGATTAGTCAAATTATCCGCTTATAAAATGAGGAAAAAAATGAATTCTCCAATTTTAAAATTTTTTACACATATCGAACAAACTTAAGAACAAATATATACAAACTTTATTAAAACCTCTTAGGCCTGTTAACTTATCTCAAATTAACCAAAGTTTAGGTCTTAACCATAGTTATGATTGTCAAATTTATATGGAAATATCTGATGTTAATGTTAAACTGTTGTTATTTATAGAAAAGTTACTCGCCCTTATAGTTAAAAACTTATAAAGGCATCATTAGTCTATTCGAAAAATAAGTAAAAAAACGTATTTGTAGACAATTAAATGTATTGACAAAGTAAATAACTATTTTTTTTGTTTTCTTTTTTTTTCATTGAAACTGTTGTCTAGTAAAATCAAGTAATACTATTTTCATACTCCTTTTATTCATTGCAAGAATGTTACTATAATTTTTCATAAAGTTTTTGAAGAATTAGATATAATAAAACTGAATCTTACTGGAAACAAGCAGTTTTCAGTGTAGTTTTAGTACAATTTTTTAAATTTGTTTTTTAAAATTGGTTCGTTTTAACCCAAGAATAGTTAAAAAACAAGAATTAATAATATTAAAAACATGTGCTAATCTTGAACATATCAAAATCTTAAGCTCTTTTTTTTAAAGCTTTTTTAGTTTCTTTTAAATATTTGATTATTTGTATATATTATCTTATTTAAGATTTATTCTTACATTCAGTATATTTTAGTTTTTTTCTTTTTCACACAGGTTAAAAACTTAAGGCAGATTCACAATACTGGAGTACTCTATGCTACAGATTGGATTCAAGAATAAAAGAAATATAATGATATTTAAATGCATATAATGATATTTAAATGAAAAAGCTACAAAATCCAATATGTAACGTAGTGAATTGTATTTTGTATCAGTATTGCAAATTAGTTTAGTTTAGTTTTATTAGTAGTATTTAAAATACTTTAAATTGAATAAAATAAAATGTATAAATAAATTTAAGCTTAGAAGCTTTAAAAAAAATATTTTTGATACGACGGTTTGAACATGTTTTCCCATATATTTTCTCTCTCAAAAACGATCGGACATTTTATGTATTTCACTTTCGGATGAAAATTAAAATTTCATAAAATTTATTTCTCAATTTAATTTAATTTAATTTAGTTTTATTTGAAATTTCAGTAAATTGTAATCGAATTTTTGAAACTGCTCATAACATTTTTATCACTAAAACACATGATAGCCAAAAGTAAAGGGTTAATAGAAAAAAGCTGTAATTAAATCAAATAAAATTTTAGAACACAGTATAACAGCGAAAAAAAACGTCTATTTCACTGCAAATTGATCAATCACTGTGTAATGCAGAACTCAGCCGGATATCTTTTGTCTAAAGCACGTATAGTGGAAAATGTTGAAAAATCGAATATTGTCGAAACGTTCTACACTATTTTCAATTGTATTTCAGATTTAACAATTGTATTTTAGAAACTATCAATTGTGTTTCAGATTTAACAGTTGTATTTTAGAAATTATCAATTGTATTTAAGAGATTGTCAATTGTATTTCAGAAATACTAATGAAAAACTTTTAACAATTTTTAAAATACAACTAATTATTTCTGAAATACATTTGTCAATTTCTGAAAGAGAATTAATAATTTCTAAAATATAATTGATAATGTTTTACAAAAGTATATTTTTCGATCTTTTATCATAAATTATGATGTGAGCAAGATTATTCAAGTTCAGGATCATTTGTTTTTTGTTAAATAAAAAATTAAAAAAAAAAAATTATTTTTCATCCGCTAAGTTAAAGCAGACTTTATCCAACGTTTCATTTTGCGTCACCGAAAATCTTCAGAGAACCAATGTAGAAGGGGTAGAAGATTTTTACCCAAATTTTGAATGAAAAAGATCAACGCTTCACCCGTATTGTTTTATTTAGCCGATGAGAAGTAAAAAACAAAATTGGAAGAATTGAACTAATTCAAATCAAAAATACAACATTTTTTTGTTTAACAAAAAACAAATGATCTTGAACTTGAATAATCTTGCTCACGTTATAATTGATAATTTAAGAAATACACTTGTTAAATATGAAAAGCAATTGATAATTCTGAAATAGAATTTATAAAACTGAAATGCAATTGATACTTTCTGAAATACAATTGTTTAATACGAAATACAATTGATAATTTCTGAAATACAATTGATAATTTCTGAAATACAATTGATAATTTCTGAAATACAACTAAAAAAAAACTCAAAATTCAATTGATAACTTTTGCAGTTTACATGCAAAGAAGTTTTTATTTGGTTTCAATTATTAAGGGACCAATATAGAGTTTTGCACAAAATTCAGAAATTCAATTTACTCGACATAACTAATTAAGGCTGAGAAAATTTAAATAACAGTGTATAATGACGTTGTTTGTGCCTCTGCCATATCCAAAAAATTTAAAGCATACGATTTGAAACATTAGATACTTTTTCTTTTCTTTTTTTTATATATAATCCTGTTTTAGGGATATTTTTTTTATGTATATACGGCTATTTACACATAACATAAGAAATTTTGTAAATATTTATATGAATTTGTACAATGTATTAACAATGCACTTTGGCCTAAGTGGCTTATTGCGTTGCAAATAAATAAATAACAGTCTGGGCTTTTCTGCATTGTGTGCAAATCACGAAACTTATAAATATAGACTTCGGGTAAACGCTATAAGCGACTGACTTAGGTTTCGGGGACTAGTATGGCGAAGAAATGTAAAGACAAGATTTTCTTTAGTCGACCTAAGTTGTTTTGTCAAAAGTCTACATATATATTTTTTGTACTTACCATCATCCGTATAAACGTTCACCGATCCTGGTTTCAGTTTAGAATTTAGAATAATATTGTTTATTTGGTCTTCCCTTAGTGTAGCTGCTTTACTTGTAGAAGGTTGTTCCGGTCCAGAAGAATTCACTGAAGCAACCATTAATTTTTCACTTAACATGGCTTCGGCGTCTTCAAGAGGATTTCGAACAATGCTATTTAAGCCACTACTGCTATCACGACTGCCATTGTCATCGGTTTTTGGGTCCGGCTTTGGACTATTATTTCCACTTTTATGAACAGCGGGTAAAGTATCCAAAAGTACATTGTGAATGGTTACTGGAATTTTTACAACCTTTCGAGCATGAATCTCATTGTCCTTGTCTATTTTATTCAGCCTTTTAATATCAGCCACTGTGCAATGAAATCGTAATGCGACCGCTTGGAGAGTATCGCCCGGTTCAACTTTGGCCTCTATTGTATTTTCAAAACGGTGAGTGGTGTTGTTGTTGGCCACACGAGTCGATAAACGTTCCATTTGTAAAAAGTCTTCATTTTCCACAGGTTCATTGAAAAGCATAGGTTGGTACGAGGCAGTTGTGGCAGAATAATCATCTGGTTGATGGGACCGCCTGGAAGTTTGATTTTGAAATATCCAAACATTAGCACTGGCAAAAAGTTAATTGTTTGTTGATATACTTACGCATTTCTTCGCATATTTCTTTGTTTAATTTATTGTTTAATGGGTTAAAAATATCTTTAATGATAATCTCTACTTTATATTCTGTGGCTAGGTAGTCTTAATTTGACGGGCCTTTTTCACTTTTATTATTCACACCGCTTAAAAACCTTGCCTGCAGTTATTTATTTTATAATCAATTTCTTTTTATCGTTTTGATAATTAAAAAACCTTTTACGTGAAAATTGTTTAATAATTATATACAAAAAACATAAATTACAAAAAATTAATGATGTATTATACGATCAAAAGTTGTAGAATACAAAATGACCTGTGGCAAATATAAAATTCATATGAACAGCTGGAATTGGACAGGGTAACTCATAAAATGTTAAAAAAATGCTGACAACGAAAAGGCCATAAAACACTGCATATATGCGTTTAAGACAGCGATGACTACAAACCACAACCACATAATTTTATTTGATTGTTTATATGAAGTTTAGACTGCGAATTAAAACTCCTAGATTAATGTAAATCAACCATTTTAATCTTCCTCGATTTCATATGAATTTTTTGACAGTTAAAAGTTTAACTTGATAGTTAAAAGTTTAACTTGACAGTTAAAAATTTAACTTGACAGTTAAAAGTTTAATTTGACAGCTAAAAAATTAACTTTGTTTCTTTACAATACCATAAGACGAACTAGGAAAATGTCGGCGTTAGCAAAACTGTTTGTGGCCGCCTCTTAACGTTAAATAAACTTTTTTAATTTCGAATAAACTTTATTAGTTGAAATGCTATTAGTTATTTGGCAAAGATTTTTCGTAGAATGTCGGACAATCTGATTTTAAAGTACGTTCAAAATTAAATTTTAGAGATACAACAATGTGTTTCACCTCTTTTGAGAGAGAAATTTGCAAAATGCGGCATCACCTTGTAAAAAAAATTTTAGCATATAATAAAAAAGTGTTAAATCCAATAAAAAGGCATTTTTTAATGAAAAAAATCAATTCATCATCCAGTTACTTATTTTTGTTTCTAGCGAAGACAATTTTTGTAAACAACATTGATATGGTGACCAGAAGAAGAAAATGTAATATCGTGCCAATAAAAAACACTTTTTCAGCAAAATTAACATTGTTGCTTTCATAATCGCTGCAAAATCTTTGTTCAGCCAGTAAATTAATAACGTTAATAACATTTTCAGTTTGAGGTTATTGTCGAGCCAAAATCCAGTTTGCCTGCCAAACTTTATAATGTAAACGAGGGTGATTTGTAAATGTAAGTATAAATTCAGTATAAAACTCTCTGTTCACAAACAAGAAGTTTAAATTTCCACAAATAAGTCTTCCAACGCCCAATGTCCATATATGTGTACGTTTAGTTTTTCGTTATTTTCTTAAATTTAAAATGAATCGGTTCCAAGGCTATTTATTGTAAAATACTATAATGAGGCAAAATACAATTGTATTTTCCCTTTATTTATTCAAATTCGATGCGTGATTATTGCTTGGCTTTTGCAATCAAAAAGCGCTAAGCTATATCGAAAAGTACTAAATTGGAATTGCCACTGAAAAGTTTATTGAACAATTCCGATCCCTGTTAATATTAAAGAGCAATTACCAAACAGCTGATAGTTTTGACAACATGTCATTGCAAAAATATTAGAGTGATTAAAGTGAGGGAAGATTATACGCATATACGCGTTAAAAAAACTAATATATTTAATTTAATTCAAAATAATAAATATTAAATAATTTTACAAAGTTTCTATTTAAAACACATTAAAATAGTTCTGTTTATTTCTAAATTAATCACTAAAATAAACCGTCTAAGAAAAGAGAAAGTTAATTATTGAGAATAAAAAAACCTGTTTTTGTCGTTGTTATTTTGTTGGTGGATCATCCAAAGAGATCGGAGCTTTTTTGTTTTTTTAAATTAATGATGATCAATTTAATATTATTAATAAAATTTTAAATAAAAACTCCAGTTTAATAACAAACATACAGGGAAACGGAAGTCATGCAACAATTATTTTACCGTAAAAACAGAAAATTAAACGCATAATTTTATAGTTAAACGCAATTAATAAAATCAAAAACACAATCCATGAACAAATAAAAAATTGCATGAATTGCTAAAAATTTCTTTGTTTTAAGATAAAAACAAAAACAATTATTAAAGCTTTAAATCATGTCAAGCGACGAGGAAAGACTTTACGATCCCATTTCTGCAGAGGAGGGAGATGATGAAACTACTCAAAATATTGATGCCACTTCCACTTCGTCGACACCACCACTATCCAACAATGAAGACAACCACTCGAATATATCATCACCTCCTCTGCCAACAGCAACTAACGAAGTTAAACATCGTTGGTTTATATTAGAACCTCCAGTTTTCTTGGTATTTTTTGCCATGTATCTTTCAAGTAAGATACACAAATATCCACTAAATAGAACCGAACGTGAAATTTATCTTCATTACAGGTACCGTCTATACAAATCAGTTATTGTATCAAACCTGCGTTTATATTTTCAATCACACGGAGACGGAATGTCAGCCATTATTGGGAGTTGAACGTGAAACAGAAGAGGTTCAAGTAAGATTTTGTTTTTTTTTTTTTACTTTCTAACGCTTCAGTGATCAAGTTAAATATATTGTGCATGTGTTTTAAATAACAATGTACCTAACTATAAGTCAGATGTGATAAGAACTAAAAAATTAATTTGTTTATCTGAAATGCAATTATTTCTTTGTTTAGTCATAACAAACTAGTGTTTCTAATTCAGTTAATCGATTCCTCGATTAATCGCCTCTCATCGAAAGAAATAATTTAAAACTCAAATAATAATTCGACCCGAATAATCGGTTAAAATAGGTCGATTAACCGGTTCGATTTTTTATAAATGTGTATATTTTTACCCAAAACTTGTCAATTTTCCTAACTTTGGCTGAAAAAGTGGCAAGAAAAGCTTAACGCAATATAAAATATCATCAAATACTTTTAAAATCGAGTGAAAGCAATCCTTAAGGCTCTAGATAAAAAAATTTAGGAAATTAGATAGATTTTTTTTTATTCTGTTTTAATTCTTTTAAAAACTCAAATTAATTTTATCAATATTTCCATGTATTTCAAGGTTGAATTTGTTTTAAATCAATGTCGCACAACTATCAATCAATTTACAAAACAATTCCGTATTAATCCCGACATCATCTTTCATCTCAATAACATTTTTTATAATCAATTTCCAACCACTACAATTTTTAAACATGTTAGAGTGAAAATTAAAGACATCAATTTCAGAAACCGTTTTACCTGTTCTACTTTAATTAAACCGATTGAGGACAATTTCAAACAAAAATCATTGGTGTAAAAACCGACATTTAAACGGGTTATGAAGAAAATTAATTTGTTCTACTAGCAGTTCTTCGAAACTCGCATATAGTAACAATGGTAGATTCTTAGGGCATTTTAAAAGAAAAACTGTGTAACTCAAGGATTTATTTCCCATGAAGAGCAAGTTTAAAATGCCAAAAAAAAGGTATAAATGGCAGTAAGTGCGCCCCGGTAGGCTAGTTGGTAGCGTGCTGGCTTATCAGTGCGGGGTTCGTGGGTTCAATTCCCCCCAGAGGCACTAGTTTGTTTTCGCTATAACGCGCCGAAAGCCATAGTAGCTAGTGCTCGGTTAGGGTAATAGTATATAGTTTGGAATTATATGATATTAATAAAATAAAAAAATGGCAGTAAAAATGGCACGAAAAAAAAAAACAAAATAGACAAAGATGACATGCAATTAAAAAAATGCTTAAAATAAAAATTCAGGTTTTTTGTATTATATTTTTAATAAAAAACAATAATGAAAAAATTTAAAGTTAAAGTGCTAAATTGTCATCGTTGTAAATTAGTATGAACTTAAAAGTTTAAAAATTTCGTCGCTTTAAAAGAAAATATTCCGAAATTAAATTTTACAAGCTAATTGTTTACATTTTTTAATTTTTTTTTATTTACAAACTTTGGGTTTCAAATTTATTTTACAACAAATGGCTTTTTATGGTAAGTATCCAAAACAATATAGTTTTTACAAAATAATTGGAAAATTGCCAAATGCCAAAAAAAAACGTGCACTGCTGATAACATTTTGTTTTTCAAGAGCCCTTGGAGTCCTCCAAATTAAAACCCCAAGATCTAAGAAATGTTTAATTAAAACATAGCAGGATACTTTCAATCATCCTCAACAAACACTTTATAAACCAATGTAGCCAACCCAGCAAAACTTTGGTAATGGGTGCGATAAAGTAATGCATTACCTTGTAATGTGTACTCCTTACCTGTATCATTATTTTCCAACAAGAAGTAATGAGTTACCGATAATTGAACACTCATTGATTACCTTGTAATGATACCTCATTACATTTTACATTACTTCAAAACATAAAATAATGACTTACCGATCATCAATTACATAATGCATGAATTATAAACGTAAAGTAATTATTAATATATATGTATTTTTGAAAATCTATTTATAGACACATTACTTTGTGATTTTTTGTAAGCATAATGGTAAGGTGTATATTTTTGATATCACGAACGAAAACACGAAGCACAACAACTCATCTACTTAAGCAGTAAAATATTGTATGTATCGATAGCTCAGTTGGTAGAGTTCTCGCCTAACTAATTGTTAAATACCAGAGACCCCAGGTTCGAATCCCAGCATGACCAAGTTATTTATTTAATAAAAAAAAGTTATTTATTTAATTAAAAAAAAATATCTGTAAAAATGCATTTTTTTATGAAAATCTATTTTTAGACACATTACTTTTTCCACCATGTAACCATATAAATAACCAGTTACTTTACAGACTACAAGGTAATGAGTTACTTTGAGGCTCATCGCCTGTAAAATTCATCAGTGAAGTAACGTGTAAAGTAATGCATGAAGCCCTATGGCGATACATTACTTTACCCATGATTTGGTAATGTGTGGTTTTGCTGGGAACTTTACTGATATTTAACAAAAAAAAAAAACAGTTATTTGTGTTTTTATTGATAAAAACCAAAGAAATACATTTTAAACGATTCATCAATTATCGTCAATTTTGTCGATTAACTGTCCCGAATAACCGGTTAATCCATTTTCGCGATGTTTCGAATAATGCTTTAACCGGTTAACCGCCTATGTCGAATAATTGGAAACACTATAACAAACTCATTACAATTTGTTCCCCATTTACAATATATATTATGTCCTGTGTATATCCTGTCCCCATTTACAATACCATAATGAAAAAAATGATAGGTATGGAAAACAAAAGCGGCTTAAATAAAGTTTAACCGCATGTGGCGAAAATTTATGAAACTTGGTCTCATATTTCCACGCTGAATATAATGATGGTAAATTATTTTGGCGGACGCTACCCTTTCCGAAAGATAGTGCTACAAATTTGAAATTTTGTTTGGCGATTTTTACCGAAATTAGTGGCCAGATCGGAACTATTCAAACACCATCTAAAAGGCTAATCAAATATTATTATTTATTTATGAAAAACCCAATTTATTTTAAAAATTACCTGTATTAAAGGCCGGACCAAATTTTAATTCAGCACACTGTTTCTGTAACTTTCGCATCGAAAAAAGTTTCGCTAAATCCATGTAAAATGCAACCTTGCTCTGCTTTACATGGGGTGAGTCACATACAATTAAATATCAATTAAAATAGCTAATCAAACGCATCATTCACGTTATTTATTTTACTAAAATAAATTTGTCAACTGTTTTAAAAGTTACAAGATCTGAAAAATTTAGCTCTTAAAATGTAGTTTATTTGATCATCTCTTAACTCACCCTGTGAAAGCAGGGTGACCATGTATTTCTCGATGTGAAAACTTCTCGCATTAGTTACAGAAACGAGGCACAGATTTGAACTCAGCGGGGTCGTATCTTTAAGTTCAAAAAATTTGAGAATTTTTGCTCTTATACAACTAAACTTTATTTGTTCCAAATAGTTATATGCAGTGTATTCGTTTACTCGAAAATCTTATTTCTTTTACTACAATTGTATTTTGTTTATACAGTGCGCGAAAGAAAAAAGTATACAAAATGAAAATCCATTATTTTCTAAGTTCGTAGTATTTACAAATTTGCAAATATTATATGTAAGAAGATCGAAATGATACATAAATACATTTTATATAAGTGGTACAATTGTTATTCGTGGATTTATTTCTTCATAGAACGAAATTATCAAAGCATGCAAATCAAAAATTTTATGAAATTATATGAATTTGCTGATATATCGTTTAAAAACGGGTAGTTTATATTTTGTGGTACAAGTTTTTGATTATTTTGTTTTACCTGCTTCTGATTATATTTAAAACCATCGCGTAAAAACTCGCGGTCATAGCATTTTCCATCTCATCTCAATCCAATACGTTATACTTTTTGAGAATTCCGCAAATGGAATGTGGAATCCATGCCCATGGATTTTTTCGTAGAAGCGGCTGCAAAAAAATTATTTTCGACGACACTTTCCTTTAGAAAAACGACTGATTAAATTGTATAAAATATCGGTAGCGGTAAGGGGTATTTTAGGGGTAACGACATTTCAGTTATTTCGGTAATGGTTTTCTAGCGTAAGCGGTATTTTAGTTACATCGGTAGTTTAGCGGTAACGCTATTTTCGTTTATTACGGTAACGTTATTTTATGAATAACGGGTTTTCAGTTATTTCGGTAACGGTATTTTAAGGATAACATTATTTAAATTATTCAGGTTATGTCAATGCTCTTCGAAAATTTTAGCCCCATTATGCCCGAATTCAAATGACTAACTAGTTTATGATCAAGCTTTGGGAAAATATATATCTATTTACAGCGATTATTTTGTTTTGATTTTGTCAGATTATTTCGGTAACGGTATTTTAAGGAAAACGCTATTTCAATTATTTCGGTAACGTTAATTTAGCGATAACGGTATTTTAGTTATATTGGTAACGGTTTTTTAAGGATATTGGTAGTTTAGTTACATCGGTAATGATATTTTACGGATAAAGGTATTTAAATTATTTCGGTAACGGTATTTCAGGGATAAATATTCAGTTGAAAGTGGTTTGAATTGATAACGGTATTTTAGAGGTATTGTCTGCCATCCTGCAAATTTGATTTCGCACAACTAAATCGAAATATCGAACAACTAAATCGATCTATGGTATAGTTTTTTCACAAGATGACTTTAAAGTTTGGCGCATGTAAATCCAGTTTTTTACATATAACATTTTTAAAATTCAAACAACCTGACTCCTTTCTGTTGAAATATAAAGACAACGCCTGTACTCTTATTTGAGGTACATATTTGATTCACAAAACTGTAGATTAAACTCGCTATTTAGTGGTTTTCTTATTTTCCCCAATTTTTACAGTTTAAGCGAATTTTATCGCTAAACTAGCAATTGGCCTTAACAAATTGTCATGCAGTAGGACAGTGGCGGATCCAGCTCATGCTTTTAGGGGATAATTTTGAAAATATTCTCAAAATTTTCTGTATGTATGGTTGGGAACCAATCAAAAAATGGCCTTAGTAAAGATTATTCAAAATCAAAAGTTTGTCTTCAAATGTGTCATCACTATCTCCTATAAGAACAATATTTTAAAAACTGTTCTGCATTGGAATAAATCAAAATTAATATTGAAGTGAAAGGTACTCTCAGGTAATTAAGAAGGTAGAAATTAATAGAAATGATAATTAAAATTACTGCAAATCTAGTCAAAAAGGCGATGACTGTATTTGTCATAAAAATTACTAACCCTGTAGTCATTTTTAACTATTGATAAAACAACTACAATGTTAGTAAAAACAACTATCGAAGCGGTCAAAGCCCCCTAGCCTTAATCAATAAACCATAAAAACGACTAACATAGCAATAAAAACAATGAACTTAAAACGACTACATAAGTTTTAAAAACTACTATTTTTAACAGTTATTTCTTTCGGTATTTTAAAAATATTTTTTATTAAAAAAAGTATTTTTTTCTTTTAATTACAATTAAAATTTATCTTTCCTACATCCTATTAAAAATGCGAAGTCAAAATTCCAAACTGTTTGCCAGTTATGACGTGTATATGCATTGGGGATATAATGAAATTTTCTAATTATTATTTGGAAACTATGAACATATCAATAATAACAAATATAATTTTTTAAAAACTAGCATAGTAGGAGGAGACTTTCCAAGATTATTGTATCTATCTCTTCTTCGGAAGATGCTCTAGTAGAGAAGTGCATAAATTTCTAGCTGCCGGTTAAGGGGTTAAATTTTAATTTGAAAGAGGGCATTTTTAGCCGTATTTTTATAGCAAAATGGCCCAATCTCGGAATTGAGATATTTCAAAAAGTAGGAGGAGCCTTTCCAAGATTATGGTATCTATATCTTCTCCGGAATACGCTCTAGCAGATTAATGCGTATTTTTATAGCAAAATGGCCCAATCTCGGAATTGAACTAGAATAATTTTCATTTTTATAAAATTAATATATTCCCAGTGAATATTTCAAATTCAGTTAAAGTTTTAGTTGTTGTGTCTGATTCCTTCATTGGAATTTTTTTTTTTTGATATTAGTCAACATTTTAAGATTCTAAACTGTTAATATAAGCTAACACCAAGTGCCACTTTTTGTGTTATCTCCCACATATCAAAGCGGTCTCGTTGTGTTTTGATGTGCAACTGCGAATTTTTGTGCTGTGTTCTTGTTATGTTTTCTGTATTGGAACCATGTATGTATGCATGTGGGCTTATATAAAGCACGTGTGCTCTTGTATGGATACAGTAAAAGTCGTTTAAGGCGAATCATCGGTTATTAGAAATTAATTTGAAAATCCCTACGATATGGTAACAATTTCAATTAAGAAAACACCTGTGTATAGGAACTCGCTTAAGGCGACGCCTCTGTTAAGACAAACTGTTTCGGGCAGTCTCACAATAAAATTTCATACAATTTTCCATTTTTAAAACGAACTCCACAATTTTAGAAATTTTTCTAAAATTTCTGTGAATTTTTAAACGCACAGAAATTTTTTCTCACATGTATTCACAAATATCTTTTTACGAAATCAAATTAAAGAATTTCACAATTTTTGAAAAGTTTTATAAAGATTTTTAATATTTTGTGGTCAACAAAAAAATTGCCAATTTACTTTACCGCGGTTAATATGAACATCTCCTATAACGGATTAATTTTGTTAGTACCTCGGAGTTTTTCTTAACCGGGTTTTATTGTATGTCGATTTTTAACAGGGAATTATTGTAATCTTATAAACGGGTAATTTTCCTCTTTTGTAAAACTAAATCTTTTAAAAAACTTGCAGTGAACAAATTGCGTACTAATTTTTTGTTTTTTAAATTGTTGCTTAAACGAATTTTAAAAAATTGAAATTTGAAAAATAAATGAATAAACTCCAGGTCGATTCTTCATGGGCGATTTTTAAAAAACATTTGTTTTATATCTATGAACGAGTTTTAAAAGACATTTGTTTTATATCTAAGGACGAGTTTTAAAAGACATTTGTTTTATATCTAAGGATATAACACAAATGTCTTTTAAAACTCGTCCATGAAGAATCGACCTGGAATTTATTCACTTATTTTTGTTAAGACAAAAAGTATTAAAAATAGAATAACCTTTAATTTGAGATGCATTTCGTCAGATACCACAAGTATGTAAAAGTATCAAAAAATGGAAATTTCGCTGATTTTGATCATCTTTATTAAAAACATAAAAGAAATAACTTTTAAAAATCGGCCAGCAGGAAATGATCTGAAATTTAGTTAGTTATTTTCCAATTTTAATTTTTTCAAATTCGTTAAAAACTGTGGGCTGTTGGCAAGTTTGCTCAAAAAAAGTGCAGTTCTACCCATTTCTCGTGAGGTGGTAGGGGTGGTTAATTCTCACATTGTTAAAAAGCCGTGACCAAAGTTTCACGTTGATATAAAGGGTCCGCCAAATAACTTTTTTTTTGAAAATGCTATAAAAACAAACTACTGAATATTTTCTCAAACTTCTTTTTTTATTTGAAAGTACAATCCTTCCGGTTAATAATGGAAAATAATTTCATTCAAATGGCTGCCTCGGCTGGCCATGCAGTAGCCTACACGATCGGTCCAACTTTTAAGCACATTATCGATTGTGTGCAGCTGTATTTCACCAGGCCCACTTAGCCAAGCGAAAACGCATTGGATGGTCAGTTGGATTCAACTCCTGAACCAATTGGACTTTGTATGGCGTCATACCAAGGTCTTTATGCAAAATTCGTCTCACGAACATACGGAGCTGACGGTGATTCTTTTCTTCCAAAATCCGTACGCAATTTTCGCACACATTCTGCAACATTACCATGATTTTCAAAGTAATGTCGCAATATTTTCCAGCGTTGTTCAAGCGTATACACAACCATATTCGTTCAGCGAAAGGATAAAACTAATTATCTGTCAAATCAGACATGAGCTAAGTGTTACCATGCACGAAATAAGCACTAGTTGAAAAAAAAAAAACGTTAGATGCCGGACCCTTTATCTACTATAAGCATTTTTGACCACCAACTCCATACTAGTCGGACCAGTGTGGGGTGGCACTACTACTCGATAGGAATACTTCTTGGCCAAATTATAGCCTAAAACCCCTGATATTTAAAGACAAATATTATCGCCAAATTATCGTCTGGAAGAATTAAAATATTTACCATCTGCTAAAAAGAAGATGATCGTATTTAAATTACTACTTTGATTACATTTTTATGATGATAAAGGTATTACTATTGAAATAAAAGATATTACTACAATTTCCGGCAACAATTTTCTTTATTAGATTAAATCTATACGATTATTATTTACATTTTTTAATCTTATTGTTAATTCGAATAAGTTACGAGTATGGAAAAACAATCAACAATTGTTATGACATGGTTACGAGTCTTGGTACATTTAAATTTTTATTGTTTTAAAACTTAGTACTATCTTTGTTAAATAAAAAAAAAAATTGGGGCGTACACTTGATTTAGTTTTTTGCTTCATTGTTATTACAAATTATGATTATTATAATTATTATTGTTTGATTCTTATCTATTGCATTAGAACTTGTATAAAAAATAATTATTATTTTCGTAACAATTAATAATTGAATTGACGTTAATAATAAATAAATCTATGTATTTTTCATTAATGACTATAAAAACTAACCAAATACTCTAATATTTGAAACATTTCAATTAATGAATTTGGTTTCCCCAAAAAAAAAAATCCCAACTGAGTTGTGATTCATATAGAGCATTTGAATTAATTATTTGCTATACAGAAAAAAAACAATTATCCGATAAGTAAAAGCTTTGTAGCTTATTACATATCACTAAATTATCACAAAAAACATGGGTCATTAGTATAATTATGTTGATAGTTATAAAACACCTTCAATTATTTATTTTTTTTCACAAAATATGGCTTCATACACTTAGTTAAATCAGCAAAACATTTTGCTGCGTCAGCAAAATCTTTTTTTAAAATCAGCGAGCTGATTTTTAGCAAAAAAAATTAGTACATTCACCAAAAGTTTTGCTAACACTTAGGGGATTAGAAATTAAAAAACACTTGCTAAAAGTTAATAAAATGTTTGCTGAATATTTGTAGAATGAAAAAAACTCAAACAAATTGTAGAAAAATTATACTTTAGTTAATTTATGTGCTTAAAATCTTACATTTTTTTGTGATTATTTTAACCCTCAACCGGTACACTATCATCCAACACAGGTGCGAATTGGGATATTTGATTTTCATCTTAGTATTTGAAGCATAAGAAGATTGACAAGTTATAAGTATGATACATGATTTTGGGGTAAAATTTTGTTGCAAATACAAAATCAAAAATCAAATTTCAAAATAGCATTTTTTTTAAAAACGTTGTTAGAAAATAGTATATATTTATTTTTTTAATAAAGTTATTAATATAAAGTAAAAGCAACTTTTTAGATAAATGAACATTCTTTCAAGAAAAAATAATTTTAATATACCTAATATTTTTTTTAATGTATCAAATTTTATTTTTATATCTTCTTCTATCTATCTTCTTCTTCTATCTATATATATAAAATTGAATGTGTGTTTGTTTATTTGTTTGTTTGTACCTTATAAGAGACCAAACCTCTGGACCGATCTTCCTGAAATTTTCACAGCATTTAACTGGGCCTCTGGCATGATTAATAGGGTACTTTTTTTCGAGCACGCCCACTTTTTTAAAATTATCTAATTTCTCCCATATAGTTTTTAACAGGTTTACTTCAAATTGTATACATGTTAATACTCCAGGCGAGGTAGAAATAAACATTTCTTACGCCACGCCCATTTTCACGACAAATTTTGTTTGAAAGTTTTAAACTTTTTGTTCTCTGTACAAATTTGTTCCTTCCAACGGATTTTTTTATTTGGTAGTATATCGCTCTTAATACTGTTAACGTCGCCATATAACTATGAACCACGCCCACTTCACCGCCCCCTTTTTTTAATTCAGATACTTACTTATACCACTAACAATGTTTGCTATACAAAATACTTTTTTTGTAATATGTATTTACCTAAAGTTTTATACACTTTTTATCTACAGGTAAGGTAGCCATACATTTTTTTATTACCAAATCCCCCTTTTTCGCCCCATTTTTCTCTAAATTATAATTAATCTGCTTTCAATCTATATATATAAAATGGAATGTGTGTTTGTTTATTTTTTTGTTTGTTTGTTTGGACCTTATAGGAGACCAGACCTCTGCACCGATCTTCCTGAAATTTTCACAGCATTTAAATGGAACTCTGGCATGATTAATAGGCATGATTTCAATCACGCCCACTTTTACGCCCAATTTTACGCCCACTTTTTTTTAATTATGTAATTGCTTCCTTATAGTTTTTAACACATTTACTTCAAATTGTATACACATTATATACTCCAGCCAAGGTTTCAATCGCCACGCCCCTCTCACGCCCCATATTGTTTAAAAGTTTTAATCTTTTTGTCCTCTGTACAAATGTATTCCTTTCAACGGATTTTTTTTTTCAAATAATGTATATGGCAATTCATTCATAAGCAAGCGGGAGCTTTGCTTGCATGCTTTGCATTTATTTAACTATATAAACACTTTTTAATACATTTCATAATGATGGGGGGTAGCGAAGCACACCGGGCTCAGCTTTTTATTATAAAAAAAATATATCATTGACACGAAATTTTTACTTAATTTTGTTATCTTATTTTTAATGTATTACTCATTTCAATTATCATTTTTTAATTTTAAAAACGATCATAGACAAACTAAGGTCATCTAACTTATCTCAATGTAGCCAAAGTTTAGTGAAAACTATAGTAATGAATGTTAAATTTATATGAAAATATCTGTGGTTAATTAAACTCGGCTATTTTTAGAAAAGTTATTAGGCTTAAATAAAATTTTAGGCAGGGCAACGTCTGCAGGGTCAGCTAATTAATACAAATAAAATTTGAAGGCAAAACAACGTTTGCCGGGTCAGCTAGTTTATTATATGTATTGTCTTGTCAATTAGGTTCGTATATTGGTAGCTGAAACGCAATATATTGATTTTTGCATATTTTTCGATTACTTTCATTAAAAAAATATCCTAATCAATAAAAAATCTATAGTGTCCGACCGAACAGTTCGGCCAGAAAATGCATTTGGTCTGTATTCGGTATTTTAAAGCATTATGGACAAATTTGGCGGATGGAAAAATGTTTATTGGGCTGATTAGATGCTATTTTAAGTGTCAAATCTGAAGAAAAGTCTGTAGTTAAGAAATGAATTCAATCGGCTCAACAAACATGTTTCCAATACTAAAATTTGTCATAATTGCCTCTAGATATCAAAAAACCGACAAAATATAGTTTTTTGGCCGAACTGTTCGGTCGGACACTAAAAATCTATATTCAATTTGTATTAATTAAATAGTTTTAATTTGTAGACCTCGAGCTTGACTATTATATTCAATTTGTTTTGAGATTTTCAGGTTTTAGCTTTTTAGCTAAAGATATACAGTTTTTTTGTTATTGTTTTAAACATATATTTTTTCTATTATTAGTTATAATAATTACCAAATTAACTTATCTGTCTTATCAAATTACAAAAAAAAACATGATTTTTATTTCATAAACGGTACACAGATGCAAATTCTCACCTATCGAACTTTATCATGCCAATTCCTCGGCTTTGCTCAGGCGAATAAATATATGTGTGGTGAATTTTCAGGAGTACATACATTAAAAGTACTTGTAGAAAAAGTTACTGCGTTTTGAAATTTTCATGGGTGCGAACTTTTACTTGGCATATTGTAAAGGAAGACAAATGCAAGTAAACAAATAAATAACAAAATATGACATGTAGAACATTTTTTTTTGCAATAAGAAAAAGAAAACATAAAAATTACCTAAGATGTGTGTCCTTGTCTTTCGGTTTAGTCTGTCTAACTGAACGTATATTTGTTTCCAATTTGATCACACTACATTAATAATCACTATAAACATTTAGTTTACAAATACACTGTTTTTCTTTATTAAAGTTTAATATTTTATTTTGTCTTTAATTTAATTAATAGACAATTACTTTGACAAGCCGGCGTCAATACAAAATTTAAGTTTTTAGTTCAAAATTTATATTGTTGGCGTAATATTTATATATGATAAACAGCTACAAAAATCGTCCAAGAGTTGTACTTTTTAGTATAATTTTCCTTGTCTCTATTACATCTTGACAAACAGCGACATATACTTCATTCTGCGTATATCTTTCAATCTGGTTGTCTTCCACACTATTAATGTGCTTATCAGCACAATTTTTTTAGGAAAATAAATTAGTTTAAAACTGAATAAGTATAGCTGAATAAGTATAAATAAAATTTTAGCTCAAAACACAATTTCAGCAAAAAATTTGCCGTAAACTAGTATTATTTATTTACATGACGTTTTACTAACTTTTTCTACTAACTTATGTATTTCGATTTTTATCAATATTTTTTATTTCAGCGCATCGAAACAGAAATCCAACCTTATGTTGCTAAAATTTTAATGGCGCGTTCTTTATTTGAAAGCATCATACCGGCTATTGTTAGTTTATTTATTGGACCCTGGTCTGATAAATTCGGTCGTAGACCTATTGTTTTAACTACTTTTACAGGTAAAGTAATACATTTCTGTGAGTTTTCCATTATTTCATTGTTTTTTTTTCTACTTTAGGGTATCTTGTTGGCTCAATCACTTTAACGACATTATCGTTTATATCCACTAGGATAGTAATAAGTCCTTGGCTGTTTTTGTTATGTTCCGTACCATCAGTACTGAGTGGTGGTACATGTGCCTTGATTACTGGTATCTATTGTTATATATCCGATGTGGCCAAAGAGAAGGCAAGAGCATTAAGGTAAATATATATAGAGGACAACTTCCTATAACCTTACTTGCCAATTATTCACTGGCATTGAAATTATATTGGCATTAGTTTTGATCAATGGCAAAAAAGTTCATTATCAAATTATGTCACGATTATACAAACAGTAGTAAAGTGAGGCCAATGCCTAAAATAATTGTGTTTAATTTTATTAAAAAAGTTAAAACTAAGATAAAAATTTAAATCGTAACTTTAAAAGTATTCACTATTTTATTCACGTATGCTCCCTATTCGACTTTTTCACGGTTTGAATTTAAAAATCGCAAAAATATGTTATTTTGAAAAGTTTTTTTGAAGAACGTTTTTATTGGATTCTCTGATTCGATAAGCATTAGATTTATATGGTTGTCCCTTTTCACACTAACGTAATACAAAAATAAACATATTAAAAAATGTATTTTCATGAAAATGTTAGAAAATTTAATATTTTTTATTAAATATTAAATTTTGCTTTTTCTGTGACGCTAATAATTAAATAATTTTCTCGATTTTTTTAAAAAATCCTTATCCATTGTTTCCATACAAAAAAATAAAATTTTTTGTAATTTTTATATTTTGAACAGGGTTTTAAACAGTTTATACTCAAAATACATTCTTTATAGTGATTCCTTTATTTTTATCTGTTCACAAAATAAATTTTTGGTGCAAATGCATCAAAGAAAATGTTAAATGGATCTAAAAATAGTATTTGCATAAAATAAGCATTTTTATTGCCTTAGTGTAAAAGAGGATAATCGTATAAAACGAACACTTTTCGAATCAGCGAAATGCAATAACAACTTTCGAGTACACGGCTCTTCAAAGTTACATACTTTTTCGATTTGAAATTTTTTTTTTTGTTAATTAAAGCAATGAAGAAATGGCGAGTTTTTAAAAACTGAATAAGGGGTGTGTCATAGGCTCCGTAGAGAATATATCGCACTTGATCAACAAGAGGGTATTAACTCAACATTTTTTAAATATCACTTTTTTCAAGAAATCAACTTACAACATCAATATCTATCTATTGTAAAAATTTCAACGTATTCCGATTACTCTTTCTTCTCGAAAAGAACTTTTGAGACCATTTTCATGATAATGTAGTGATTACCTTTATTTCAACAAAAAGGTATTATTTCGAGTTAATACAAAAGTTCAAATAGAAATGAAACGTATATTTTCATAAAAAAGGTATTCTTTTGATTTGAGCCTTTATTTGTGTTAAAAATAATCAAACTGTTTTATTTATATTTGGTTGTATTTTGAGTTGATACTGTTTTGTTGATAAAATATTCAAAATAATACCAAAAAAAAATCGATAAAATTTCAAAAAAATGGTATTAACTCAAAAAATAGATTTTTTTTTGCAATGAGTGGTAAAATTTAAAACAAAAACAATGTATATATATTTTCAAACGGAATTTGCTTATTATGATATGTTTGAATTTTTAAATTCTGTTAAAATGTCGCCATAAACAGTTTTTTGACTCTACTGAAAATTTTAAAATTTTGAGTTAATACCCTCTTGTTGATCAAGTGCGATATGTATTTTTGTATGACATGATTAAGCTTTTGTGCATATGTTTGCCAATGTTTAATCACGCTAAATCCATTCGCGTTAATCGTTTATTTTTGACGGCTCCAAAATTATGGCGGTTTTATGTTTAAAATGAATTAAAAATATAAAAGTTACAGCTTATGATTCGATTTAATTGAAGTTACATCAATTTATAGATCTCATTGTATTTATTACATTACAAAAAAAAAATACACTCAAAAAAAAATGTTTGTCATATAGTCGTTTGAATATTGGAGTGACCTACAGACCATTTTTGGCTAAATTGTGTTAAGAATTGATTATATATGATTAATGTGTCCTCTTTCCAAATCTGTAATCCGTTTTTTCGATATCTCGTATCAATTAGAAGATATCCAGCCGCATCTATGTTTCGTATCCCTAATTTTCACAATTTCTTAACATTGGTTTGGTGTACGCTCAACTTTTTGGTCTATGAAGCAAATTTCCTATAGAAAAATAAAAACATTATTCTTCACTCTTGGATAGCCGCTGTCATAATGAGAAAACGTAGATCAAAACAAAAGGTCGAAAATATGAGACTTGGTTGTATACACATCAAATAAACAACGTATTTAAAGCATACAATAATAAAAAAAAAATTCAGCATTGCTGTGCACTATGAACTACAAAACACATAGGTTCAGCTTTGTTTTGATATATATTTTATTTGTGACGCTAGCACTACGAGTAAATATGGGGTTTTCATCACCATTGGTATCTGATCAAATTGTGAATAATTTATTGTTTTAAATATTTTAAAATAATACTTTAATTGTTTTCTTGTTGATTTCGACATGTTTGACAGCAACATTTTTGTAAAATTTGTTAATTTAAAAACTTAACAACGCTCTTTCGCTTTATATGTTTTGTGTGAGGTATTTCAATAAACAGTTATCCACAGTGGAAATACCTTTCCGTTCTGCCCAAAAACATGTTTTAAATATCAAGTTCCATGAAAGGTGACATGCCACCCTTGTTTTATGTTTAAAACAAAAATATTACTTTGACCTACTTGAAGGAAAATTAATATTTTTTAATGGAATAGTGATAAAAACGGTTTATAGGGCATAAAATAAAAAAATCTTCTTTAAAAAATTGTTAATAACTGGATAATAAGAGCGAAAAGGTATACAAATTAACACTATTGTTAATAATAAATGCTGTGATTGATATAGAAAACAAAAAAAAATTCTATCGTATAGAATGTTAATAAATTTGATGTAAACTTTCTTTATTGGTTTTCTCGAAAAAATGTTTTTGATCGGTGCGGCACTCCAATAATCAATCGACGATACATTAGAACTTAAAAAGAAATCTCCGATTAAAAATTTGGGTGGTTTTGTGATATTTACTTGGGTTAACTTATTAAAAGGAAATCATATTAAATACTTTTAAATTCGCAAAATTGAAAATTTTATACAAGGATGATTTTTGAGGTTATGAAAATGTTGTTTGTTCCATAAAAGTTAAAGTCCTTAAAATTAGTTGATGTCTTTTCCACTTTCGTATTAAGCTTATAAAAATCCGATACAGCGCTTTTGTTGTCACAAAGCGAAATGTGTTTGAAAAAATAGCAATGAAAAAATTTTAATTTATTTGCACTTTATAAATATAGTCCGCCGTGAAGATTCACTCTAGATACCTACCCAAATAGAAATTGCCAACCGTACCAAAAAAAATAGTACTGCCAAACTACTGCTTTTTTGTAAAAATTACCAAAGAAACAACTAATTTTGTACTAGGAAAACACTATTTTGTTTGCAAAGCATGTGTTTTACCAGTACCACCCGCAAAATTAGTCACAATAAAACTAAAAACTGTAAAAATTCCCTAAGTCAGTTTCTATGTAACTATATATAATTCAAAAATCGCAAAATATTTTACGAAAATAGTTTACAGTTTTGTGAAATCGATTTACATTACAAACAACAAAACCTCCAGTAAATTTGTTGTAGACCTATGAAACTGCTCTAGAACAGCTTCTTTTACCACTGGATACATTTAACCGTTTCTACAACAGGTTCCTGGGAGTCAAATTGTAAAATTTCACTGTCTTTTAGTTTGGAGATAAATAACCTATTGCAAATAGGACAAACTCCATATAATAAAAATTATAACCTATTATAATACAGTATAAGTTGTTCTGCAACATGTTATTTGGATTTTACTGGGGCCATTTTAATATTGACCAGCATTTTTTTTTTAATTAAAGCAAAATTAACAAATTCGTTTAAAACGAAAAATTTGATGTCCAAAAAAATTTTAAATAAAATTTAAGTTATTTACAAATTTCAATCATACATTTTGTGTTTTGAACCCGTTTTATGAAGGTCAAACATATGTAACTTAATAACTTTTAATTTATATATATTTGGATTATTATGTACCTAAATATATCTAATTGTATCAAATATGATACAATTACATGTAATTATATCGGGACAAAACTCGAATAGAATTAGATAGTTTTTCATTAAATTGTATCTATTTAAATATTATTAGATCCAAAGTGATACAATTTAATAAAAAAAATTTTCGAATCAAATTATATCCTCTTATATTTACGGAAAATATCTCATCATATATATTTGTATTGTATATACGCTTTTTTACTTGAGATGTTATTAGATCTAAGTTGTGTAATTTTATTAATGTGGACGAAATTATATATGAAAATATACAATTTTATGTGATGTCACATTTAATCACACACAAAATAAGATATAATAACATAAAATTATACAATATTTTGTTAACTATTTATATTTTGAATTACCGTGTGATTAATTATGTACATTAGGGTGATAACTTTTTTTGAACAACATTCTCCCCAGGGGTTTTCTAATGGCAAATATTGTATTAATGATGAAAAAAACTATTTCAGTTCAATTTGGTAAAAAGACCTTACGCACCGACAGCGATTTCTAAAATGCCTTTAATATATTTTTTTAAATTTTTTTTTAATAAAATTTTTTTTTAAAATGATTCAATTTTTAAATCATTTGCGTTAGTTGTAATATGAAATTGTTTGTCAAATGTAATTCCTTTAGGACGTTTTATCATCTTCTTATAATATTTAATTAAGATCTCAACTTTATGTTTCACACGATCACGACGAATTGCCTTTAGTTTAAGCTTCTGGCATAGATTTAATAGCTCATCAGAAATAATAACATACCTTTACACTTTTCAAAATTGACCAACGCATTAAATCTTCCTATAATATCATCTTCCTTTGGCATTTTGTTTAATTCATGTAATGGTATATCAACGACAGGTATATCTCTACAGTTTTTAACAACATCATGAATTTTAGTTAAGTTTTTGGTCCAAATCTTGGAATTTTTTTCAACACTTATTTTGCTTTTCTTATAATTCATTTTTACCAAACCGATTTAGTTTTTTGTTTTAAATTGCAACCAATATATGAAAATGACAAGAATTGCCATGAATTTTTATTAAAAAAAAAAAATGAAATAAAATATGTGAAAACAGATTTTTTTTTATATAAAAAACTGCAAAAAAATAGCGGAAATTAAAAGCAAATTTGGAAGAAAACTATTCCATTGACTCGAAAACGGACTTTACTATTGAAATCAGCATGCCTTAATTATATAGATGTGATGGTCAGACGTTGAGGCACCAAAAAAAGTTTTTTTTTAAAACTTTGTTTGATTCAAAACTTTAACGCGTTTGGTGCGTAACCTTTTTTAACGATAGCGAAAAACTAAAAACGCAGTTCTTAATATTTGTCCATGCCCTACACGATTTTGTCTGGGGAGATTTGATATTTGCAAAAAATGCAAAAAGTTATTACCCTAATGTACATATGTATGAACTTATTTAAAATCGTGCAATTTTCTTTCTTGGGCAAGGCTTCGGCGTTTTATCATCATTAGTAGAGTCCATATCGGTGCTTTGATTGGCTTTAAACATTATTCAATAGTCTAGTTGTCAATGTTCTGGAAGTAATACACCAGATGAGTAATAGAAAGTTTTGCAAATAGTTCGGCAAAGAATTCCAGGGGTGATATGGATAATAACATTTTTAAATTCTCTAAAGATTTTTGTTTTCTTCTTCAATAGAATGGTGTTAAATGAGGCATCATTATGTGCTGGAATGATGGTTGGTAATGTAGCTAGTGGCTATTTGTATGCAGCCACTAATGCAGTAACAGTATTTGCAATATCATCCAGCCTAATGTTATTGGCATTAATCTATGTTGCAATATTTGTGGTGGAAAGTTTGAAACCGGAACAAATCCATGCTGGAGTAAGTATTTTAACAAAGACATTTCAAATTTCACCATAATATAATAAAAACGTTTTCAGTCTAAAATAAGAGAATTTTTCCGTTTCGATTTGGTTAAAGACTTGGTTCAAACCTGTTTGAAGAGAAGACCTAATTTTGATCGTGCCATTATATGGCTAACGATGACGGCTTTAACTATAGCCATATTTACCATGGGTAAGTTCCTTAGAACGTGTATTCGAAAGATAATTGTTTTTTTTTAATAAAATTGTCTTGTAGAGGGTGATTCCAATGTTACATATTTGTTTGTACGAAAACAATTTGAATGGACTTTAAAAGATTTCAGTTTGTTTAATGCTGCCCGCATAGTTATTCAAATAGTTGGCAGTATTTTGGGCATGTTCATATTACGAAGAGTAAGTTTTTTTTTTGTTTACCATGCATAGCACATATTTTAAGTACATTTGCTATTATAGTTAACTATATATTCTATGTGTTGCAGCTTTTAAAATTCTCTATTGTGACAATGACCATGATTTCGTTAGCTAGTTGTGTTTTGGAAAGCACTGTTAGAGCTACTGCTGTATATTGGTGGCAATTATATTTGGGCTTAACTTTAGGTTTTATGCGTGGCATTATGGGACCAATGTCTAGAGCAATTTTATCACATGTGGCACCATCAACAGAAGTCGGTATGTTTTTACTGCAAATCCAAATTTGGTTTACAAATTGCAAATAACTGCTTTTCCCTTAGGTAAAATATTTGCCTTAACAACTTCTATGGAATCGTTATCACCTCTTATAGCAGCTCCCTTGTACACATTAGTGTATAATGCGACAATAAACTACTATCCGGGCTTATTTAATTTTATAAGTGCTGGTTTATATTTGTTATGTTTTACTTTAATATCGTAAGTTTTTTTTTTACTAAAGTATCAACAATTTATTTGTATTATGTCACAATGTCACATTTTTTTTTGTAGGACAATTTTTGGTATACAAAAATCTATGGGACAAACTGCTACCTATCAGGCTATTGGAAGTTAATTCAACATATTTATAACCTCCTTAGTAAAATTATGTGGTCTTTATTGACAGTGATATACTAACATATGTATTGTATTGTACATAAATGTATTATAAAAAGCTTTAAATAAATAATATCTTCCAATGTACATAGATAAGTTTATCATATTAAACAAATTATATTTGTATTTGTTTGTTAATGGATTATTAATTATAACTTAATTATACATACATATAAAATATAGAACATTTTTAATATTTCAACATTTAAATAAATCTATATTAATTGCGAGGGCTGTAAAATTCGATTTTTTAGTGCCTTATTTTGTAAATAGAAACTATTATAAACGACAATAACAATAATTACAACAGTACACCGGAAAAAAAATTACAAAATTATGTTTGTAATATTGAACATGTCTCATAGAACTTTATTGTAAATACAATTTGGCAAATTTGGAATTGGCAAAAACTATTTCGATTTCTAAATACAATTTGTTTGTAATTTTTAATTTTTGTTTTTAAAGATGAAAACCAACAATTTACAAAAAAAAGGGGTGTTTGTATTTTCAAATTCCATTGTTGGTTCCTACTGTTGTTTACTAAAATGTATAGATTAAAGTAATTTTTAACTATTTAAATTCAACTACAACTTTTATTATCTAATAAATTACCAACTGACATTTATTTAGTATCAGCAACTATTTCCTGAATGTATATAATTATGTATATATTTTGCTAAAGAAAATTTTATAATTTAAAACAATAAATAAAAAACTAGATTAAAAATCATTTTAATATTTTACTATAGTAATCTTTATGGTTTAGTTTAAAACGTAAAACAAAACTGAAAAGAAAAAGAAAAACATATTTTTTATTAAAAGTTATTTCAAATAATCGCACAAAAGTAGTACTTACAGTAAAAATATGAAAGCAATAAAAAATATTATTGCACTGATGATATTAAACAATCCAGGAAATGATGTCAAGGATGCTTGATATATTACAGTATACAAGGGAGCTGCCATAAATGGGGCAACTGATTGTAAAATATTTTTGATGGAAAAGATTTTACCTAAAGTAAAATAAATAATGTTTTTATATTGAATTTTTTAATGTAGCTAAATTGTAAACTATTTAAATTTAATTTTCAATACGAAATCTTGAGGTAATAAAGGGTCCGCCATCTAACGCTTTTTTTTAACTAGTGCTTATTTCGTGAATGGTAACACTTAGCTCATGTCTGATTTGACAGATAATTAGTTTTATCCTTCCGCTGAACGAATATGGTCCGTATGTTCGTTATCTTGTGAAAAAAGTGAAAGAAACTGGCATCCTCATCGATAAAATAAAGCGTGAAAAACCAAAAACAGTGCGTACACCAGAGAATATTGCTGCTGTGTCAGAAAGTGCGCGTGAAGCGCCATCAACATCAATTCACCGTCGTTCTCAACAATTGAACATTTCGAATTTTGCATAAAGACCTTGGTATGACGCCATACAAAGTTCAATTGGTTCAGGAGTTCAAAAAAAAAAAAGTTATTTGGCGGACCCTTTACGTACAAAGTTAGATCAGTTTCTTGCCAATCTAATGATTCAGTTTGCAAAGTAAATAAAACTTGCACAACCAATAATTTCGATTATATAATTTTGTATTTAGATGCACTCAAATTAAAAAGTCTGTAAGAGTTGCAGAAATCGTAAAGTAAATTTAGTAAATATGTTTTACTAAATTTTAGTAAACTACGAATGAAAATCGATTTGCTTAAATCAGTAATTTGTTTTAGTAAATTGAGTAGGGGAGGTGCGTATACCTCGGAACATTTAATAAATCGGTATCTATATCTCTAATATTAACACAGATGCAAAAAAATCTTTAAACCTTTCACTGCCGACTTTTTGTTTGTGAATATATTTCTATTTTGACTTGCGAAAAATAGATCCGAAAATCGAATTTTTGTAACATCTCACCCCATTTTAAGCACACTTAGAATGCTCTTACAGTAACTACAAGTAAATCATTCGGGTAGTAAACAATAGTAGTTGTTTTAACTGCTTTTGTAGTCATTTTTTTTTTATGAGAAAATGAAAAACAACTAATTTAGACAGTCATTTCAAAAAATAACTAATCCAAAAAAACAGTAATTTTGCAATAAACAGTTAGTCTTTGTTAGTTATTTTAAAATAGAAAGAAGATTATGGCGAGCTTTTAAAAGTTCTCGTTTAGTTTATATTTGTTATTATTGTTATGTATGATATTATATTATATATATTATATTGTATTATGTTGTATATGTTCATAGCAGTGACGGTCCCTGAAGTTGTCAAAGGTGTGCTGCGTTTAGTTTTAAATATTAAAATTGCGTCTATAATGAGTTTTCCCAATACCTTTCACCTTTCTGTTATAGGCACAGATAAGATTTAATTAATTCGTATAGTTACTTAAATTCTACTTTTACGCGCACTTTGTTTCTTGTTCAGTTTTTTATTGAACGTGTAAGGGGTGCGTTAAAAAAATGCGTTTTACATAAAATTTTAATTGCATATCTAATTAAAAAATAGAAAATTAACTAAATCTAAACTCTGTTTATATGGGGAAGGCGAAAGGTCGTGGAATTTCAACATTTTTAAAAGGGCAACACACCTTTGACAACTTCATGAACCGTCACTGGTTCATAGATTGCAAATAATAATTAAAATATTTCATTGTATCTCCAATGCATAAAAACGTCGTAACTGGAATACCGTTTAGAATTTTGATTTTGCATTTTTAACAGGATGTAGTAAATACAAATGTTTATTGTAATTAAAAGAAGAAAACATTTTTTTTTTCTTAAAAACTATTTTTAAATTACCGAAAAAATAACTGTTAAAAACAGTAGTTTTTACAACTTATGTTCGTTTTATGTTCATTGTTTTAATTGTTTTGTTTCTCGTTTTTTTTTTTTTTTTTTGTTTATGCAATCAATTAAGGATAGTTGTTTTTAACCGCTTCGATAGTCCTTTTTACTGCCATTGTAATTGTTTCTATCAATAGTTAAAAATGACTACATGGTTAGTCATTTTTATGACAAATACAGTCATCACCTTTTTGACTAAATTTATAATTTTAATTGCAATTTTTACCCATTTAATTTCCTGAGTGTATAATGATTTTTTTTGAATGACAAATATCCTAATGAACATATTTTAACCAAAAATATAAAGATTTAATGCAGTATCATATTTTTTAAAAATGTGTACACTGTAGTGTACAAGGGGAGTGAAAGGGTTAAATGCAGAAAGATTAGTTTTGGTATTTGGAAAATTACTTTTTTTTAGAAATCTACTCCAATAAAAGAATTACTTAAATTTATTTTAACTGAAAATTAAACTGACCTTTCTTTAACCCTGCAGTACAATCGTTGGGTGTAATGCACCGCTACTTATTAGTATCTGTCGTTCATATTTGTTAAATTCAAATATGCAAATAATAGTTTTTGTTTCAATAATCAACACCAAAATAGGAAAAAAAAAATTTTATAATTTTGGCAATTCATTATATTTTGTTAATGTACATATTTCTTGGAAAAAAAACAAGAATTCAGGATTCCACCACGAAGATAGTACTGCAGGGTTAACTTTGATGAATAATGAAACACATTTTCCCATTTTTATCAGGAAATGGAATAAATCAATTCCAAATATATCGATGATTTTGAAATCTTAAACTTAAATATTGGCAGGCAATACCGCTTCAATTGCATTATCGATTCAAAGCCATTTCAATTGACGATAGTCATCCCTAAACAGCCGTTACCGAAGTTATTGATAAACCGTTATTCGTAAAATACAGTTACTGATATAACAAATACCGATATTCTTAAAATACAGTTGCCGAAATAAATGAAATAGGGGTAACGCTGTTGCCGAAATAATCTAAAACAGCGTAACCCATAAAATAGCAACACTAGCCAGTCATTGGAATCCGGGCAAGATAAAATCAAAAATATTAGTGCACATTGATATTGCCGTTATCCTTAAAATACAGATACCGAAATAAATAAAATACCGTTGCCGTAAATGAAATACCGTTGCCGTACACTCAGAAAATTCTTCCCGTAACTACGTGTCAGCCATTCGTGTAAAAAGTTATTTAAAAAATATTGCTTAAAAAAATTTTATTTGCAAAAGTTAATAATTCAATAAGTTTTCAGTGGAAATTAAAACTATTTTCAATCAATATTGTCATATTTTGTTAGATTTGTTGTACTTTTTGCTCGTTCATAAAAGCACCAAAAAAATGTAACCATAAAGTAATAGAGATCTGAAATTTGGTTGAAATGAGTGTCTAAGCAGTGCTTAACTTTTATATTATTGGGGACAGAATCCGTCCCCTAGGAGAAATATTTTCCTGTATAGAAGTGGAGAGATCTCCAAACAACTATCAAATTTTCATCAGTTTAAAATTTTTTTTGCACATTTCAGAATGTTCTTTTTAAAGTTTAATCCGACATTTTGCACAAAATGTTTGGTCAAATTAAGTTTTATTAGTTTTTTGTTTTTATATACATCGAGATTATTTTTATGTTATTTTCAATTTATAACGAGCTTTCAACCGCTGTATATTTACAAAAATAAAGCAAATCAAACATATTAGCTAGGTTGATACTAAGTATTTCGATCTAGCTAAAGATCTTACAGAACCCGAAGTTTTAGAAAAGCTAGAGCCTCCTTAATGGGCAGAACTTTAACAAAAAACCTATTAAACATCAATTTTGCTCCATTCTTGTCTTCTTAGTAATCAAGTTTTTTTAATTTAAATATTTTTTAAGTCCGTTAAAAACAATTTACACATTTTACCAACGTGTCTTTAAAGACACACACATTTTATGAAAAAATGTTTAATCGACAACGCAGAGAGTCTAATTTATTCATTAAAAATACTTGCTAGCTTCTCGGAAATCGACTTAAGCCCGTCCAATACAACAATAATCGATATATGGTCGTTTTTTGTTTGGTTTGACAGTTATTTTGACTTATGATGCAGTTATTTATTTAATACTTGATAATAACTACAATTTTTATGACAAATGTAGTCATCGCCTTTTTAGTTACATTTGTAGTTGTTGTAAATTTTAGTCGTTCTTACCTACTTAATTCCTAAGTGTTATAATAGCGTTTGAAAACACTATATTTAGAATTTAAAATAACCTTTTAAAAATATATCAGTACACTCAGGACTTGAAGAAGGTAGAAATGACTGAAAATTACAGTTGAAATGACTACAGATGTATTCAAAAAGGTGCTGACCGTTTTTGTCATAAAAATTACTAACCATGTGGTAATTTTTAACTATTGATAAAACAACTACAATAGTAGTAATAACGACTAACGAAGCGACAAAACAATGAACATAAAACGACTACATAAGTTGTAAAAACTAAGATTTTTAAAAGTTATTTTTACAGTATTTAAAAAAAAATTTTTTTTTAAACAATATATTTATATACAATAAAAATTTGTATTTAATACACCCTATAGGGTATAGATTTAAAATACAAAATCAAATTTCCAAACGGTATTCCAGTTATGACGTTTTAATACATTGGAGATATAATAAAATTTTCTAACTATTATTTGCAAACTATGAACATATCAATAATAAATATAAACTAAATGGGAATTTTTAAAAACCGATTCGATGGTAACGTTATTTAGTTAATGCAGATAATGTCAATGCACATTATTTCAATTATGTCGGCAACGGGATAACGATAGTCAGCTAAAAGGGTTTTGAATCGATAACGGTATTTTAGCGGTATTGCCTGTCATCCATGATTTTTAAATAACTAACAAAATTTAACTGTTTACTGCAAAATTACTGTTTTGGTAGTTGTTTATTGAAATACTGAAATAACAACTTAAAACAACTGTTACATGAGTGCAGTATTTTTGGTTAGTTATTTTTTGAAATGACTATCTAAAATAGTCGTTTTCCATTTTCTCATAGAAAAATAACTACAATAACAGTTAATACAACTACTACTGTTTACTACACAAATTACATACATGTAGTTACTGTAAGAATTCTCTGAGTGTAGACAAATTTCAAAGTTATGCCAACACAGGCCTACACAATTTTAGTGAGGTCAAACTATACACTCATAAAAATTCTACAGTTTATACATTTTTTCTCTTTTATCTTTAGTGTAAAAGAGAATCTTAAAGAATATAGACAAATAAAATTAAAACCCTGTAAATTTTATTAAATAATTAAAATATTAAGGTAAGATATGGAATGGAAAATAATTTTATTTAGTTGAATATTATTAAATGTTGTATTTCCTTTCTCGCACGTATTTAATACTTTTATATTAGGTCAATGTGATGCAAAGAAATCAGAGACATCTTGAAGACAGACATGTGGCAGAAATAATTTGGAAATGCGTCCGATATCAGTTCTTCCGGTTCTCTCAAAATTAGTCGAACATATTATTAAGGAACAAATGATTCAACACCTTGAGGAAAATTCCTTAATCCACAATTCACAGTCAGGTTTTCGGCGTGGGTATAGTACTGGTGCCCTTCTTCTTGGTCTAACAGATTCTGTTAGAACATTTTTGGATAACGGTAAAAATGTAGTTCTTCTTTCATTGGATTTGTCAAAAGCTTTTGACCGGGTGATACACTCGAAGCTTATAGACAAGTTGTAATTGTTAATTTTTAATTTTTCCTCACAAGCTTGTAAACTTATAACCTGTTACCTTTCTGATAGAAGTCAATATGTATCAATTGGTGAATCTTCGTCTGTGACAAAACCAATAACAAGTGGTGTCCCGCAGGGATCTATTATTGGTCCTCTACTGTTCATGATTTACTTAAATGATCTGCTAGCAATAGGGAATGGTATATCCTGTCAGTCTTACGTTTATGCGGATGATGTTCAGTTTCTTTGCTATTCAGATGCACAGTTTGCAGATGTCTTGGAGGAAGGTGTGAATTTTATAATGCGTGAAGTCTTGTCTTGTTCTTCAGGCAATGGTTTTGCTGTAAATCCAAGAAAGACAAAGTTAATGGGTTTCGGTGTCGTTGATGATACGATAAACGTTACTCTCAATGGTATGAGAGTTGATTTCGTAGACAAGATGAAGTGTCTTGGAGTTTTAATTGATAATCAGTTAAGTTTCTCATCGCATATTAATAGCGTTTCTTCGAGAATATCATTCTTGTTGAGAAGATTATACTCTCTTGATATATATCTGCCTCTTTCAATTAGAATGCGTGTTGCTAATGCCTTGCTAATGCCT
Source organism: Delia radicum (assembly GCA_021234595.1). NCBI lineage: Eukaryota > Metazoa > Arthropoda > Insecta > Diptera > Anthomyiidae > Delia > Delia radicum. Next base: position 206,955,055 of record CM037855.1, read on the forward strand.
CATATATTATATTGCGTATTTTCTGGTACCACAGATGGTGAATTTAGTAGGTTTACTAGGGTTTTCAATCGAATTATTAGATATGTGTATGGCCTAAGACTTCGGTCCCATGTCACCCCGTATGTGGTCCAATTTCTTGGGTGCTCTTTTAGTAATTATGTAGCTATGAGGTTGTTGATATTCTTCTACAAGGCGATGGCAAATGGCTTTCCAGACTATATAGTAAACAATTATATTTTATCCCATTCGGAAAGAAACCCACAATTGGTATATCCAATACATCACACGACTATGTTTGAGCGATCATTTCAGATTAGGCTTTCGAGAATATGGAATGATTTACCTATACAATTGAGAAGTTTTAGTTTTTCACCACAGGTCTTTAGGCAAAAGCTGAAGGATTATGTGGCTGTTCATGATTTGTAATTTTTTGTGTTAGCTGTCTTTTTTATCTATCTCAACTTTTTTTTTTTTTTATTTTTTTATTTTTTATTAAGATGTAATTTTTTAATTAAAAAGAAATGTTTTTTTATTATTTATGATAGTTTTAAGTTATTTATTTTTTATATAGAAAATATTATTAATTAGCTTGTGTTATAAAGTAGCTTTTAATAATCATATATGGCCCTAAGGGCTTGGGGTATGTAAATTGGAGAGAATAAATTCAATATTTATTATGAAAAAAAAAAAAAATACCGTGAAGCGTAAATATATTTAAAGTGATATTTTATGTAAATATAGTTTTACAATGTGTTTATTAAATAATAATAAAATCAGATTAAGAATATACAACAAAGTTTTTTGTTATATATATATATTTTAACTTCTGGTAATGTTTTTTTTAACTCAATTAGTAGTTGTTTTTACTACAATTTGACAGTTAATTTTGAATAGTAAAAAGTAACTACATATTGCATTTAAGTTAAATGCAAATGTAGTGAACACCATTTTAACTGCAAATGTAGTTATTTTAACTTCCATTTGCAGTTGCAGGACTAAAACATAATTTTCTAAAGCATTGAGGTCCGTTGAATCTGAATCTGACCTAAGAATCTTTTCATCACATCAGGTTCTCGGGATATCTTATATCTCATAAAGTTTAGTAAACCCGGTTTTTTTGCTTTAGTCGGGACCTTGTAATATCGCGTATTATGACTTTTCACAAAATTTGCTACGTAATTTGAAATGTATCCCTATTGTTTCCAAAACTCAGGTTTAACCTTTCTATTAAGATATCTCGAAAGCCTTATGTGATGGAGATTTTAAGAGGTCAGATTTGGATTTAGCGGACCCCAAGCCTTCTGAAAAGTATGCTTTAGTCCATGGCAAAACGACACCTGGTAGACTTATTAGAAAAATGTTCTCTCTTTTTTTTACACAAAAAGTAAACAGAAAACCATAGAAAGTCAATAAAAAACCTATGATCTTCCTAAAATTTTGTAGGCCTGTGTTGCCATTGTCATGACTTTGAAATTTGTCTACAGTTTTTTTTAATAGCTTTTTCTAAAATCGGAAATATGGTGTTTTCAATCATATTCTCACTTTTTGTGGAGTATTATTTTTGTTAATAACTAATTGGTAACCATTTTGTTTTTGCATTTTCGATAGTCTGAGCGATTTTAATGTATTTCGAACTCACCTAAATCTGTAGATGGAACAATATTTGATACTATGGTACGGCACATTGGTCCTCCAACAGATTTTAAAGCACCAGCTCCTATTGCTAAGTACAAATGCCAGGGTTCAGTTGCTAGACCTTGTATAATGCTGCGCAGAATATCACTGAAAAAAGCTATTAGCGCCACAGTAACCACAGACATACTAAAAATCTAAAAAACACAAACGCACAATATAATATAATATAAGATAAATTATATAGTATGTATAACGACTATGCACACGCAGAGAAAAGATCATCATATTACGATAGTTTCAGAGCATCATGTTATGATTGAAATGCGTAACAATCATAATATGATCATATTATGAACCTAAATGATAATAAAATCGCCAGTTATCATAAAATGATCAGTCAGAATCATATTTATGATCATTAGGAACATAATATGATAGTTTTGTGTCCGCAACCATGTTCAATCATATTATTTCTCAGCGTGCTGTAATCTAATAAATACCTTTCTCATTATTAAAAATCCAACTAATGCACCAAACATCGAAGTAACATGACTTATGGTCTCATAAAAAGTAAATTCTCTAACGGACCATTGGAACTTTTCTCGCACAAACAAATAGAATACAGTCATGGCACCGTCCAAAACGAAAATTGACAGAAACATTGTTCCGGTAATCAACAAAATAATACTACGATCATAGTATGGTCTGGTCTTAAAACATGTTATCCACATATCTTTGATATGAACATAACTGAATAAGCCAGCCGTCTTTGCAGTGTCCTTATCATCCTCTTTTATTTTTTCCTTTGTTGTTGACTTTTCTTCTTCAGCTTTTCTTAAATCGATTTCATGGAACTTGTTTTCATCTCCCGTTTTATTTATGTTCTCTTTATTGTTTTCAGGATTTTCAAAGGATTTCGTCAGTATGGTGCAGTTCATGGGCAATTCATTACACTTCACTTGCATCGTCATCGCATCAGCCTCAACTGTTTGCTTCAATTTTAAACTTTCCGGTACACACAGAGCGATATAGGCCGTTGCTAAACACATTAAAATACCCGATGTGGAAAAGGTTATTGTGGCATTTGTTGCTGCATACAAGTAACTAGAGAGTAGAGAACCAACCATAAGACCAACAGACAAAAACGCCTCCAATGAAATCATTCTGTAATTAGGATAGTTTAAATACATGAGTGTTTGGTCATTTTGTGACACTTTCAGAGCTTTGGCATACCTGTAGGGTCTCGTTTTAGTGTCAGTGACATCTGATATAAAGCAAAATACTGCTACAGAAAACACACAATTGCCACCAAGTATAGAATGAGGTACTGCAGCCAATATATAATACCAAGGATTAACCGGATAGTATTGAGACAGTTCACAAATGATGGCAGCAATAACATATGTACAAGAAAACCCTTTAGATATTCATAAAAGTTAATATAAGGATGATGTAACAGCTCCTAGCAAAAATACCAATGAAATTTTTCCCAATTTAACAGATTCACAGGTGGTCTAGAATTAGGTATTGCCAAAAACAAATACTGCACAAAAAAAAAATATGTAGCCAAATTTAAAAGCTATGAATACACAGGCCTACACAAGTTTGAAAAAACCCGAGATTTTGCTTTATTCGGGTCGATATAATATTGAGTATTATTACTTTTTCACAAAATTTCTTATGTAGTCCGAAATTTCTCCCTATTGTGTTTAAAACTAAGGAAGGTTTAACCTTTAACCTGAATATACACTAAAAAAAGTTTTACAGTTACTACATAACAGTTGTTTGTGTAGTAATCAGTAGTAGTTGTTTTTAACTGTAATTACAGTTGTTTTTCTATAAAATAATACAAAACAACTATTTTGACAGTTATTTTAAAAAACAACTGAAGAAAACTGCTGTATTTTTAACAGTTGTTTTAGTATTTTCGAAAACAACTACCAAAACAGCAAATTTTGCAGTAATCAGTTAATTTTTGTTAGTTATTTAAAAATAGAAGATTATCTCGAGTATTGAAAAATTCTCATTTAGTTTATATTTGTTTTTATTGCTATATTCAGAGTTTGCAAGTAATAATTAGAAAATTTTATTATATCTCCTATGTATTAAAACGTTATAGCTGTAGTACCGTTTGGAATGTTGACGTTGCATTTTGAGTAGGATGTAGGAAATACAAATTTTTATTGTAATTAAAGGAAAAAAAGATTTTTCTTTATTAAAAAATATTTTTAAAATGCCGAAAAAAACTGTTGAAAATAGAAGTTTTTACTAATTTTTACAGTTGTTTCACATTTTAGTAGCCAAAAATGTTCAGTTGTTTTTACTACATTTGGTTGTTTTTTTTTCAACAGGTAAACACAACTACATTTTTAGATATTTTAACGGTAATTGCCTTTGTCGCCACTTTAACTGAAATTACAGTTGTTTTAACTGTCATTTTCAGTAGATTCTAATGTAGAAATTTTTTTGAGTGTACCATAAAAATAACCTTTACTCATTTTGTGTGACAATATCTAATTCTAGACCACATGTGGATTAAGCTTTTGACCGATAATTAATTAATTGTATACATATTAATGAGGCTTTAAATTCCTATTTTATCGAAATTAAGACAAAATGCTGAAAAGGCATAATTCTTTAATTCGTTTTTTGTTTAAATGAATGCAGTTTTATGAATGAATTATTTTTTAAAAGAATGGATTCTTTTTTAAATGATTTAAATTTGAATAATTCAAAATGGTCTTAGTTCATTTAAATCACGTTCACATCTAAATACAAATCACGCGTGTTGACAAAACACGTATTTAAGATCTTCATTCTTTTTCAACAGTTCTGTATTCTTTTCCACTCGTTTTGGCCAAAAAGTAGCCAAAGCATTTAGAAATATTCAATAGCCACGTTCACCTAAATGCAAAACACTATTATAACTTTTCTTTTCCACTCGTTTTGGCAAAACGCGTGTTTTTTGTTTCAATAAAAAAAAACCATTTTATGCTTCGTTATTGCTGCACTGAGAGAATTATCTGCCTAATATCAATGAATATCAATGAAATTTTGTATTATGAAGTTGGTAACAAATTTTCCAACTGAAAATTTTACTGCGCGATACTTGCGAAACAATACTGTGACATAAGCGGAAGTAACGCACAGAATGGATGACAATTAGCTCTTGGAATCTCATAGAAGAACGGAAGGAAGTAAAATGTAAAATGCTGAGTGGAAACAATTACGAACGAAAGTCTGATTATTATTACTATGCAAAGAAATTAAAAAGCTAGTGAAAAAAGAGCTCGAAGTCTACATATAAACAAGAACAATAAAATTGAGAGTGTTTCTTTTTTTAAATAAAAAAATATGCCGAAACAAGTTTAGCTGAAAAAAAAGGTCAATCAACTTTTAGTGACTCTTTTTCTTCTAATTCTGACAAATGTAATCTCTCTAATGGTCATCGTATTGATGACAATGCAGTTGTTGTTGTTGCTGATGCACACGATGTTGATTGTCACAATGTTGTTGTTTTTGTTGTTGTTGCTGCTGAACCAAAAGATCTTATTTTAAATATTTTAAGAGCACATATACGAAGAGACAGTATTTGTTTATCGGAGGAGCCTAACAATATTGATACTGCAGCAACTGCAAACTCTCAAGAAATAACAACAATAAGGATTTGAATGTTGTTGATAAAAAAATGGTTCATCTGTCCTCCTTTAAGTCCAGCGTAAAGTCGTACAAATTAAAGAATATATTGCAAAGAATGCTACTATTAAAAAAATCCATATACAATGTTATAAATTGGTGAAAAATGGTGCTGATATGAATGTACTTAAAAGCATATCGTTTAAAGTTTTAATATCAGTAGAATTCTACAATGAACTTTTAAAGCCTTCCTTGTGGCCTGCCAACGTAAGGTTGAGGCAATTCCAGGATTCTCAAAACTTCTAACCTTTAAATAAATATACATATTTTTATATAAATTTTGTTTTTAATTTTAGTCTGTTGGCAAACTGTAGGCCACTGACTAAATAAACGAGATGAAATGAAAAAGAGACAAGAAGGCATATTACGAAAATTTGGGAAACAATGCTCAAACAGCGGCGAGTAAGGAACTCTACAAAATTATAAGAACTCTTAGCGGAAAAAACAACAACGGTGAATCGCACGCCCGTACAAGATGAACAAGCATGCTTTCTTTAAAACATCCAAAGACATTCAATAAAAATATGGAAGCAACATTTTGAAAAACCTTAAATATAATTCAAAGTGAATTCGGCGATTTTCAAATACCAGGAAGTCACCAGACTAATGTTTTTATTTCAACTTAGCTTCCATCTCCAGAAGAAATAAAAAATGCATTATCTTTTTTAAAAGATGGAAAAGCTCCAGTGAACGATGGCCTAGCAATGGAGTGTTATAAGGCTTGTGCAGGCTTGTTATTTCCGATAAGGCTTGTTATTTCCGCTCTTCCAACGGATATGGAGAAAGGAAGTTCTACCACACGACTGGAAAGAATCTATCATTGTTAAGATGCATAAAAAAGGAGACAGAAAGAAATGCAATATCTGGAGAGGATCTTCACTGCTGCAGACTATTGCTCAAATCTTCAATAAAACTATACTGAATAGAATAGCAAAACATTTGAATAGGCTTATACGCAAAACCAAGCCCGCTTTAGTACAGGAAACTCATGCATCCCTCATATATGCACCACAAGAATTATCATAGAACAGGACTTTGACGCACTCAGCCAAAAATATATATCGAGAGGAATAAGATTATCAACATATTGGAAGCGATTCCTATTCTCACTTTCACCATTCACCTCAATTTTCGAATCTAATTATTTCCCGTGTATTAATTATATGTCCAATTTTGATTACAGATTTTTAATATTTGTTTATTGTAAAGACGACTGGACAAGAAAACAATTTATAAATTTGTATTTATTTGACAGAAAATGAGGTTCGAAAACTGAGGTGAATGGTGAAAGTGAGAATAGGAATCGCTACCATTAAAAAAAAACTTATCATGACACGTAAAGCAGAGTTTTGCATGAAAGAAGTTTATGTGAACCACTTGTCACTTCCTGCAGCGTCAGGCAGGGCTGCACGTTACTCCCACTATTTTTCATCACAATTCTAGATATGGTATTTGAAGTACCGGATGTTAACCCAACTGGCATACATTGGAGAATGTTTGGTAAATTAGAATACTTGGAGTACGCAGATAATGCAGTTTTAATAAGATTTACTTACACAGATATGCAAGAAAAGATTGATAATCTAGTATAAGTAAGTTTTAAATATTTTTATTGTTATATTTATTTTATTGGTTCCAGAAACTAGTAAACAAAATTAAAAACCCAGTGCCATCCTATGAAAATCGATGCAACTTAATACACCTTCAAACATTAGAATCGAGTAGAATGAACTCATCGCTTTTATTTATGCATGGACTTATTTCAGGTTCCATTGATTGTCCGCTATTGTTGTTGTATATACATTTACGTGTTCCAGTCTATGCACTTAGATATCATAAATAAATAAATAAATAAAAAACCTCAGAGCTATTAATTAAATTGAAAAACTGTTCAAACATTTTATGAAGAATGTATAAGCGACAACGCAGAGTTTAATTTCCGATATAATTATTAAACATACAAACCCTTCCAAATGCTTTTTAGCATCTCGAAATCGACTTACTCCCGTCTAATACAACAATAATTGATATATGTAGTAAAATTTCGTTAATATTTTTTTAATGTTTTAGCAGTTATTTTTTTGATAGTTAATAATAACTGCAATTTTTATTAATTTTAATGAGAAATGTAGTCAATTGTTTTAAATGTAATTTTTAGTCGTTTCTACCTTCTTAATTCCTGGATTGTATTTGGTTTTTATCTCACAAGGAAACTATACAGTGATGAATTATCAGATTTAAATGAAACTTTTATATGTTGGAGAGAACAAAAAAAATATTAGACACGTATTTTTTTTAGGTGAGCAATCTCAAGTTTAGGGTTTAAAAAGTGGGGTCAAAAATTACCCAATTTTATGTTTTTTAAATATATTTCTTATATAAGCTATTAAACTTTACGCACATTGCATATCAAATGAAAGGTATTTTAAAGACGCATCCTCTAGTATATGAAACATGTCCGTGCATCGTGCGGCTATAACACGACTTTATCCGAAGAACTTCTATTACTTGTATTTTAAATATTTTAAATAAGTGGCAACCCTGGTTCCACAGCATAGGCAATACAGGTATCAAATTTTTTGTTGTCTCGATTAATTTAATAGTGCTTTAAAAAAATTTAATTTTTTAAATTTTCGACATGATTTCATACGAAAATGTTGTAATTTTTGTCCGCCTTTTTTAACCCCTAAACGCTCGATTGCGCACCTTAAGAAAATATGTGTCTAATATTTTTTTGTTCTCAACAACATATCGAAGTTTCATTAAAACCTGCGGTTTCACCACTATGTAGTTTTCTTGTCAGTTCAAATTTATTTAATGTTAGTTATTAATTTATTTCATTGTAGCGCATTTAAAATTTTATAATTACCAATCATTGATATCAAAAGCAATGGCTTGCGACCATAATGATCAGACCATGATCCAATAAAGACGCCACAAAATGCTGGTACTATACTTTCCAATAGAGTACGTATCATAAATAAGTTTGCCACATAAGGTTGAACTTCAGTTTCGATTTCCTACAGATTAAATTGAATGCGAACATAAATCTAAAACACATTTCGAGTAGAATTTAATAAAATATTTTTCACCTGTAAATAACCGCTGACATTTTTCGTGCCCAATTGTAAACAGTCGCTTTCATTATAATGAAAAATGGTAATACAAGCCTGATATATAACTTCATTCCTCATAATGGTACCTAGTTTTTATTGTTTAAAGTGTTATTAAATAAGTATATGGGGCTTTCCAAGCCAACAACTCAATGTCAAACTTACAGTATTGTATTTGTTTGTTGTCTTATATGATGCGAACAAAAAATGGAACAACTTTTTAAAGTATGTTTTAGACGTGGTTAATTATTGGCAAATTTCGCGCTCATTTTATATATAGTAATTATAATTTAACTAAATTTAGCAAATATTAGAAATTTGACTACACTCAAAAAAATAAGTTAGTACAAAAGTCAGTAAAACGTCTTGTAAATCAGGTATACTATTTTTTAGCAAATTTTTTTTGCTAAAATCGTGTTTTCAGCTAAAATTTTTGTTATGCTTATTCAGCACTTAACTGTTTTATAATTATGCTTTACTAATATACTAATGTTTTACTAATTAATTTTGCTAAAAAAAATTGTGCTGATAAGCACATTAATAATGTGGACGACAACCAGATTGAAAGATATACGCAGAATGAAGCAGATGTCGCAGCATGTCAAGATGTAGTAGAGAAGAGGAAAATGATACTAAAAAGTACAACTCTAATAAGACATATAAAAAAATCAACCATGGAAGACTTTTGTATCTGTTTTTCATACATAAAACAAAATTGAGGATTAAAACAACTTAAGTTTTGCGTTGTCACCGGCTTGTGAAAATAATTGTCTATTAATAAAATAAAAGACAAAAGAAAATATTTAAATTTAATATGTATTTCTATAATAAATGTTAATAGATTAATAATCTAGTATGATCAAATTGCAAACAAACATATACAGACATGTAGACAGAGTAAAGCGAAAGACAAAGGCACACATCTTAGTATGGTTCCTTTTTCTTATTGCAAAAAAGGGTTGTTTTTTTCGTTTCGTTTGTTTTTGTTTATTTTTTCGTTTCGTTTCTATAATTATCTTCGGCAGTTGCGTGCTTTAAAAGAAAGCATCATTTAGACTACCATTGATATAAGTAGTTAAAAGAAAATTTTTGTTATTTATTTCTATATATTTTCAGATATTAAATTAATTCATGACATCAATGTCGGAAAATGAAAATTTTTATATTTCGTAATTATTGTAAATTATTTTTAAAAGAATCACAAAAATATGTTTTATGATTTTCAGCAAATATATTAACTAAATTACAATTTTTTTACATTTTTTTTGCGTTTTTTTCAGTCTACTAAAATTCAGCAAAAAATTTATTAATTTTTACCAACGCTTTTTTATTTCTAATCTACTAAGTGTTAGCAAAACTTTTGCTGAATCTACAAATTTTGTTGTTAAAAATCAGCTTTTCAGCAAAAGATTTGGCTGACATTAGCAATTTTTTTGCTAGCACCCTCCTGACTAAAATTTTGCTGACTCAGCAAATTTTTTTGCTGACTTTACAAACTTTTTTTTTTGAGTGTACATCATATATTTTTTTCTAGAATTTGATAAAAGTATAGTTTTTAAAAAAAGCTAAGCCTGTTCCGAATTTTTCTTGAAATAGATAATTAATACTAACTTTTAATTACACTGTGCAACAAAAAGTTATATCCCGAACTAAACCAATGGGAAAAGAAAATAGAATATCGGTAGACAAACCTCCCAAAGGATTTGGAAACCTGGTTTTCATTTAATGGCCTTTTGAAGTTTGGTTATTTTTTTACAGTTTTTTATATATGGGTGGAATTTTGAAAATTTTAAATATTATTTAATGCACACAAAAAATAGCTATTAGCTATCTTCTGCAATTACAATTAAATGTAAAATCGACCCCGTGTAATTGAAACTGGTTTTAAGCCACAGCAAAAATCGACCTGAGTTTAGATCAAGCGGTTAAAGCGCCTGTCTAAAGTGTAGTGCGAAGTGCATGTGGCAAAGATGTGGCAGGTTCAATGTGGCAGGTTCAAGCCACGGTCAGGATTGCATTTAATAAATAAACATTTCATATAGATGCAATCAAACAATAAAAACCATAACAAATAATTACAGTATTGTCAAAAGGATTACTGATGAAGGTTGTGTTACCAGAAACTGCGCAGTCTAATTCAATTAAAAATTTACAATGTAGCTATGATTTTTAGAAAAGTATGCTTAATCTTCTCTACCACGCCTATATCAAACAATCAAAAATATGTGATTACGTTTTATCGCATTAGATCGGATATTAAAGCAATAATAAAAACATTGTTTTTTCTAAATTGAGCAAAAAATGTGAGTCTTAAATAAAAAATTGTATTTTTTATATTATTTTTTTGTGTGCTTTAGGACAAATCTCTATAAACTAATAATACAGAATATGTTGTCTTATTACACGTTACATCAGACTTTGATAAAAGCCAAATTCTTAAAGTTTTTACCTGTTTTATAATAGTTCGAGGTTTAACTCAAAAATTAAAAAAAGAAATCGTTGTTTTTTTATTAAAAAAATGTCTCTACATCAGGGACTTCAAACGCTTCTAATCCATTAAGACATACACTCAAAAAATTAAGTATTCAAAAAAGTTAAAAAAATCTTAAAATAAATATTATAAAAATACAATAAAATACGAAAAAATGCTGGAAATGCATCGAAAAATTTGACTCACGCTCACTGAATCACCCTCACTGACTCATAAATTTTTTTTCACTCACTCACATTCACGTAAGTAATTTTAGTTTTAACACACACTCCTGAGTGATTTACGTGGATCACTCAAATTTCTGCTCATATTTCTATCTACAGTTTAAAACATTCAATTTGACTTACATTTTTACATTAAAAAATACCAAATTTTATTTATAAGGCCATACAAATTAAACTAGAGCTAAGTTTTCAAACCCTTTGAGGGTTTTGGTCTTCTAATAGTCTATTTTCATTATTCGTTGGTTTCATTCGGGATACAATCGACGATCGCAAATTTGTTGCACAGTGTTAATTATATTGAAAAATAAGCATTAAAAACAGAACTATTAACAGTTTTCAAAGTCCAAGTTTGCATATACATATAAAGAGTGTAAGAGATTTTTTTTTTACACATTTACACGCGATTTGTGAAAGTTGTTCAAATATTCTTGGATTCTTTTAACTTTAAAAAATCATCCAAATTTTTACATCACTTCATAATTTTGAAGTGATGTATAACATTCTTTTATTACACGTTTGACGCTTTCTAATGATACAAAATAAAGATAAATATTTACCACCATATTCATAAAAATAATACACAATATTTCAAATACATTTTAGTTAAACACACATTTTAGCCTTAAAACTGTATTCATAAACGAATATTAACTTTTACACAAGGTTTAAAATAGGTATTTTATGCTAATATTAATTTATGAATATAAGGCTTAAAATGAGTTTTAACTGAAATGTATTTGAAATCTGAATTAAGATTTTTTATGAATACGGGCGTAAAGATTGATTCTAAATAGTTCGCAGTTTACCTTATAAGTTTCCTGGTTAGATTTGGGCTTATTTTTTTAACCTGAGATCCAGTAGAATGATTTATTTAGCTCAGAGTACAATTGGAGTCCGAAAAGACAACAACCTTCATTATTCATAGATACATACATAAGGGTATTTTTCTTTGCAATTGACGCCTCTTTATGAGCATTCTTTTATGACGCATAATTAACCTGACCAACCATACCGCTTTTGGCAGGATCATCCCACTTTTTAAAGTCTGATCCCGCCTTAATTTTTTCCCCGCTTTATAAACCAAAATCACGCTTTTATATTTTAGAACTTCTTAATAGATATTTAAGAAACAATAATAAAATATTCTAAAAAACGTTCAATATTTTAGAAATGCAGCTGTTTTTTAATTAAAATAAAAATATCACAATCAGTGATGGGGACTTCGTAATTTTTGATTAGTGCGGAATCATTGTGTTAAAACCGATTTTTAAACAAGCAAAAAAAAATCCAATTTTATTCTTGATGTTTTATAGACAAACGTTCTCTAAATAAGCAAATTCAAAGGTTTATTGAGAGGTTTTTTTATGATAAATTTAATAAAAAACTGCAAATTTTTTACGAACAAAAAGTGAAAAAAATACATCAAATTGTGATATTTTCCAAAATGTTGTACTAAACTCTTTTTTTTGGAGAATTTAACAAAGGACAATAAATGTCTGAAAAATATTTTTAAAAAATACTCAAATTTAACTCAGAAGTTTTTATTGCTATAGCAATAGGAAAGGCATTATTACATAACACAAATTGTTATAAATTTGTCTATTTCAGTTTGTCTTAAAACCTTTTTTGAAGCGATTTTAACTAAAAATTGCAAATTTGATAAAATGCTTTTTTTTGGGGGAAATAACTCTAAATATCCCGCTTTTTGCACCAAAATCCCGCTTTTTCGTCTGTTGAGTTCCGCTTTCTGATCAAAAACAGTTGGTCACGTTACTCATAATAGACTCCTACTTAATATGGGCATTATTGGAAACTTCACAATTTTCTACGCAATTTAAGAGTCTTTTATGTTTAAATTTGTGCGTCATTTAAGAGTGTTAAAAAAATTTTCCAAAATTTTTAGACATGTTCATAAATAAGAGTGAATTATGTTTAATTTATGACTCAGAAATTTGAGCGCTCTAAAGATTATCATAATTAAAATCTAAAATACAATTCTCGATTCGGTTGGTACTTTATTTCTCTGATGTGTAGACTTAAGAATAGTGGTCCACAACCTAACAAGGGCTTTTATAGCGAAAATGCAAAACTTTCGTTTACGGTTCGAGACGGTTGAACACGCCTTGAGGTGCTTTAGTAGCATACTTGGCTATTATTCAAAGGCATTTAAATTTAATTTGCATTATTTATGGTCAATTCCAATGCCAATGAAATTTTTTCATTGGCAATGTTTAAACCAATGGTAATGAAATGGCACCAATGCCTAAAACAACCAATTGTAATTGACAAATAAAACAAAAAATTTTAAATTAAGTCTTAACTTTAAAATCATTCGCTTTTTTATTTAAGACTTACCAGGTATATACAATTGATGCAAATGCATATTTTTTCCCCTTAAGTCTGAGAGCAATTTGTTAGTTCATATTTTGCTATAAATGCATATTTTAGCATATTATGCTTTAAATGCATATTTTTACTAATTTTTGTTTAAATGCATATTTTTATTTATTTTGCATTAAATGCATATTTTTGCAGCATTTTTGCAGCATTTTTCCCAGTTTTTTGTAAAAATTTCCTTTAAATTTTATTTTTAACCAATCACGTAATCAGCTTCTTAGTAGCTGAACTGGTATTTTTATAGCTTTGTCATGTTTTTAAGCAATTTTAATATTATTTTAAAAATAAGTTGTGTGGTTTAATACATTCTCTACATACGTTTTGCAGAATTAACACAAAATTTTTATTATTTTGTAAATAGAAAAATTCGCCTTTAAAAAACACTAAAAACTTGTTCTCTTTAATCCCGAATTGCATATAAAATGCAAGAGCACACTTAAGAGGGCTTGCGCGGATTAGATCCTCTTAAGTCAACTGATACCGAATTAAATCTTTATATGTTTCTAGAAAAATTAAGAAAAAAAATTAGTGCATACTTTTTTAATTTTTAGTGCATATTTCAATGTTTTTAATGCATATTATAGTCGCTTAAAGCATACTTTTTTAGTACATGAAGTTTCTGCTTCTGCACATGATAGATTAACTTCGATAATTATATGCTTGATGAAAAACAGAATATTTTTAAAATAAGTTATCTAAATTTTGCAAATAAGTTTTTGTGTAGGCAATTGTAACAAACAATTCTAATTGTCTGTTAAAGGCATTGATTCCATTGGCATTGCTTTTTAGCAATTGTAATGCCAACAAATTTAATTACCGTACACATCAAATAATGCCAATTAAATCGTCAACTAATTAGTCAATTCAATTAACTAGTCCCAAGTATGTTTAGTCGAAATGCTCGTTGGTGTAACTCGCATTAGTTTTCGAGTAAATGTTCGTTGAATATTGTCCTTCTTAAATATTTGAATATTTGTATGTTAGAACTACATGGCGTATGAGGAATATTATTATTATATCCTCATAAATACTGTTAGTTTGACATTGCTGGGATACATATTTTTTTTTAGCTGGACAATTGGCTTGAATAGCGCCATATGTATAAATATTAATTGAATATATTTAAATTATAGATATGTTTTAGATAAAACACACCAGATCGTTTTACCTGATAAACTGTGTGCAAAGACCAAAATGAAAACTATGGGTTCGATGTAAAACATATGAAAGAATGTTTGCCATTGGTATTGTTTTAAACGCGTAAGCGTGGATGTTATAGAAGATTCAACCATTTTTAATTTTTTTTTTACTTTTTTTTTGTGTTTTTTTTTATTTTTTTTATGTCACATAAATTTTAAATATTCATGTACTTCAACACGAATAAAATTAATATTTCTATTTGATTATTTCAATGAGAAATGATTCATTATCACTGAATTTTAGCCGTTATTTTTTGATTTTTTTTTACAAATTCAAGTTTCCGCACCAAAGTCCGTGCCTAAACTAAACTTCACATTAAACTTAACTTTATTGTTGACTTGTCTATATGTTTTTTTGATGTTTTTATTTATTTTTTCTATCAATAATTATAAATGATCGCATGTGAGATTATTTGTTGTGTTTTTTGGTAAGAGCTCTTAACAAAGTTAACCGATCGTTCAATTGTATTCAGATTAGGGGTTCCGAACCCGAAAATCCCGAAATCAAGGGATTTTCCCCCAAAAATCCTGGGATTTTTAATTTTTTAATTTGCTTATTTTATCACTTTTTATGTATATGGACACAACTTGTTAAACAACAAAAACAAAAAAAATTAAAAAAAAACCATAAAATGTTTATTCACCTTTCGAAATTTAAAAATATTCAGTAAATAATTCAGATTTTATAATAATTAAAAAAAGTTACAGAATCTACCGATTACTGAATGTTCAGTTAAAATTTAACAAACAGTTAAATTGAAAATGCATATGGGAAACAACAACAAATGTGTCAGTTAAAGTACCAGTTAGTAGCTAACGGGACATTGTGAAAATGAGGCTTAATCCATTTGAATCAATTAAATTTAATATTCCAATATATAAAATCATTTCTCATTTATAAAGGGTCCGCCAAATAACTTTTTTTTTTTAACTGCTGAACCAATTGGAATTTGTATTTGCGTCATACCAAGGTCTTTATGCAAAATTCGTCTCAATGATGTCTCCGAAATGTTCAATTATTGACGGTGAATTGATGTTGATGGCGCTTCACGCACACTTTCTGCCAAAGCAGCAATATTCTCGGATGTACGCACTGTTTTTGGCTTTTCACGCTTTGGTTTATCGATGAGGATGCCAGTTTCTTTCACTTTTTTCACAAGATAACGAACATACGGACCATATTCGTTCAGCGGAAGGATAAAACTAATTATCTGTCAAATCAGACATGAGCTAAGTGTTACCATTCACGAAATAAGCACTAGTTAAAAAAAAAACGTTAGATGGCGGACCCTTTATTAATGTTAACCGGAAAAAAATAAAAAAATGTTTATTCGTCTTTCTTAAGTAGTTCACAAAAGTGATGAAATGTAATTTGAATCATTTTAGACCTGCTAACTTGTCTCATAGTTATGAATGTTAAATTTATATGGAAATATCTGTGGTTAAAGTTAAATTCTTGTTATTTTTAGAAAAGTTACTCGCCCTTTATGAGGAAATTTTTAGCCCCACTTACAGGGGAGGTATACCGACCCAGAAAGGGAGAAATAGGACCCGTGTTTTTTTTCAGCTGCACAATCTCGTGTTCAGGCGTTACTAAGTGGGGTCAAAAATTATCACAATTTATGTTTTTTCGGTTTATTTCGTTCTATTAAAAGTAACTATAGACAAATTTGGTATCAAATGAAAGGTTTTTTGAAGAAACATATAAATCCAAAGACTTTCACACACAGAGAAAAATTTCGTTGTTTGCCAACTGAAATTCGGTTACTTCGACTCGAATTCGGTTATTACGAATTTCAGTCGGTTGGAACAACTCAACATTAGTTTTCACAACAGAGTTCCGATAATTCAACTTTATTTTATTTGTAACACCCAAAACATTCAGAAATGTAATGTAAATATCGTTGTACTAACTGAATTTATAAGTTGTTACCATTGAAACACACTTTTCAATTCGGTTGGCATTTTATTTCTTTGTGTGCAAGTATTTTTGTTATTCAAAGAAATGTGTTTTGAGTAACATTAAATCTGACGTTTTATTAAGGAATTTCAGTTATATTAAGCTAAAAATAATGCATACCAATGCCTATTTAATTTAATCGATAGGCTGTCCGAGATTTTTCCGATATTCGAAAACGTTAGGTTTTTAAGCGACTTTTCCTGAAAAGCTTTTTCACTAAAAATGTGGCAACTCTGGCTCCACTATATATTCAATATTGGTATCAAAATTTGTGTTTTCTTGAGCAATTTAACCCTGCATACAAATAAATCTAGTTTTCGTTAATTAAAGACAAATTTTTACACAAAAACAAATTAATTTTTAATCCTAGTTTTTAACGCATAAACGTGCTCCTTTACAACACATTCAAAGTAAGCCCTAAACATCACATTGGGTAGCTAAAAAAATACGTGTCTCTTTAAACTTTTATTCTATACAATATATCTAAGGTTCATTAAGATCGACGGGTCGGGGATACCTCCCTTGTAATAGTCTGATAAGTCTTAAGAATTATTATTTATTTTATTAAGATTATTATTAAATTTATTTAAATATTATTAGTATTAGAGATGCGCACGTGAGGGAATTTTGACTAACACTCAGTCACGGTCACGAGAGAAAAATTCCACTGACACGAAAATATTTTTCAACTTACACTCACTAACGTTCAAGTGAGTAAATTCAAATTTCACTTACACCCACTTGAATCACGCAAATTTACGAAATAAAATCTTATCGGGAAAAAATAATATGCAAAAATTAAGGTAAATTGTAAATGTATAACTAAAAATTGTATTTTAATAACCCAAAAATTATTAAATCGTCGAAAAAATTAAAGAAAATAATTATTGATAGTAAAACAATTTTATTTTGGTTAAGTTCGACTCACTCATGCAAAATTTGACTCACGCACACTCACGAGGATTTTTTTCTACTCACACTCACTTACGTGAGATAATTTAGGTTTCACCTGATTCACGTAAATCAATCCAAAATTCTGTTCAATTGCCCATCTGTAGTTGCTAGTTTTTATTTTTTTTTTATTTTTCATACTGTAAAAAAATATAAAAAAAATAAGTCACGGAATCCCAAAAATACCGGGATCGCAGTTTGCAAAATCCCTAATCCCGGAATTTGTAAAAATCAGTCCCGTTCGGCACCCCTAATTCAGATGCTTTAAATGATTTATACCTGACATTTTATAAATTTATTATAACAATTTTTTGTTTTTTTTTACAGAAACTATAAAAAAAGTATTTGTTTATTTTTTTTGTATTTATTCGAATTTTATATGTCCCAAACGATAGTGTAATAGAAAGTTGATCTTTGATTCTTAAACAACCGATAACAGAAACATTTGCGGCTTTAAACTTGTCGTAAACTTAACTGAAAAATTTTGTT
The DNA here is from genome assembly GCA_021234595.1 of Delia radicum. Taxonomy (NCBI): domain Eukaryota; kingdom Metazoa; phylum Arthropoda; class Insecta; order Diptera; family Anthomyiidae; genus Delia; species Delia radicum. The sequence continues at coordinate 206,973,210 of CM037855.1, forward strand.
TATCCAAAATCAATTTTTATTTTTGTGAATGTATTTGTGAGTTTGGTTTCAGTTTTAATTTTATGGGGGAACTACAAACTAAGCTTATTAAAAAAACTTTTAATTCTTATATTAAGATGAGAGTTTGTTTACCCAGTGTGCAATATCAGTATTTCGATTAAATTTCACTGGAATTCAGCATAAGGTTTTGTGCATACTAGGCTGCTCCAACAATATTTTTTATTGAGATATTGACCTGTAAATTTTTATTTATGTGTAAAACTGCGTCTTAGGATAATCGTATGGAGACATTTTAATTTATAAAATTTCCGGAAAACGATTGAACTTTTGTTGCAGAAAACATGAAAACGTAATGACACAATATTTGAAAGCTTTTTGAACTTATTAAATTATTTACCGTAAAAATCTCTAGAATCGGATATTGAGAAAACGTGCCATATCGGCCCTGAAGTTTAAAAAACGGATTACAAAAAAAATATTACATTTTGTAAATTTTCTCAAAAACATTGATATTTTAAAACTAATTAATTAAAAAATAATAAATTAATATAATCAACTGTGCCAGCAACACGATGAAGAGTCTCTATCAAATAATCGATGAATGTACACTGATAATAATCCATGCATAAAAATACGAAAAAATGTAAAAATAACAAAAAATGTGTGAGATTTTATTCGTTCGGTTTTAGATCATTGACAAATTTTTCTTTAAATTAACAGAAAAATTATAATTTTTATATGATAATTTGACACTATAAATAGAAATCGTTTGTGGTAAATTTCATTCTAACTCAACACACAGAGGGATTTAACGTTACCCAATTTCTTTAACGTGTGAGTTAAATAGAAGCTATTTACGATTAACACTAAATGGCACGAAGAATGTTGATGAAGACCGTAGTGGGTCAGAAAATGCATTCCATTCATGCTAGTGTCTAATAACTTTTTCTGTGTTTTTTTTCTAATAGTCAAAGTAAATTATCATATAAAAATTATAATTTTTCTGTTAATTTAGAGAAAAATTTGTCAATGATCTAAAACCGAACGAATAAAACTCACACATAAACTTATAGATCAACGATAAAATTCACTAATAACAAAAAATTTCGTAAAATAAACGTAAATTTGTTAATTTTTCCAAATATTTCGCTGTTTTGAAATTTTTTTCGTATTTTTGCATGAGTGTAAGGTAAATCTGTCCAAATCAAAACTAAGTAGGCTATTAAAGTATTCCCAGAGAATTACTCGCCAAAAGCTGATATATGTGCCAAGGTTAATAACCCGCCACAAAACAGCTCAACTTGAATTCCAAAACCCCATTGAGAATATTTGAGTATATTAACCCGTCGAGTTTGCGCAGAAAACCTATAATATGAAAGTGTTTTTCATCTAAATGAAGCAGTTATTGACACGTGGTGTTCTAATAAATCTGGTAGATAGTATGTCTGATCGAATTTCTGAGTTGATTCAAAAAAAGGAGGCCTCACGCATTATTTAAACAGCTGCTTTAAGATATTTTTCTTAAATTTTTGTAAAGTTTGATATATTAAGATAAGTGTATTTATTATTATTAAACACCAATTAATTTTGTTATTCCTTCTTAAATAGTTAAATAAAAAATAAATTAATTGTTTTTTTTCTTAAATATTTTTAATTTTCTATTGGTTTAACATTTATACCGGTTAAAATATTCTACTTTTACTAATTTCCGAAATTGGGAGAAATTAATGTGTAATTATAGCTTTGCAACGCATTGTACAATTGTAGATCGAAAACACGTATATATCAAATTTTATGGAACCAGAACCAGTTCCATAACTGGTTCTAGAACCGGTTCTAAACCAACCTGTTCCTATTTGGAGGTAAAGAACCTGTTGTAAATAGGACAAACTTAATACAAAAAGAATCGGTTGTAGAACAAAAATTAGAGCCAATTGTAATACAGTGCAAGTAGTTCTGAAACCTGTTATTTGGATATTACTATTTTACTGGGTAATATTAAATGTTAAAAATAAATTTAAGGCCTTATTGTAAAAATTTGATAAGCCACATTTTATAATTGGTTTGTTTTTGCCTTTTAAATATTGAAAAAATTCAAAAAATATGACTTTTGCAGGAAGTTTATACTCTTGGTACTTATTATAAGTGTTTAGCAAGACTTCTATCCAATATTAATCAACGGATGTTCTGGATACAGCGAATGTCCGTAAAACAATAAATGTGGATTATTAAGTTTTTACAATAAGCCCTAAAATTTTACAAATTTAATAAAAAACTTAATACAATCGTTATTTTAAAGTGATTAACAAATTCGTTGTTTTCAACTGAGGCTTAGTTGTTCTTTTTTTTCTTAAAAAAGACTAGTTATTTTCAATTAATTCAAATAACTGAGCCTCAATAAGGGGTATATCACCTGAGACTCAGTTAAAAATTTAGTAGAAAATAACAGAGAAATTTTTTCGGTGTATAAGTTCCAAAAAACATAGATAAAAAGTATTTTTACATTGTGTTTTGCTAACTCGTTTTAAATCAGGTCAGAATTTTAAAAGACGGTTTTCAAATCTACAATTTTAAATTTTTAAAAATTTTTTTAAAAAAGCTTTAATAAATCAACCATTGGACTTTAAGATTTTATTAAGAACATATTAGAGATTAAAAACTACCAAAATTGTACGAATTCCTTTTTTCATTTGACTAGGACTGATATTTTATTTCGCCCGATTTCAAGACAACTGCGGTTTTTGGCACTAATTTAGATTTTAGGCAAATTCTATTTTTTTATTTTAATTCCACATGATTTTGGTCGGAATATAACAACACAGGGTTAAATACTTCAATCCTGAAAATTAGAACAAAAAAGATATACATTATATTTTCCCTGTGTAACGTCAAAGTTCAAACCTTAGGAGATATTGAAAAATAATTTGTAACCCATTAATAAAACAGATCTTTAAGCTCTAAAAATAATATTAATATTCTTAATTTAATTCCATTAAAGTCCTGTTGGGTCTATATAACTTGAAATTCTGATTTCGGGACTTGTTTAACGGTAAATGGAAGAATTCACCCTTTGACGAACGAACTTAAGCTGCTGGAAATATTACATTTCTTAAGAAAACATGCAATTGAAAGCCTTATCTAATGGTACACAAGACACGCACAATCATGCATAATAAATCAACTTGAACTTCTTGTTTTGGGGGTTTTTTTCTACGAGAAAACCTTTTCTAGTATATTTAAGAAACATCCGAACGTATTTAATTTATAAATGTTAGCTCTTCCTTGCTACACCCTTCATTTTTGTTTATTGGGTTAGTTGTGTCAGTGTTTTCTAAAAATTTAATTATGTGTGAAATCTTCTTATGTAGTATGTATGCATTCTTTAACACAAACTTGTTATGAATTTTAATCACATTTTATTAAACACAAGCTTGAAAACCCGGTACCTACTTCGTTAGCGTAGCTAAAATACCGGAATATATTTAGAAGAAAATTTAATTCCCTTTTCTAAAGCTGCATTTACATTACCACCGAAATCTAGTTTAACTAGATTCCCATCATATGAGAGTGTATAAAATAATACACGAACTAGATTTCGAAATCTAGTTTAAACTAGATTTCGAGAACATGTAAACGAAACCTTAAACTTATTTATTCTTAGTGAATTTAATTAACGTTTTTGTAGTAGATGTTTACAGCTTTAAGAAATACTGTGAATAGAAGAAAATTTTTAGAATTTCATAACTTTGAGATTATAATCTATAGGTACCCGGTTTCGTATTTATGTTTGTAAAATTTACAAGGGATGTATCCCGACCTGAACTCGCAGATTTTAATGAACTTTGAATATGCTGTAGAGGAGCAAAAAAAAGAGACATATTTTTTTAGCTGACCAATCTCACGTTGAAGGGTTAAAAATTCATTTGTTTTTGTATAAAAACTTATCTTTGATTCACGAAACTTACATTTATTTCCACACAGGGATATGCTACGTTTCCATTGGAGGTGTTTTGGTCGGGTTTTGAAACAAAACATGTTTTCCAATACATTTTATATCACCAAAACACAAGTTTTGCTCAAAACATGTAAGTGGGAACACCGTATTAAAGTATTTAAGAAAACAAAAATTGTAATACCCATATCGCCTAAATTTACTAAATTTTTGAATTATTTGAAATATAGGGGAAAAACGCTATTCGGGAAAAGCCGCATAAATCCCGATCGATTTCGAATACCCGTAAAATCTCAGACACCCCTCAATTAAATTAAATCCGCATTACTACCCGAGTAAAAAATGTATACGGTTTCTAATTAGATAGGGTCCAATAACTAATCAGATACAATTTAAACCGAAAAATATGGAATACAATAGTATATACGTGGATCAAGTTGGATTAAATGTCTTCTAATGATATACAATTGTATTCGAATTTTGACCAGATACATAAGTGTTAAAAATAGAAATACTTTTTTTCAGATCGCTGATTTTCAGCAAAAGTTTTTGTTGACATTGGGAATTTTTTTTTAAAGCACCCTTCTGACTAAAATTTTGCCGATTCAGCAAAATTTTTTGATGACTTTACTAAATTTTTTTTTTGAGTCTAGGTCTACAAGTCCGTTTTTGTTAAAAGTAACGGTACGGAAACGGAACTAATACGGATCCAGAAAACGGTGAGTAATCGGAGTTGGGTTCAGGTTATGACGTACACTAGACAGCACGAAAACAGACCGTTTTGTTTGTTAGGACGCCATTTTGTAAGACTAAAATATAAAAAATGTTTAAAATTCTATGGAAAATATTTGGTGTTTCAGAAAAAATTTTTGTTTTTTGAAACGGATAATATTCAATGAACATTTTCTAAAAAATGCTGCCAAGTTTTACGAAGAAACTTTCTTGTAATTTTAATCCAATGTTAAAGTCGTCGATTGAAATGCCAAATTAGAAGAGAACAAACTTTTGGTGGGTACTTTCTAGGGTATTCAAATTAGTCGGGTTTGGTTTTGTTCGAGTAAACGAGTAACTCGATTTTTGAATTTTTAACTTACTCGATTAATCGAGAAAGATTTCAAAATTACTCGAGTAACTCGAATAATTATAATATTTTTTTTTTCATTAATTTTTCCTTAAAAATACATAAACACAAAAAAAATACAAAATTAGGAGTTCCGAAAAGTATTTTATCAAAATTAATTAATTTAAACTAAAAATATATTCTTAAATAATATACAATTGAGATGTTTTACATTTTTTTTTTTCGTTTTCATAAATATCGACTTTGAATATCAAATATCAAAAATAATATGCCATAGCAGTCCATGCCTTGTAAAAATATAAAGAAAATACTTTTTCGCGGTCTAAATAATGACCGAAAGAGTTTAATTGTTCGATTTTATTTTGTTTGCAAAATGGATAATTTTTAATGCATGTGATTAAGTTGAATAAAGATCCGAAAGAACGAAAAGAGAGACGGTTAAATCCGGCCTGTAACTCCAATAGATGATTAATTCAGTTTAATTCGATCTTTGCAAAATAAATGTCATTACAATTTAATAGTTTTGCTATTGTTGCGATTTTTTTTTTTTCAACATTTACATATATCTAAATTTAGCTTAATTTCAGGAAATCGGACCTTTTGGTCTTAAATTTCTTATTTTTAGTTTCGATGTCTACATAAACTAACCATTTATTTGAATATCATAATCAGAGAAGACAAATATGCTCTTTTTGTAATTTTTACTCATATTTGCTTTTTTTTTGCCAATTTTTTTATTTTTAATTTTTAGGCTTAAAAACTGGTTTTGCTTAAGATGTTTAAGCTTTAAAATTGCCTTTTTCTGATATTCTTTGCTTTAAATGATTTTTTCTCAAATTTTTTTTTACTTTTGATATTTATTGCTTTTTAACCAATCTCTTTAATTTGATATAAACACAACGAATTTTGCCATTTTTTGTCTTCTCTGATCATTATGCCTGTATTGTTCAAGGATATTTAAAAAATATATATAAAAATGTGATATGTTTGGCATAGGTCTCGGTGGGGTGCGTTTTTTCTCTAAAATAAACAAAGACAAATATTTTTTTATCAGCACAGTGTTGCCCATATCGTGGTGCCACGTAAAAAAGTTATACCCCTGCTAAAAAAAAGTATTACATTTAAATTAAAACGGTAACTGCGAATTTAATTTGTTTTATAAAATCTTAACTGAAATAGAATAAATTTGTATTTACTCGATTAATCGAATAAAATTGTTCGAGTTATTTGTTATGCGAAATTGGCCATTTTAATTTACTCGAACAATTATTCGACTAAAATTTATCTATTAATCGAGTAACACTATACCAAGTAATATTTTTGTATATGAATAATATTAGATTTAAGTGTTTTTTTTTACCGAAAATGTGAAATCTTGTCTAGTGATTTTAAATTTATGAAAAAAGTAAACATTTTGTACTTATCTTCATTTAAATTTGCTTTTTACCCAGATGAGGAAATTGTATTTGGGTTATAAGAGAAACACAGTATTTCTAAAAATGTTTCAAGCATTAAAACCATATGACGCTAATGCAAGTAGTTTCAGCCAAAATAATGAGACTTTGGTGTCACCGTAAAGATTATCAAATGAGCATTACGACCCAAACAAATCTTTTTGTAAAATCCCTCAACAAATGTCCTTATAAAAGTCCTGTTTCTAGGATAATTGTAATTATGAGCGGTGGGGTTTTAGCAATTAACCCCACCGAAGTAAAATAATGAATCAGGGCTATGAACCAAAAAGCTTCAATAAGTTCGCCAACTCTCCATCAGGTGGCGAGCAACAACTGTTCTAAGACTTATCTACTCGCGCAATTACAATGTTGTCATGTTTGAAGCCCTTCATCTTTCACCACCTTTCATCTCTCCACTATCCCCTTTCCAAATATAGCAACACACTAAATATATAGGAAGTATTCCTCTCTTTAAAAAAAAAAAAAAAAAAAAAAAAAAAATCTTTTATATAAATGTTTTTTGTGGTAAAAAATTCTGTTATCCTTTATAATTCACTGTCTCAAACCATAATTTCAAAAATAATAAAATTTCTACCTCAGTCCAAATAGAAGTATTTTTTTTCACAGAATTACAATATTTTACGATTAACAAATTATTTCATTATTTAGCAAATATTTGTCGACTAGAGTCTACAGAACATGAAAACGAGCATTAGTTTTTTAAATACTTTCAGGTAATATAAACAGTGGGGATTTTGTTTAGTTAGTTAGTTTTGGCCGACACTGTATGTATTTGTATGTATTTGGAGCAAGATATTATATTTCAAATAGTGACAAAAAACTACAAAATTTTAAATGCTTTCATAAAAAATTAATTGGTTTTTAACACATAAAATTAAGCTTTATTCTCAACAATTATTTAAATCACTGATCATATTTTATAAATTGTATATATTGCGCGAAACATCCACAGGCACATAAATTCATCAATTTGTAACCACATTATAATAGGATGGGTATTTTTGTTTTTTGCGAAAAACAACTCTAAAAAAATTTCAACAATTAATTAATTTAATTAGTTAACATACAATAAATAACATGAATATGAATTTAACTTACAAAATTAAACAAATTGCCAGTAAAAAAAGATTAGCACTTAAAATATTAAAAAATCCCGGAAAACTTTTCAAAGTAGAACTGTAAACAATCGTATACAACGGAGAGGCAACAAACGGTACAAGGGCTTGTAAAACACTTGTAAATGAAAAAAGTTTTCCTGAAAATAAAAAATAAATTTATATGCAGTAAAAATATTCCAATAATTTGGTGTGGCGATAAATTTCACTTTCGATCGAAACAAAATTTCAATTATCATTACTTTGTCAGATTTTAATTTTAAATTAATTTTAAATGTCAAATATCTGATTTAACCCAATCAATGGATATACGTTTTAGTCGAGTATATATGTACAGGGTGTCCGCCGGGAAGGTCTACTACTTTGTTTGTTTATAGTTTTAGATTAAATGAAAGAGAATGGATCTTATATTGATAAATGTTTTATTTAATGTCGGCAATTATGTATGGAATACAATATCAGATAAATGTCCGCCTCTGTTAGCCTCACAAATGCGAGACCTTTTGAGCAAATTTTTCATTACATTCTCACACATTTCACGCGGTATTTCATTAATTTTCCTTTTGTCACTTTTAATGGATGCAAAGGTGACTGATGAATAATTTGAGGGTTTTCCATTGCCCAGAACCGACTATTCTGTTTATTTACATATTCATTCAAATGAAAATGTGCATCGTCACTATTTATGATTTTTTCATGAAAATCGGGGTTGTCATGGGCGAGCTGTAACATCCTATTGGCATATGTACGGCGGCGTAAATGGTCTTGTGGAAGAAACTCTTGTGTCAACTGAATCTTAAATGGAAACAAATGCAAATCCTTGTGCAAAGTTGTTCTTTGAAGACCAAAGTTGTTCTTTGAAGACCAAGCTCCAGAGCACGGCGTCGAATTGAGGTTGATGGATTGTTTTGAACACTTTCTTGAGCAGCAGTAATGTTTTCAGTCGATCTTGCAGTACGTTGTGGTCCATGCTTGGACCTATCTCCTACAGATCCTCTTTCTTCGAAATCATTCACTACACGATAAATAGTGCGTTTTGTTGGCACGTTGTTCCTCCCAAAAATTTCACGTAACTTTCTCATCGTCACAGTAATCGATGATTGATTTTGATAAAATGTTTTAACGATTAAAACACGTTAGTTTATCGAATATTTTTCTTCACGACAGCCAAATATGAACTGTCAAGACTAATGTTTACCAAAATGGCGGCAAAACAAAGTAGTATACCTTCCCGGCGGACACCCTGTATGTCGTTGTCTTATACGGCATTCCGATTACATTGCAAAACACTTGTTTTGCCAAAAAGAGTGGAAAAGAATAATGAACCGTCGGAATAGAATAAAGAGCTTAAATACGTGTTTTGCTGTCTAGTGTGAATGTGGCTTTATATTCAAACGGAGCTATCTTCTTCCATACATAAGCATTTAGCTTTAAATTTACTATTTTTTTCTAACAATCAGTTCATTGATTTTCAGCAAACCGCTTTTTCTGATATGAGCTACTTTCCACCTTTCTAACTAAGAATTTTCTGACACTGCAAGCATTTTGGCTGACTTCACTGAGTTTTTTAGTGTACTCACACAAAAAATTTCCAGAGGGAATTCGATGAAAGTATACTTAGTAAAATTGATTTCATTAAAATTCTGTGAATTTTATCAAGTTTTGTATTTGCATTTGGACAATTTTCCTAAACTACTTTCCACATAGTAAGTCATTTCATACATTATAAAATGTTACTCAACATATTTATCTATTTATACTCTTGCATACCTCTAACATTTTGCGTACATATTTTAATCAAGCATTACTTGGTAACATATAACAAAATAAATGTGGCGAACATTAAAGATAATAGGTCATTTCTTTTACATAAATGTTTTCGAGAACACAAAAAAGGTACAACACAAAATAATTTTTTTTCTGTAAAATAAAATATATATTTAGTAAGTAAAACTTTACTGTGGATTTAAATAAAGTTTTGTGTGGTAATAACAGAAGCGATGTTGAATACAATTTTCGAAATAATATTATACAGATATGTACCATGGAAGCTGTGTTGTGAGTTGCGTAAATATGAAACTGGGAAAACGTAATTATTGTTAGCGCTTGTTTTCCCGATATTCGCGATATAAAGTTCGATTGTAAAGTGTCATAAAAGCGATATTTTTTGCAATTTGGGTAATTTATTGAATTTAGATCAACTAAACTCTATTGACTATTCACAACATTACAATATATACATTTTTTCGCGCATTTTTTTTTTTATTATTAAAACTTTTACAACGCGTAGAACATGATAAGAAGCAGTATTTTAAAAGAAACGAAATCGAGAAAAAAAAACTTTGGAAATAATTTAGGGAAAACCGTGTTAAAAAAAAATCGCAAATATCGCGAAAAAGAGTGCCAACTTTTAAAAGTGACTATGTCCAATAAATTCAGCGTATACTAGCTGTGTGCCCGGCTGTTTAAAATGTTTGATTAGTTCTGATAATTATGTTTTATGTAAATCATGTTTATTATTTTCGTACTTACATCGCGAATATCTTAGAATCGCGAGCAGCTGTTATTATAACGAAAAAACATATTTATATCACTTAGTAATTATAACATCAAAAGAAGTATAGATAGCTTATTTCCATTTAAAACTAAACATTGTTGCAGATAGCTCACCCTAATTTTGAAAACAACCAGCGTTGGAATGATCTCTTAAATTTCAAATTAATACCATAGATGACAGCTACGTCACTGAAGATTTTGGCATCAATTTTTTAAATAAAATTTAGATATCTCCGTTTGAATATAAGACAACGATGTGTTTTTTCTATACTCATAATAATCCATGCAAAAAATACGAAAAAACATGTGAAAACAACAAAATCTTTTGTAAAATTAACAAATTTCGTTTATTTACAAAGTTTTGGTTATTTTGACATTTATTTGTATTTTTACGCATGTATTATTATCAGTGTAAACATATTACAATCGATTCAATATCGATCGAAAGTGAAATTCATCATATACCATAATGTTGGCTGTTAAATTTCATTCATATACAAACCTAATTCATTTGTTGGAACTAAATTGGTTAAAACTGTACGCAGCATTGGATTGACTATGGATTTAAAAATGCCCAACAAAATGGCTAAATATAGTTGCCAATTAATGGCTGCAAATCCCTTCATTAAGCTATTACATGCATGCGAGAGAAGACCCAATATAGCAACGTTTAGTAATTTCATTTTTAGCACCTAAAAATGCAATCGCACATTTAAAAATAATACACGCGCATAATATGTAAACATACCTTTTTCAGTAGCCAAATACCAATAATATTTCCCAAAATCGGCACTAAAATACTAATCGTTTCATATGTAGTATATTCTTTGACGGTCCATTGAAATTTTTCACGTATGAATAGATAAAATACACTCGTAGAACCCTCTGCAAATCAAATTTATATAAAAAAAACTACCTTTTTAAAATGCTACCTTTTTAAAAATAACGGTAGTTGTCTATCAGATCGATAGCGAAATCCCAAAAGCGTTGCCGAACACTGAAAGGAAAAGCTCCATTCATCATATTTATGAAATATTTCATAGATTTTCGTCCAATGTAACGTTTTATATAAATTCAAAATAAATTTCATAATTTTTATGAAATGTTTGACTATATATATATATAAAGCATATTTAATATTAGTAAGGATTTCAATATTTTTGTGTAGTATTAAGTTCATATAGACCATAATATGGTCATTACAATTCTCGTTGTTTATGAATTCATTGTTTCATTTAATGCATCATATTTTTTTAAATATATTGAAGAGTTTAAGATTGAACAAAAATAACATAAAAAATTATTCAATCTTAAAATTTCAATAATTATTACTATTGTTTGAAATTTCACTGCGACACCTAATTAGAAACGACAATACATTATCAAAAAAAAAATATAGTTTTAGCCTTTGATATATTCAGACTGGCTCGTAACTTCCTATAGTACTGGAATGGATGAGCTACCTGCACCGTCCCCGTCAGCCCAGGGTTAGCAAGTATATCTGCTCTCTCGTTTCCTTCAATACCATTATGACCACTGGTACCCAAACTAGCGTAACATTATATTGGTGCTATCTCTGCTGATTTTCATACCATTCATACTCTACTTTCGATTTAATGCAAAAACTGTTCAAATCGCGGCTGACATAAATGTTGAACGACTTTTCCCTTTCCACCGAGAAATGCTCAGCAGCTTTACTAATAGCAACAATTTCAGCATCGAAAATGCTGGAGATAACGACAGCGAACAAACTTAATATCGCCATTAAAAAATGTGCATTTCGGTGTGTTAGACAATTTGCGTTATATTCAAAAGGTAGCCCTTTCCAATTGTGGATTTTATAAATTCTTACCCACAACAAATGCACAAGTTAACAACGAGCCAATGATCAATAAAATCACTGAACGAATTTCACATTCCCGATGTTTGAAGCATGTTTTATACATATCTCTTAAATGTTGAATGTCAAATAATTTTGAAAATCTTTGTTGTTGCTCGGCACTAGCAGTTGTATTTGCTTGTTCGGTGGGGACATTTGATTGGATTGTACGTGTGTTTAGACTTTCTGGTATTACAAATATTATAATCAATACAGCAAACATTATACACAAAGCAGATATGGAAAATATTAACGTTCCAGAATTATAATCTTCATATATGAAACCAGATGAAAATGAACCAGCCATTAGGCCAATATACATAACAGCTTCATAAAAAGTCATTCTACAAGAAAGTTAACAAGTATTACAACAGCTAATCCAGAAAACATCAGAATTGAGAAATAATTTTACCTGTAGGGTTTCTCTTTCGTTGTGGACACATCTGATATATAACACAATGTTGCAACTGAGTAAGTAACACCATCGCCTAATAAGGATAGCGGCAAAGAAGCCAACAAATAATACCAAGGACTAACTGGATACGAATCAGATAGGTGACTTATGAATGAAGTCACCAGATAAAACAAAAAATAGCCTAAACAATAAAATATTTAATGTGCATACCTACATGCATACAAATATGAGGAATTTCAAAACTATTGGAAATCGGTTAAAACTGCCTTTGAATGAATCTTATTTCGGAAGTTCTTTGAATTCAGAGAAAGAATGAATAGGGTTTGATAGACTACACTCAAAAATAGGACATGCGAAATTTTAGAATGTATAGATATTATAGAATTTTAGAAGCCGAAAAATTAAAAAAAATACTTAAAATTTACAAGATTACCCATTATATGAGTAATTTCAAAAATTGTCGACACCTGTTCAAACTGACTTTTGATACCTATTATTTCTCAATGTTTTTTGAGTTGACAGAAAGAATGGACAGAGTTATGTACACTATACCGAAAAACTGTGACATGCAAAGTTTCACGTTGAAAAGTCTTCACCTTAAGAATTGATATCCTTTTTAAAATTAAAAAAATTACTTGAAACTTACAAGAATAAAAGATATTCATATTATTTTTTTGCTCATAGCTTTAACTTTCAGATCCAAAGAAATACAAAATTGGGACAGTAGACTTGGGAGATACGTTCACTAAGAATGTAATTTCAATACCGCTGCTTGGTGGATTATAAATGAAACCAAAATTTTTCGATTTTTAAGCTTCCGCAGTTTTTTCTATAGTGTATTTAAAAACCGGTGTAATTTTATACGGTTAGAGGTATACCAAGTTGATGTCAGCGCACCAATACCGGGATACGAACATCATGAACCTATAAGGAATCGGTATACATTTTTAAAAATGTACGTTTTTGCATCTGACTTTCAAATTTATATTTAAAAGTGGATAGCGTATTACATGAACTAACTCTCTTAGCAAACAGCACCTTCGAGTAAAAAGGCATTTTAAAATTATTAAACGCAAAAATGTTATGAACTTTTTAAACATTTTACAAAATTTTATTTGTTTTCGATACAAGAATCGAAAAGGCATCAAATAATTTTAAGTACTCTAAATTAAAATTATTTCATTTGATTTCCTGCAAATAAGTAACCCTAAACCCAATTAAATATCCTAAAACCTGCAAAAAAATGTGTTTTCCAAAATAATCGCAGTTTTCTTTTTAGGTTATAATTGGGGAATGCATCACGGGAAACTTAAGACGGTATTCTTAGCCTTTTCCCCCAATCCCGGGAATTTTGTCGAGGAATTACGGGATTTTTAAGAATTCCTTTTTATATTCCACATTTTTAGATCGATACTGAAAAATGTTGCCATTATAAAAATATGTCCAAAACACTTTCAATTACCAAATATTGTCTAAATACCGTTTTTGGTCAGAAAGCTTCGGTTAAACTAATTTCATCATTTTTCTAGTTTTATTCAAACTCAAAGATTTAAAGGAATTGCTGTTATATACTCAATTGTGCGCGATTATTCATTACTTATGACTAGGGCAAGGAATTTCATGCAAATGCATGTTTTTTCTCGATAGTCCAAAACTGATATAAACTAAATATTTATCTGAATCATCAAATTTAGAACAAACTGGAATCGATTTGTAGTTGCATATTTTTACATATTTTGACGAAAATGCATGTTTTTGCATATTTTTACTTTTAATGCTTTTGTGCTTTTTTAACGCATATTCTGCTTTTTTTAATGTTTATTTGTAATATATTTTTAATTTGTTAACAAAAAAATAAAATATAGATGCACTTTTATATTTCGATTTGAGCAAAATCATTTTTACATTCGAAAAATCTTTCTGATCCAAAGAAAAGCTTTAGATTTAGTTCTAGTTGGAAAAATAACGACCTAATTCACATTTATTTTTATTTTGTATGTTTTAAAGTGTGTGATTTTTGCAAAAAAAAAAACTATTTTTCATGTTTTTAGTGCATTCCGCATTTTATAGGCACATGTTTTCTGATTTTAGGTGCATGAATTTCCCTGCCCTACTTATGACAAAAAATTGCTTTGAGTGTATTTTTAATTTTTTAGTGGTGAGATAATATATATTTTGAAATGTGATAAACACAATGAGATCTATAAATGGATGTAAACTTAATTCAAACCAAGTAAAAACTGTAACTTTTTTATTTTTAATTTGCTTCAAACTTAAAACCACCATAGTTTATTGCGCCGTTAAAGATAAATGATTAACGCGGTTGGGTTTAGGATGCTTAAACATCGTCTAAAACAAAGACAAAAGTTATTCATGTCATACAAAAAAAAATTTCGAAAATTTTTTAAATTCCTACTCAACTTTTTAACATTTTTTGTAAATATCCAAATTGGCATAGCATAGTCGAATAAACCATAAAAAACTATGAAGAAATACGTTTTTACTTTTTCGCTGGCATCAAAAAAGTTCACCCCCGCCAACAGCGAGAAATTTTAAATTAAATTAATTTTTTTAAATTTTTAATAAAAAATATCATATTTTCATTTTGTTTTGATTGGAGGTGGGGAAAAGTTTCCCGACAACCGCGAAAGTTTTTTTTTTAATTTCAATAAAGATATTTTAATTTTTTCTAATTTTTGGCATACGCGAAAATTTAATTTAATTTTAACCGTTATATACAAAGTGGTCATCAAATTTTATTTTTGTTAAAGCTAATTCTCAATTTAAAATCTTTAAAAAATATATATATTGGTGAAATATATATATAAAGGGTGTTTTTAATACAGGTATAGAACTTTAAGTTGGCAAGACTTTTTTAACTGGCGGCTATTTTGTCAGCTGTCATGTGATTTATGTTTAGTTTGGTTTGGCATTTCAACATGAATAGACTGACGCCTGAACAACGCTTCCAAAATGTGCAAATTTGTTTTGAAAATCATGGTTGTGCTCGAAATACGTACCACACACTGCTTTCATTTTACTGTCATAATCGTCCATCAGAGCAATTAATTCGATTAACTATGGAACGTTTTCGCACCACGTTTACTCTAAATGATAATATGCATCCACAGAGACGTCGTACTGTACGTACAGAAGAAGTCATTGCTGCTGTATAGCGTATCGTAGAGGAAGACCCCAATCAGTCTAATCAGAACGTTACAGTCAATGGTGACCGATATTGAGCCATGATTACTGACTTTTTCGTTAATCAATTGAACAACCATGATGTGCAGGAGCTGTGGTTTCAACAAGACGGCGCAAAATGTCACACAGCTCGTGCAACAATTGATTTATTGAAGGAAAAGTTTGGTAACCGCATATTGAATTGGCCTCCAAGATCGTGCGATTTAACGCCGCTGGACTATTTTCTGTTAGGATATGTGAAGTCGCTAGTCTACGCCCGTAAGCCCGAAACGATTGACCAATTGAAGACAACATTTGCCTCGTTATTGCTAATATACGGCCACAAATGTTGGAAAAAGTCATCGAAAATTGGACTTCCAGTTTAGACTACGTCCGAGCCAGCCGTGGCGGTCATATGCCAGAAGTATTAAAATTATAATACCAGAAGATTATCTTTCGAATAAAGTAAATTTCATGTAAATTTGAAAAATTTATCTTTGTTTTATTCCATTTCAAAGTTCTATACCTCTATAAAAACACCCTTTAGAATTGCATTAATATTTTCACCTTTACTTTTAACCCTTTGACGACCACAGGCAACTATGCTAGCCCAAGAATAATTGTCCAGGTAAAATATAGATTAAATATGTCCGAAGGTAAAAAAACAAAAATGTGAAGGCGATAAATTTCAATCTGGTTCCGCTTATCCGTTAGGAGTTCTCAAAGTTGGTCAAAATAATTCTTTATTTAAGGAAAAAAACTAACAATTTTAGACGAGCGAAATGATGGGCAAGTCATGTAGTGTAATTAGTACATTATGCTCAATATATAAAAATAATAAAAACATTAAAAACTCTTGAAAAAATTAATAATATGACAAAGAAATTTCCATGCTTTATGGGCTATTTTGGAGACCACCACTGTACCTTATGAAATGAATTTAAATAACTTGTAAAAATAAAAAATTTGTATTGATTTAGAAAATGAATTTAGTTTTTTTGAAAAATTAACAAAAATAATGTTTTTCATTGTCCACCTCGTGGTACTATGGAACAAATTTTGTTATAGCCCTAATGTACATCCGTACTATGCAAAAATTTTGAATTTTGTATCAGTCAGGCAGACGTAAACGTATAAGAATAAAAAATTTTGTGTAGTGCTAGTTGTTTCATTCGTATACATTAAACATATAGAAAACGTAAACGGACAACAAAAATCAGTTCTGATTAGATCTTCTTTGTGTGTTTACGATTTATATATGTCTATATCTATATCTATATATATACTAGCTGACCCGGCAAACGTTGATTTGCCTTCAAATTTTAATTGTAATTAATTCTTTAAATCAAGAAAATTTTTTTACGCAAATATATAATTAAAAAATAAATTCACATTAGTAAATCATTTTAAAATTTGTAATTTCATGGGAAGCCCAACGCCTCTTTGTCCTTCTATCGCCTTTAGTCTAGGACTATGAGGAACGCTTAAACAATTTTTGAACAACATTATTAAATAACCTTGCAAAAAGTCTTGAATGTGATGATTTATTTTAATGCTTATTTGTTTTTTGCTTTTGGTACCACGCCCATTTATCCCATTCCGCCCATTTTCAGTTCGACTACCTATATTTGTAATTGATGGACTCGTGCAAAATTTGAAGGCTATATAGCTAATATGGAACCCTAGATATTTAATATTAATATTAATTTTGTATATGAGCTAAATAATCACTTTGTATGGGAGCTGCCACGCCCACTGGTATGATCCCGCCCAATATTTCCATGACTATTCATAATATAATCAATGTGCTCTGGCTATTATAGAACTGTAGATATATGATATTAAATATTTACTTTGTATGGGAGCTGACACGCCCACTGGTCCGATCACGCCCATTTTTTCCATGACTTTTCACATTAACAAATAATCAACGTGCACAAATTTCTAAGACTATGGCTATTATAGTACTGTAGATATATGATATTAAATATTTACTTTGTATGGGAGCTGACACGCCCACTGGTCCGATCACGCCCATTTTTAAATGTTGGCCGATTCTCAGACCTACTCAATATGCTCCCAAAATTTCATGAGAATCGGTCAAGCCGTTTCGGAGGAGTACGGGAACGAACATTGTGACACGAGAATTTTATATATAAGATCATCTTCTATTTTTATTTACCTCATTAAATTTTCTATGTCGAGATACGTTTACGTCTGGCTGATAAATAATTAACACGGAAAATAATTTTGAAATTCCTTATATAATATATGTATGTCATATTAATACCAGTAAAAGATGCTATTAACAAGGGTTTACGACCAAAGCGATCAGACCAAGCTCCAACAAATGAACCACACAATGCTGGTACAACGCTTTCAATCACAGATGTAATCATGAAAAAACGTGCAGCATAAGGTTGAATTTCTTCCTCGATGGCCTAATATGTAAGAGCATAAAAAAATCAGCATTCCAATAAATAATATTTTAATCTTGGAGTTTAAATATTTTAACTTTTTACAAACCTTAATATAATCCGAAGTATTTTTAGTTGATAATTTTTGGCAATCTGTGGTATTATAGTCGAATATTACTGTACATGTTTGAAAAATTATTTGATTTTTTAAAACAGTGGCTAGAAATACACAAAATATAAAACATATTTGATTCTTATATTAGATTCATACACACAATCTAATGTAAATATTGTTGTACTAACTGAAGTTTTAAGTTGTTACCACAAAAATACACTTTTCGATTCGGTTGTCACTTTATTTTCTGAACCCAAAATACGTGTTTTCGTTTTTTTCCAAGTTTTCGATTTAAAATTTGTATGGAATTTGACAGTCGAAAGCTTGAAGGAAAAAAATGAAATGAAAATACGTATTTTGGGGTTCAGTGTGAATGTTGTGTTACATATATCACAATTTTAAATTTAAAATACTTGCATACAAAATGACAACGAAATAACAAATTCAGTGCAATTTCATTGCTTTAATGCAAAAATGCAGTATATGTATGTATTAGGAAGTTGTTTTGAAAATTCTACTACATTGAAAGCTCTATAAGTAGGGCAACCAGAAATAAGATGTATAATTCTTTTTCCTGTGAGTTGTATTGGAAAATTGATAAAACATTTATCCATTTTAGAAGAATTGACGTATTCTGGCATTGATTTGTTAAAGCATATTTTTGCACTATTTTAATTTATTTTTTGAAGTATTATTAAATTTTCTTTTTCAATAAAAAAAAAATTCCAACAAATTTTTTTTTTTTTTGATTTTAATATTTCGTTTTCTGGGGTTTGCAACAGTGATTTCGGAAATTCAAGACATTTTTGGAAATTTGTTTATAAACTTTACAGATTTCGGTACAATTAATATGTTATCTACACTCATAAAAGTTTTACAGTAACTACATACATAATAGTTGTTTGTGTAGTAATCAGTAATAGTTGTTTTTAACTGCAAATACAGTTGCTTTTCTATTAAATAATACAAAACAACTATTATGACAGTTATTAAAAAAAAAAAAAAAAACAACTGAAGAAAATTACAGTATTTTTTAACAGTTGTTTGAAGCAGTTATTTTAGTATATTAATAAACAACTACCAAAACAGTAGTTTTACAGAAAACAGTTAATTTTTGTGAGTTATTTAAAAAATAGAATATTATATTGAGTTTCTTCAAATTCGCGGTCAGTTCATATATGTTCTTATTGATACGATCATAGTTTGCAAATATTAATTTGAAAATGTTCTTGCATCTCTAATGCATAAAAACTTTATAACTGAAGTACCGTGTGGAATTTAGACTTTGCATTTCAAGTAGGCTGTGGGAAATGCAAATATTGTATTGTCATTGAAAGAAAAACATGTTTTTTTCATAAAAAAAATATTTTAAAAATACCGAAAAATTACTGCTAAAACATTAATTTTTACCAATTTTTACAGTTTCAAAATTTTTGGGGGAATTTTTTTATTAATTTTTTTTTTACTTCAAAATATTTTTTTTGCATATGACAATAATAGTTGGTCTTTACGGTACTCTGCATAATTAACATGCATGATGTATTTTCTATTTGTCACGTCTACACAGAGAAAATTTTGGTCGATAACAAATAATGAAAATTTTAAGTAAACTAAGCTTCTCTTCACAACGTGAACGAAAATTTTCTTAAAATTAATAAAAGACTTATTACATTTTATGAAACTAGTTTTATAATGAAATTTCTTCATTACGTGAATGACACTGATAATTAAATAAATGATATTTTTCATAAAATTTTATGAAAACTTGCATTAGTTTAATTAAAAGTTTCAATGGACGAGTTTCAGTTGCTTCTATGCAAAAATAAATTAATACATTTCATGCAGAAAAATTCTCTCAATGTAGTATC
The DNA here is from genome assembly GCA_021234595.1 of Delia radicum. Taxonomy (NCBI): domain Eukaryota; kingdom Metazoa; phylum Arthropoda; class Insecta; order Diptera; family Anthomyiidae; genus Delia; species Delia radicum. The sequence continues at coordinate 206,993,266 of CM037855.1, forward strand.
CGATTGAACGGTTTGGCCAAAACATATATTTTATGATTTTTTTTGTCATTTGGAGGTAATGCCAAGACAAGTTTCGAGAAGAGAATTATCTGCATGATATTTAAGAATTTTTGCATTAAATCAATGAAATTGCATTGTAATTAGTCTTTTGAAATTTTCATTAAATTATAAGAAGATATATAATTTTATTTATGTAAATCTTCTCACACTCAACGAAAAAGTTTCATTAAAAACTGGTTTCATAAAAATATGTACTTTTAATTCATTGTAGGAAAATGTTCATTCATTTTGTGAAGAAACGCTTTATTGATTTACTTAGATCGCCCAACAAAATTCTATTTGTGTGGAAAAAAAATTGTAGAACTGATTTA